>JANRMT010062822.1:31204561-31266290 GCA_026402145.1 Polypterus bichir lapradei | reverse complement strand
AGACAGACAGATAGACAATGTGAAAGGCACTATATAATAGATAGACAGATAGACATACAGACAGATTGATAATGTGAAAGGCACTATAAAATAGACAGACAGACAGACAATGTGAAAGGCACTATAAAATAGACAGACAGACAGACAATGTGAAAGGCACTATAACAGACAGACAGACAGATAGATAGTTTCACTATGATTAATATATTTGAAAGAAACCGTATGACAGATTGAAAAAGGAAATATATCAGATTTGAAAGGCACTATGCTACATATAGAAAAAGAGCACTGTGATTGACAGATATGAAAATCCCTAAATTATAGATAAACAGAAAAAGGGCAGAATGATTGATAGATTAAAAGGGCACTATATTATGGACAGACAAAGACACCATATGATTGATAGCTTTGAAAGTGAGTTTATCAAAGATAGATTTGAAAGGCACTACATTAGAAACAGACAGAAAAATGCACAACATTATAGAGATTTAAAAAGCACTATATTATAGATAGAAAAGGGCACTCTGATTGACAGATTTGAAAGGCACTATATAATAGATAGATAAATACAAAGACCAGGTCACTATGATTAATAGATTTGAAAGGCGCTATATTATAGATAGATAACCAGAAAGTTCACAATGATTGACAGTTTCAAAGGCGCTACATTATTCCTAGAGTACAGACAGACAGCCCGAGTTTCCGCTCTGCTCTTCATATTCGATGTCCACTGTTCTTTTCAGGTGTGCCCAGTTGCAGCTCCCTCGCTGTAAGCACACACACTTTGTTCTCGTCTGTCCGTTTTCCTCCTCCCTGAACTTGCACACGTCACACTGTCTGGTGATTCGGATTCCGCCTGCTGTGAGTGGGTGAGCGAGTCTGGTGGGTGCCCTGTGCTGAACTGGCACCCCATTCATGGCTGGTCCATACCACCATGCACCTTAACTTGGATTAAGAAAGTTCAGACAAAGGAAAGACGAACAGATTTAATCTCAAAAACAGATCTTTCAGGCACTGTGGATTTAAACACATTTGCTAAATGTACTGTTTGAAAAGCAATGTACAGAAATTTTTAAATGTGGGAATTTCACTCCAATACAGAAAGCTTCTGCACAGGGAGAGTAACTCTGAACTTAAAATGTTAAGCGTTTAGCAAAAAAAAAAAAAAAAAAATCAATGGTGCCATCCCCATCTGCGAGACACCTGACTCTATAGGATTAATCAATTTTTAAACATAAAGTTCCCAGAAACTGCTCAATCTATTCTTATCCTTATTGAAATAAAGCCGGTTGGAGAAATGCTGCCAAATAAGGTCAAACTGATGTTCCTCCCCTGGTATTGAGGTCTTGTTTTCATTTGAAATGGAGAGACAGAGAAAACGTGGGGGTTCTTTACATCCTATGGATGTCATTAAAGTTTTATAGCTTTAGTAATAAAGGCTTAAGCCTGCACCCGCGCCAGTGTGACCCCATGCCGCTTTGTTTTTGCAATTCCAAATTTACTTTTTCTTGGTAGTTGACCTAAACATATGAAAGAATCAGTGTTATAAAATGACCAGCAGACAAAGAGGCTCTCACTTCCACACTGACTGTAGCGCTTGGACTAATCCAGGGGTCCTTCCTGCCTTGTGCCCACTGCAGCTGGGACAGGCTCAGTGCCCACGTGACTCCAAGCTGGGCGGATCTGCTCTGTTACTCCATTTCCTTTCAGCTCCCATGGCGGCTCTCTGCTGTGACCCTCGTGATTGAAGCACCTTAAAACAGCCAGCTTCTGGGGTGAAGTACTTCTGTCCAACCATCCATTTCTTAGCCAGTTCAGATTCACAGTGGCTCCCTGCGTACTCTCAAAAAATAAACCTGAAGCTCTGAATGCAAAGTGCCCCCAAGTTGATTGAGTGGCACCAGCAGTGCCCGGCCATGAGGTGAGAACCATATCTGGACTGGACACCTGCCAGACTCAGTTTAGAGACTTCATGCAAACTAACAACACACAGGGAGACATTGAATGGCCCAAGAGCTGAACCTGCATTCACTGTTCATGCAGGCAATGGAGCCTTCTCCAAGCCTTCCAAGAATTTACATTGAATTTCTCGAAAAAATAACATGGACACTAAAAACGTATTAAACAGACTAAGATTTGAGCCAAGCCATCAAGAGTCCGGACTGCAATGGCTGTGCAGCCCACCATACCAGGACTGAAGTTGGAGATGTGAGGTGACTTGGTCAGGATTGGAACCCAGGCAGGACGCCATAAAGTGACAGTTTATATTTCATGATTAAAAATGTACTGTTGAGTTGTGAAGCAGGGCATGAAAGGCAGTATAAGATAGATAGATAATCTGAAAGGCACTATATAATAGATTTACTGCCGCCATGACTCTGCCCTTTCTGGTCTCCAGAATATTGAAATTATCCATCAACTCAACATCAGTGATGGCCATTTTGATTCACTTAATTGACTCAATTCTTTCGAAATATCCAACTAAGTGAATCAGTTCTTTTGATTCATTTGGTTTATTTCTAGAATTATAGGCTGGTCACATGGGAAGTCCCGGGGTGGTGGGTGGACTGGGTCTCCTTTTGTCATATTACTAATATAGAATCCATTACAACAGATGGAAGTGCTTCCCTGGTATTGCCCCAATATTGACACTGTCAGGAATCCATGAGATTTGTAGTTCCGGGGGGACAACCCTGTCAGGTTCCTTGAGTGCTGCCAGAGGGCGCTGCAGGGCGTCTCTGACCCAGAAGTGCTTCTCCCACTCAGTATATTCAGTATATGGCACTGGAAGTAATCCCGGGTCCAACATAAAACAAGCCTCATCCAGGTGAGTTGGAGTTGGGTGTGGAGAATGGACAGAGCTCACCTGGGAGGTGTGCAGAAGAAAGAAATACAAAGAAAAAGAATGAATTGTGTTGTGCCTGTGCCACTATCACAAGGAAGTCTTGGTAAGGCATTTATATATAAACCTGGCACTTGCACTTGTGTCGGTGTGGTTGGGTTACTAAATTCTGGTCGCTACATACATATTATATACATATAAAATTAATATATTAATATATATACACTAGGGGGTTCACCCCTGCTCGCTTTGCTTGCAAATGTCACCCCCCCCCCGGCCTGTGCTATGCACCAGCCACTTTGCGTCTCTGCTGCTCGCGTTGTGAAGAGGGGGGCTGAACGCACCCCAAGGAGATGCAGTCGCTCCTCTAAAACCCCCTCTTAAACGGCGATACAATGGGAAACATATACAGTTTATATTTTTACCCCCTCTTTGCTCGATCAGCTGCTTGTTTGCTGCTGCCACCGTGCCGTGTGATCTGCATCTTACACGGCGCTTCGAACATTTAAAAGCCTGTACAGCAGCAGTCCTACTCTTTGGCTTTTATTCCCAGCCCTGGGTGTGGTTAAATCTTTTGGAACAAAGTCTTGTCTCGCAGGACGTGAGTTCTTGATATTTTTAAGTTTATAATTTAAAAATGGAATAAGAATCTGAAAATCTAACAACATCACATTAAAGTTCGATAAAGTCTGAAAAGAATGATACCAAACATATATATGTAGATTTTAAAATAAGCCTGATTTAAGCATGACAAAAAAGTGACATAAAAATGTCATATAAAATCGTTGCACTTTAAGGCTTAGGATTTTATACATAACTAGCAAAATACGCAGTGGCGAAGTACTGCCTTAAAATTTTTATTAAGAAGAAAATTAAACTTTTTAAACTGAGGGAAAAAATATACCAATAATTATTTGTTAAGGATCTCTTTGTATACCACATTGTCAGTTCGGCTCTCCGGTTGTAATATGACCAAGCTGTGCGCTGAGCTTACTCTTGAGCATGCAACATACAGTTGGCCATGTGAAAAGTAATCTTGTTTCAAATCTCACAGCTTGGATTGCTGCTGTCATAATCGGTTTGAGCTTCATGGTTTGTTTCAATTACGATAGTATTTGCAGGACTTGTGTTGAAGTGACATTCGGCATCTGTCAAGCGTTGTAAGCACACAACCGGTTTCATCGATAACTTCACATCCAGCTTTTGAGAGTTTAAACATTCATAAACATCAAAGTGTCCACTACTCAAATCGTCACCTGTCAATCTAAGATGTTTAAGAGGCATTGGCGGTTGTCCAAAGCTGTAAAATATTTGGCCATTTCGGTACACTTGAAAGCGACAACCGAACAATTCAGCGGCAGCCATCAACTCACATGCAGAACCATAGGTGAAGGGCTAAAGCATTTCACTCTTCTAGTGCTCCTGTGTGGTATAATTATCTCCTGTACCATCATCAGTCCACACCTTGAACCTGTCCCAGTCATTCAATACATAAGACACAATGTTCCTCCGGATATCAAGAGTGAGCCTGATATGGCCGTGCAATATGTAACAAAGAGAATGGAAAAGGCAGGTGTCATCTCCTGGCATGGAAACCACTCGGTAAGTGACAGTTCTTTGATTGATGGTGATCACCTCGATAGACATGGTAATGGGGGTACGGTTGGAACGATAAAGGAAATGGGTACCTGAACAATGTAAAGTAAGTCTAAAATACCCACACAATAACTACAATCGTAATAAACGAACAATAAAACAGCGGAGAAGCCGTGGATTAAACAAAAAGGCTGTAGTTATCAGCAGGGAGACGTGAATCCTGTGGCGAAGCAAGGAAGAGAATGTAGAGACTGGAGCGATAGATGGCCTTATATAGGCAGGCAGCCAAGAACTTGGGAGGCGTTGGGATGGGGGACCCAACGCCGCCTCACACGATGACCGAGCTGCAGGCTATGGACGTATATATGTACGTAAGTAGGATTCAGTTAGCATTGGGAACCCGCGTACCAAATTTCTTGAAGATGGGCCCATAAGTAACAAAGACCGTTGGAAAGTTCAATATGGTGGCCGACAAAGGCGTCATACCGCCAAAATAAGTACGTACATTGGTTTCGGTTAGCGCAGGGAAGCCGTCTACCAAATTTCGTGAAGATGGGGCCATAAATAAGAAAGTTCAACATGTCGGACGTTGTCGACCGTTATCGACCGTTACGCGTAGAATTTCGAAATGAAACCTGATTAACTTTTGTAAGTAAGCTGTAAGAAATGAGCCTGCCAAATTTCAGCCTTCTACCTACACGGGAAGTTGGAGAATTAGTGATGAGTGAGTCAGTGAGTGAGTGAGTCAGTGAGGGCTTTGCCTTTTATTAGTACAGATAGAACAGATATATATACACATTTTATATACTGTGATGGGCGGCCATGGCCATTACCCAGCTGGGATGCCAGCTGGATGGAAGGACTGGGGAGAGAGCTTCTACAAGGCACTACCTCCCCCAGGACGCTAGAGGGCAGCCCTCTTGGGCAGCTGTGGCACCAGGAATTCCCGCAGGGCATGCTGGGAGTTGGCCACCAGGAGAAGCTGCAGAGCCCTGCATTGAGCTTTCACCACACCTGGGAGTGATTCCAGGTCTGATTAACTAGCCTCCCAGGACCAGCTTAAAAGGAGCCGCCTCACTCCATTCAACAAGCCAGAATCGGGAGGAAGAGGGACAAAGCTTGCCTGTGGAGGGGTTAAGGCGAAGGAAAGAGACAGGAGAAGTGCTGCGTGCTGCATTCCTGGGCTGTACTGTGATTGGTGCTAGTAGAAAACGACTGGAAAATGTTTCCCACAGAATAAAAGCCTTCTATTTTATGGCACTTATATCTACTATATGTCTGTCATGCAAGGAGTTTGGGAGGTTGGTGTCCCCCCAAACAAAAAAGTGATCCACAATACAGCTCTGCCAAACCGACACAGATAGATTCAGGTCACAAATTCAGCAAACATGTTTTTTATTTTTTCACGGGAAACGCTTTCACTCATTTCCCTCCTGTTCAGCACAGTACAGAAAGCACTAGTAATTACAACAAAGAGAGCACTTTCCCTTTGTCTTCTTGCTTCCTCTTGTTCTCTCTCTCTCTCTCCTTCCGCCTCCACTCCTCCTTCGTCTCCCTTCCTCACGAATCTGGCCTTCTGAATGGAGTGAGGCAGCTCCTTTTATACAGCACCTGGAAGTGCTCCAGGTGTCCTGTAGTCTCCATACATGAAGCCCTGTGGGAGTCTGTGGTGCCGCAGCAACGCAGGGGGGCTGCCCACTAATATATTTAACATGATAAACACATTTCAATTATAAATAAAATAAAACATTACATTAAAGAATAACAAGTAAATGAGAATTGTGCAACTTACCCCATTCACGAGTAGTGATTTGTTCGCAAATCAAATAAATGAGAATGTAGGACTTGTTCTCAGACGATGATTCAGTCACACATCAAATAAACGAGGATCATGTGGCTCTTTTGCCAGCCGAATAAATGAGAATGAAGCGACTCATTCTTGGGTAATGATTCGGTTGGAACTTGAAAGAATCAGTGAATAATATATGCTTTGTGCATTCATTGAGCCATAAAAGTGTGCGCTAAAGTGAAGCTGCAAGCAAATAATTGTTAGAAATTAGAATAATATTTTTTAAGACACAGTTTTGTGTGACTCATTTGCTTAACGTACAGAAAAGAATAAATGTTTTAATTTAATATTATGTGTATAAATTGTTTCAAACAATTCCAATTACGAATTGTACACAACAAACACAACATTCTAATGTGAAAGTGTTGTTACTGTATTGAGCTTGTATGATGAACGAGAGAATGATCAATGAAAGAGTTCTTGTTCGCCAATGATGGTTTAGGTCAAACTAGAATGAATCAAGACTCAGAGGTCCTTGTGCACACACATTGGAGGCTGACGAAATCACCCATGCAGTTTAGCCCTCTCACTGAGCTCCACTTAATCGACTCATTCATGCTCATGAATTGTTTGTCACGATTCACTGAAAAGAGTTATTCAAAAAAATCAAATTGTTTGTCAATCACCCATCACTACTCAGCATTGCGTTACACATTTGTGGAAGGTGTACTGTGCACGGTGTAGCATCGATTTTCCTTGCTTCATTTTTTTTCACTTTCTCGTATATGAAGTATCGGGAAAGTATTGTAATCGTCCAAAAATTCAACCTAATCTCAACGTTTTAGACCTCCCTGAATCCAAAATTTTTGGAATTATGTGTATGTGTGTGTGTGCGTGTGTGTATGTAAACACGATAACTTGATTACGCTTTCACTTCAGTCAACCAAATGCTAAATACAAGTATTAGGTGCAAAACGTAGATTTCTACCAACTTTTGGTCTATTTCCGTTAACCGGAAGTGGTACTTTACCTTTTATTCATGCAGGTGCAGGGTCTAATTTATTCAACTTTACTTTTAGAATAATTGTTTAATTTATTATTAATTTGGTTCTTTAATGTACATAATATAAAAATATAATCTTTGTCTTGCAGTCTACTCCTCAAATATCCATCCCCATATCTGAGTATACGAGAAAGTCTAGCGGTGACCACTCCCGATGTTTTCTTTCTTTAAAAACGTTGTTATACAGCAGTAAATGAGGAATCTGAAGTGGATGCCCCAGCCCTTCCTTATGTCTCCATTTTTATTCCCTGAAGCTGTAGGGTTCTTGGCTGGAACTGCAAATTGGGGCGTGGCTACAGGAAGTGCCTGCCCAAACAGTTTGTCTGCCCAACCAATTAAAATCTTAGTAAAAATAATGTGTACATTTATTTTGGTATTTAGTGTCACACCCTAGTTATCCCAGTGTCCATCCCAGGACGACATCTTAGTAACACAACTGCCTTCAAAGGCCATTGGGAAAACCTAAAACGACGCGCCACCTTCAGCGCACTATGACATGGCATTCCTCATATGTATGAACTGAAATTGAAGATGTGTTTGAACTGGTCCAGTGTGAGTGTGGTAGTTTGCCCCACAATGGAATGGCATCCCGGCATTTCAACCCTGCGCTCAACATGACCTAGAAGAGGAGAAGCAGGTTTGAAAATGGATGGAGAGATGGACGGCAGTGAAAAGTCATTTTCAGTTGTGTGGATCTGCTCCAATGAAAGCCGCTCTGTCCAACACCTCCACTCCAAAGTTATCACCCACGCGGATGCCCTGCTCTCGGGATGCTTGCTTACAAGTCCATGGTGGCATCCAAAGCCAAATGCGGCCCCCCCCCCCCCCCCATGTCAAAGTTTTTCCACTCTTGGACATTTGTACATCTTGGGTGTGACCTTGTAGGCACAATGGGGCGTGCGATGTGTACGGCTGAGTGGGCCAGCTGAGTGGGCCGGCTGTACCATCTGCCGGCTACTCCTGCCCTTCCCCCACTGCCGAGCTGGTCTACTTTCCTCGTCTCTGGGCACTGAGCTGAAGTGCTGGCCAGCAGAGATAGGCTCCTTCAGTTTGCAGCAGATGTGAACTGCAGTCAATAAAATCAATAGGTAATGTTCGCGGACTGTAAAATGGTTAAGGAGGTTGCTGCTGAGTGACCATATGATAAATGGCCAGTGGGCACTTGGACAGTAGAAAGGTCAAAGGTGACTATCACCTTGAGATATAATCTACAGCTGGCTCTCTTCCTGCTGCCCAGTGATTGGGGTAGTAAAAGAGGCTTATGTCAACCTTCTGACACTGGCTAAAGAGCCAGAGGATGACCGCCTGTGTGTGAACGGACAGACGGCCCTCTCTCTCGTTTCCTTTTGTGACGCTGCGTAGCAATCTGAAAACTAAAGATCTGAGACTGGATACTGCAGTAACCACTAACCGTGAACTGGACAGGCATACCCAGTGGTTAGTATGGAGCACAACATTTTAAAACAGTAGGCTGTCACCTCCTACCTGCTGATTGTCAGCCCATACGACATTCGTCCATCCGTTATCAAAATGTCCAATCCACAAGGCAGAAGACGGCCAGTGCAGTGCTGGGCACTTTGACTCACATAGCCAGTTAAGACAAACTGGACAAGACTCTCCAACATGAAGGGAATGTGCCAACTGGGCTGGGATTTGAACAGAGGACTCCAGAGGTGTGAGACGTCGACGTGGCAGCACAGCACAATTTCTAGGGTCACGTGTCAGGGATCAGGCAAGTCCATCGGGTGCGAATAAACCAAATTTACACAAATACACACTGAACACTACAAAAAAATTTCATAAAATAAGTACAGGAAAAATGTTTCTGTTTTGTGATCTTTATGGGAGTTTAGTGGAATCTGTGAATAAAAAAAAAAAGAAGAGAATCGTATGGCACTTAAATTAACTTGTAGGAGTATTAAAAGGTGAGCTTCCATGTGTGGACGACTTTGTGTACTCTTCAGGTTTTAAGTCTTTCAAAAAATGATTCAATTTCTTAATTTTTTATATTCAGATATTATTTTCCTAGTTACTTTCACATTTTTAAAAATATTCCCAAAATCCCTGAATGCGTTTTAAGGTTGGGGGGTCTGGTGTCTACCCCAGCAGCTTTGTGGTGCGCCAGTCCGTGGCAAGGTACACTCGTTCAGATCGAGCCAATATAGAGCAAAAAAAATGATCTCTGGGCAACATGTTAAAGGAACACTCCACCCAAACAAGATTTGTTACTTATGATTTATGATTTTATGCAGAACGAAGATAACAACATTTCTCATCGAGTAAGCGTCTGTGGTGACTAATGCTGGACAACAGCAAAGAATCCTCAGGGCTCTGTCCTCGGCCCTGTTCTCTTCTCTATTTATATGCTTCCCCTTGGCCATATTATTCATAGCTATGGACTGGGTTATCATTTTTATGCAGACGATACTCAGCTCTACTTCAATGTTAAAAGTGGAACTTAATCAGAGCTTTCTCAGCTCACAACCTGCCTTAGTGAAATTAAAACCTGGATGGAGCAGAATTCTTTAAAATTAAATTGCAACAAAACTGAACTTCTGCAAATTGGGACTAAAGTACAACTTAATAAAATGAGCTCCTTCCCAGTCCATCTTGGCGATGATCTCATCAGACCTGGTGTCATTTTTGATTCCTCCCTTTCTGATTCCGCTCAGATAAATCACATTAAGAAACTTTCTTACTTTCATCTCCGTAACATATCCCGTGTTCGTTCCTTCCTCTCCTTTTCTAATGCTGAGAAACTTGTCCATGCTTTTATCACATTTCACATTGATTATTGCAACTCGCTGCTGGCAGGTGCCCCTTCTAATCTTATATCACAGCTCCAGCTTATTCAAAACTCGGCTGCAATAGTCCTTACTCGAACCAGCAGCAGCGAGCACATCACACCCATCCTGCTCTGCCTTCACTGGCTCCCTGTGTCTTACAGAATCGAATATAAAATCCTACTAATAACCTACAAAGCCTTAAATAACCTCGCACCAAACTACATCAGTGACCTTCTCCATCACTATGTGCCTGTCCGCCCACTAAGGTCCTCTGACTCTGGCAATCTTGTTGTGCCCCACACTAATCTACACTCCATGGGTGACAGGGCCTTCAGGTGTATAGCTCAAAGACTCTGGAATGACCTACCGAAATTAATCAGGTCAACTGACTCCATAAATTCTTTTGAAAAACAACTCAAAACTCATCTGTTCAGGAAGGCTTATAGCTCTACTTGACTTTATTACCCTCCTCTCAATTTACCTCTCTGTCAAGATGCTCATGTAACCTGTACGTGTGTGCTAAAACATCAATTATGTTGTCTGTTAGGCTTTCTCTGAATTCACTGTCATAATGTTCTTTATTTATTTTTTTGGTTTGTACAATGCTATATACTGTATACCCTGCCGTCCTTTCTTATATTCTGTAAGTGCCTTGAGCATGGGAAAGGTGCTATATAAATAAAATGCATTATTATCATTATTATTATTAAAGAATACCAAAAAGTCCACAAAAATCCTCATTTTACTCATCCCACATAATCCATGTGTCAAGTCATCTAGTCGTACACTCACAAAGTCAGAAACTTACCATATAAGTCGGGTCTAAAACCCAAAAAATCGATCATAAAATCAGAACCCGACTTATACACCCATTCAAAAATGCAACACTTAATTTTTCTTTTTTCTTTTTACATCTTCTTGCCTTCTCCAATCTTGCATCAGTTTCTCAGACACATTGAATTTTGTTGCAGCAGCACAGTTACCAATTTCTTTGGCCACTTCAATGACTTTTAATTTAAAACCAGCTTCATATTTTCTTCTGATCGTAGATAAGGGATGCTCTTACGATAAAGGTGTATGAGAGTGTGAGATACAAAAAACACAAATAAGTGCAAACGTCGCTTCGGAATAGCTTGGGTATTGCCGTGTGGTCATGTAGGCACAATACTTAGATTAAAAAAAGGCAGTGTGTTCCGTGGTTACTCTCCCAGGTGGGCGTTAGCATATCATAATCTCTTGGACCAATAGTGTGAGCTTTCCGACTTCGACCTATACGACCAACGTTATAAAATGCTGGAAATTATATGGTAAAATCAAGACCCGACTTATACGGTATGTACTGTATTTTTACTAAAATATAGTTAAATAAGCGACTCCCAGAAAACACTCTCATGAGCGAAAATGGAGCATGAACAAACATTTGAGTCGCAGACCTGTCAGTACCTTTACATTCATATCCACAACTGGAGTAGTTTGGGATTATTTTAGCGGCAAGATGTGAAACTGTGTGAGTGGAGCAACATTTTGCTTGCTGAAGCATCTCAGATATGCACAAGTATGAAGCATATTCTCTTCTTGAGAACATTTTCCTTTGTTTTCTTTAACTTTGAATCTTCAGTTGTATTTGTTTCTCAGTGAACTTTGTAATGCTGATATGACATTGTCACACACGTATGCACAGGAGGCAGTCATTGGGCTTGACTAAGGGTAAAACGCCAGGTCAGGGGTTGATGAAGTGCACTAATGTGTTTTCTCCCTGCTCTGCAGATCACCAGAAGGAAAGACCACCTAAACCCCAAGCAGGTTCGACTTTCGTCTGCAGACCACGCCCTCCTATTGACCTCACTTCCGCCCATTCCCTGTTGGACCCTCCTCTTCCTCCCCAACACCTATAAAGCCAGCCACTTGCCTTCCCCAGTTAATCCCATTCTAGACGCAGTCCTTTGAGATTACTCTATGGAGATATCGCTTGATATTAATGACAATATATGGGGATAATGTGGTGAGAGGGGACATAAAGGTGGTGGGTGTAACAGAGCTAGATGCAGAGGACAGGAAGAGATGGAAAAAGATGATCTGCTGTGGCGACCCCTAACAGGAGCACCTGAAAGAGGAAGAAGAAGGTACGAAGTGGATCCCCAAATCTTTTTCTTGTTTCTGTGTTTTCTTTTACAACATGAAGTGAAGTGTTAGCCAAAGACTAAGCCGTTTCTGCACTGAACTCATGACCAATGAATGAGGGGCGAAGCCAGGTCTACACTTACAATATTTGGTCCCATTTGAGTGTGATGCATTCACGAAAACATTTTCCGGAAGATGTTTACTGCAAAATATACAAAAATAAATGCTTTGGGATGTTGTGACCATGCGGCTTGACATTTGGATTATGGCACACAAGTAACAGGAGACTTTTTTATGTCATATTTGAAAGTGTTTGCTGTTATCCAGCGTTTGTCATCATAGACTCCTATTTGATCAAATGCTTTATCTCTGCATGAAAAAAGTGGTTTTATTTTTTTTCTTGGTCATCACTACAAACTACATGGGGTAAGTAACATTTTTGGCTGAAGAAATTAATTGAATTTTCTTTAAGAATTGTATCCCGTGTTTGACAGTTATCTGTGTGTGGTTTGTACTTCTCTCTCGCCCATGTGGGTTTTCCCAAATGCGTGCTTTATATTTTATTACATTGCCCAACTGATTAAGTGGTAGTGCATCAAAAAAGACATGCACGGGTTTTCTGACGAATATATTATGTGGAGACATGTAACAATGATCTGTCTGTCTATTCTTCTAGGCCACTTAATATTTACATATCAATTGGAGAAAATGCCACATCTCATCCTTGGGCTGCCCAAGTAAAGCTAAGGTGACCATGATTGTATTTAGCTGCCATTCACAATTCACGTCCTGCTACTGAAAGGAACCCAAAGACGTCAGGCGAGAAGCTGCACGTAAACAAAAACAAGCCACACAAAGCACTGAAAAGATTACAAACAGCAGGGGACTGAAGGGCACTGACATGGTGCGTGTCGTTCTAGCACTGCCCAAAACTTTATTTGTTAGGCCACTGCTTGAACAGCCATAAAATACATTCAGGGTGAGTTAAATTACAATGGTGGCAGAGGGTCGGTTCACAGATGCTGAGTTTCAATATCCGGCTGGTCACTTGTTTTTGTCTCAAAGGAATCTGCATGCTCTCTCATCTTTCTTATCTTTGTGAGGTCTTCCTCTGGGTTCTTTGAAAGAGACTGACGTTAAAATGATTGGCATCTTAAAACTGGCCTGATGTATGAAATTCTGTGTTTGTGTGTGTGGCCTTGCTCTGAGAACAGACTGGCACCACATGCTTGAGCAGTGCTGGCAAGATAGGCTCTGGCTACTGTTTACGAAAGTTGTGGGCAGTAAAAGAGAGCATAAAGGTGTGCTACCTCTTCTGGTCCTTCTTGGCCACATCCCAAAGACAGCCTAAAATGGCCCTGTATGAGTCAGTCTGGCACTCCAATCACAAGTGGTTTTCCTCCTGTACCCTGCCCAGGGCAGGACACGCTCCAGCCAAGTGGAATTCTGCAAATTAAATTTAGATACAATATAGAGACTTTATTCTATAATTAAACAAAAATGACATTTTAAAATGTTGGCCATCTTTTTGATAACCGCATATCTCTCTATATATAAAATCCAGCGTCTGCCTGTATGTCTGTCTGCTTTTCACAAAAGAACTACTTAACGGATTTAGATCGGGTTTTTTTTTTATAGCTTGTTTGTCCATTTCGGTTTTCTCATCGTGGCAAGTATCATAGTTCGCTTGTGGTACCGATTTACTTGTGAGAGTCCTAGAGATATGCAGCGGGCCGAAGGGAGTTTGGCAGGGTCCTCCTCACTCATGCACCAGCCTTGGGGCGTAACTTACATCTGCTTAGCTGGCGAACGAGAGGACCACTTAACTGATTTCGATCTTTTGCGACTTCTCTCATCGTGCTATGTATCATAGTTCGCTTGCAGAAGCGATATATTCTCGCTAATCCGAGACAGATGCTGCGGGCCGAGGGGAGGGGGAAGCGCAATGTCAGGATTGGGGAGCCAGGTGGGGCCCTCCTCACTGTCCTGTTTCACTACTACGTGGTGGAGCCACGGGGGACGGCTAGTAATAACTAAGTAAACACATTCCCAGTTTCCATTGCCACTTGGCGATACACCACTTTGATCCCAGCCTTTTGACATTCACGTTCTTTCTAGAAATGCTATGGGTGGAAGAAGAGAAGGAAAAATAATCAACACCTCACTGAGGCCTACAAGCTTCATGTGTAAGTACAACTCGGCCACTTCTCCACTCTCCCATTTAGTAGTCACTCGCCCAGTTTATGCCGAAAGAGAATCACAGAATATCCTGGCAGAACGATGGAAGGGGACACCAGCCTGTCACAGGATGCACAAACACGCTTAACTAATGCACAGTAAATATATTAACGCGCAGTTACTGGGATGAGGAAGGAAAGCTCACAGCAACAACATGCAGAGTCCATAAAGAGAGACCACAGCCTGAGATCTGAAGCCAAGACTCATGAGCTGTGAGTCAGCAGTGCATACACACATTTACAAATACACATACATATGCAAGTGTGCAGTAAATATAATTATTAGTTAGCAAATTAATATAATTCATTCTTCAAATGTTCACACAGACACACAAATCATTTTTTGCTATATATACACTGTAAATGGCATAGAGGATAGACAGACATCCTGACCAGGATAGGGACAGAGTTCTTACCCAGAATGGACACCATAATGGAAGGACCACTGGAGACACAACCCTGTAATCGTTATCCTGCCGGGGTTTGTTGTGTCTAAAGCGAATGGACTGGCTGAAGGTGGATTCCAAGAACAGTTCATACCCCCAAACAGAAGATGGCAGTGCTCTTCGTGGTTAAGAATCTTAACCAGGACACCTGTAGGGTTGCATGGGAAATGAAGTGCGGAAGTGCAAACCCTGTTGGGGTCCTTGGGTACCGAGGGCACTGTTAGGGGAGGACAATACTGGTTTCCACGTAACCTGGAAGTGCTAACGACTGGCAATGCGCTGACATCAGAAGCAGCCCTGGGTTGTGCTTGAAAAGAAGCCCACCTACTCACATCAAGGAGTCAGAGTTGGGAGGCAGCAGACAACAATCTTGGAGGACGGAGGGAGGAAGAGTGTTTTGTTTTGTATTGTGGATTGCTTATTATGATATTTGCATGGGTGATCGTTGGAAAGGTGATTTGGTTTAATAAATATTGTTTGTTTAAACTCAAAAGCGTGTTGGTCATTAATGTATCTGAGGGTTGAATGTCTCAGTGGTGCCCCCTGGTGGTTACAAAACATAATTAAATAAAGATTTCACTTGTGTGTATCTACAGGGTGGTCCAGATCTAATTATGCAGATCCAGATCGTCTGGATGACTTTGATTTATGCGGGGACGATTCTTCATGTCGTCAGTTCGCACACTTCTCGATGGTCCGGGTGATTTTCTATGTAATAAACTCAGTAAGTTATAGTGTAATGAAAATTGCATAATTAGATCTGGACCACCCTATACATATACAGAAGTATTTCACCTTGTACTTGGACTATTAGACTTTATAGGAAGTGTGAGACAAAGTGCAAATCACTCAGAGCTAACGGTCAGACACCACAGGCGTTAATATAACTAAGAACTTCACAGAATATTCCAAAAGAAGGAGGAGGAGGAGGAGAAGGAGGAAGAAGATTGGGCTTCTGCAACAACTAAATTATTTGTTGAACTAACTTGTATAAACAATATTTGATTAAAATGTCAAAAAAGAAACTGCAACAATTTATATTTTCACTTTTAAGAGCTGAAGACCTTGGGCGCAGATAATAAACTTGACAATGTGTCTGTTGTAATGGAGGCCCTCAAATATTTTTATTTTTAAAATATTTAAATGAATTTCAACATGGTGGATTAGATCAGTAATTACCAGCACCATTCATTACATTCTAAACCAACTGAAACTAAATTAACGTCAGTACCCGCGAGACTCCTCTTTTGATGAAGATGACGACAATATGAGCTTTTCCTATGCAGCTTCTTGCCTGTGTGAAGTTAATTTTGTTTTCTCAATGTTGTCTTTTTCATTGTATTTTGAGGTGTATGTGTGTTTATGAGATTGCACACTCAGCTCCCATCACCAGCAGAGTCTCAAGATAAATAAAACTTTAAAGAAGTGAACATATCAGAACTTCATCTGGTCCTGGCACATCGTAAGGTTGGTGGCAGGGACACAGTCCACGAGTGAAAGGGTGTCTGTGCCTGTTGGTTGAGGTCTTTCTGAGGTCCGAGTAGGATAAGCCAGACAGGCATTGGTTTTTAAAGGGAACTCCTGCATTGTTTTAACTTCATTTTTATAATGGATTATTTCTTTGATGGATTTTTAACCTCCACTATTACTACATTTTTTTCTTTATTGGATTATTTATTTATTAAATTCTTTTGTTGCACTGCACGTCAGAAACTGTTTGGCTTTGTTTGTTTTAATAACAGCACTTGGCACCCTTTTTGCACCTTCCCCTTGTACTCTGTGTTGGGTCCTCATCTGCAGGCTCATCCCTCAGTTATGTTTTTGGCAGTAGCAGGCTCTAAAGGGTCCTGGAGGGCACCGCTAGGATGGAGCTGACCCACACCGTCACACAGGGGGATTCTTAAAAAGATTCTCCATCATTTCAGGAGCAGATTGGCTAATGATTTGGTCAATGTTCTTGTTTTGCTTTCCTTGCTGCAAGTTTTGCAATCGGTGAACTGTTTTGTTTTTTATTTAAGTTTTTAACCTTGGCTTTTTCAATTTTGCTTTTGGACGCGATTTTTGGGATTTTATTTTCTAGAGTTAGGTATTAGTAATTACCGCATATACTCGCGTTTAAGTTCTCCCAAGCATAAGTCGGGGCTTGATTTTACCGTATAATTTCCATTATTTTATAATGTTGTCGTATACTATAAGTCGAATGTGAAAAACTCACACTATTGGTCCAAGAGATTATGATATGCTAACAGCCACCTGAGAGAGTATCCACGGAAAACACTGCCTTTTTTTTCCTATGTATTGTGCCTACGTGACCACATGGTAATACCCAAACTATTCCGAAGCTACATTTGCACGGTTTTGTGTTTTTTGTATCTCACACCCTCATACACCCTTATCGTAAGAGCGTCCCTTATCTATGATGGAGCGTTCGATCAGAAGAAAATATGAAGCTGGTTTTAAATTAAAAGTCGCTGAAGTGGTGAAAGAAATTGATAACTGCGCTGCTGCAACAAAATTCAATGTGTCTGAGAAACTGGTGCAAGATTGGAGGACACAAGATGATGTAAAAAAAAAATAAATGTAAATGTAAGGCGTATAAGTCGGGGGCTGATTTTCTGATCGATTTTTCGGATTTCAAGACTCGACTTATACGTGAGTATATACGGCAAGTAATTTTGAATATAAGTACTTCTTATTTAGTTACTGAGTTTATTAAGTGAAATGGTCACCAAATCGCAGTAACCAAGGTATGACACCAACTGCACTTACAACTTTAATTTAGCCTTCTATGTTCAATTTGTTTTATTCTTCATGAAGTGGCAGTTTTTAACATTCTGCTGTATGACATCTTAAATCTTTGCATGTCATTCCTATGGACCTTTCTTAAGCATTTGTTAAATAGTGCTGTATGTACAGTATGCATAATATTTTACAATTGCTTTCATTCCTGGTGATCCTTTCTTTCATTGTCTGATTCTTTACTATCTTTTAAATCTTTGCATGTTATTATTGTAGTGGAAGGTAAACTTTGTAAGCTGAACAATGAGGGCCAGGTAAAGCTGAACACAAGTGGTTTTCAGGTGGCCAGTACATGGACATTGTCTAAACTAAGAGGGCAGAGGTTCAAGGTGAAGAGGAGATGGTGCTGTCCATTTGTGAAATCTGTTCCAGGGACCGACGTATGCTTGAGAAAGATTGGAGAGGGCTGACAAATTCTGTCTCAGGGACTCCTCACTTATTCATATGAACCTCCTTTGATGTATCGAGCCACAAATTCAATAAACAGTCTGTTCATCTCTATAAATTGTTGGTGGCAGCAGTCTGCCATCATGCACATTCAAGGCAATGTCAAGTTCGCCTTTAGGGGGATCATTTATCCTTTACTGGCCCTTTTCTGGCTTTACAGGGTATGATTATGTTAACAATATTGGAGACAGGACTTCACCTAACAAAGCCTTTTTTTTTTTGTTTGGTGGTGCTAATAAAGCAAGAGTTAGTTGAACTCACTGAAGCAATTCAAATTCCACAGCTACTTCATCTAGCCTCAGTAATTCAGCTTGTCTTATCCAGGTTTAATATTTCATGGCTGGTATCTCTTAGCACTTTTCACATGCACAACAAGCAAAAGGCAAATACACCTCGGTAACACCTACCCACTCTCCAACTACGTTTATGCTGTCCCTGATTGGTCATAATTTGGCTTCTCATAAACAGCACAGGTCATCCTGTCCCCTAATTCAAGGATGAATGGGTCGCATTTTGAAGTGTGGTTTAGTGGACATGGTGTTGGCAGGTAGGAAAATGAGGCACAGGGCAGGGGTGGGCCTAAACAAGGTGCTAGGTGAGAAAGGGAAATCACGTGGTGGCAGTGATGAGGTGCATTGTCACGCTAATGCAGGAGTAAGGGCACCCTGACAGGACAGGTTATTTGAAAAAAAGACTTGTAACTGAACTAAAAACCGTAGATGGGCAGTGTGTGCTCTTCTAATCAGCACACTACAAAAAAAGTCATATCAGCACTTGAAGCTGTGCAGGAGAGAGCAACTATCCCAGGACTTAAGGACATGTCTTAATCCGACAGACTCAAGAGAACTAAACCTGTTTCGTCTTGAGAGAAGGAAACTGCTTGGGGACCTAATCCAAACATTGATAAAGTAGATCCGGCAGAACTGTTTCAATGTAATGGTGAATGATATACTCGTGGGCACCAGAATTAATTAAGGGAAAGGACTGAAGCCAGGAAGCAATTGTTTATGAAAAAAGTCATGAGAATCTGGAACAAACTACTGTGACATGTAGTTGAAGCAGGAACCTTGACAACCTTTAAGGAGCGTCTGGATGAGATACTGGGACAGCTTAGCTATTAGCTAAACAAAAGAGCTTGGTGGACTGAATGGTCTACTCTCACTTGTCAAACTTCTTACGTCCACTGCCATCATCATTTATCATTCAGACAGAAATACCAACATGACGTGATCAGCATAAGACTGTAGGTTCAAGCCAAGGAGTGATGTACCATAATGAGACATCGGGACAGCTTAGCAATCAATTAAACAAATGAGCTTGATGGACTGAATGGCATTCTCGTTTGTCAAATTTCCTGTGTTCTTATGTGGAACAAGACAGGACCACTGCCCACAACTACTTCAGCTTGGGATCCTGGTCCATCATTTGACAGCCAGTGATGCAAAAGCAGTCAACAATGTTTTGTTGGAAGGAAGAGCTAAAATGGATTCACATTCTCCAGGGCTAGAAAGAAATGACACTAAAGACACTGAGTTCAAATCATTTTAAAAATTGTGTACATAAAAGGTGACACGGTGGCACAGTGGTAGCGCTGCTGTCTCACAGTGAGGAGACCAGGGTTTGTGTCCTAATGCACCTGGGTGCTCTACCATGGTCCAAAGACATGCACCTAGGTGAACTGGTGATTTTGCAGTGGCTGGGATGTGAGTGTGTGCTCACCCTGCGATGGACTGGCGCCCTGTCCAGGGATTGTTCCTACCTTGTACCCTATGCTAGCTGAGATAGGCTCAAGCAACCCCTACGACCCTGTTCAGGACAAAGTGGGTTATAAAATGACTGACTGAAAATGTATACATAAAAGAAAATAATTGCATTAATAAATCAATAATAAATGTAAATAGTACATCTGCTGGCAAGCATTACTATTGGAGCATTAGAGCCTTGTTTGCTCTTTACAATGTGCTGTATACAGTGGTAAGTAGCCTACAAATCTGCAGTCAAGTGTAAACTTATATTTTTTTTTGGCATTTACTTTGTAATTTTCAAAAGCATCATTTTATGTACACTATTGAAAAAACAGCGTATAGCAAGAAAAGTAAGAAAGAATTATACATGAAGACCATTTCGATACCAGCATCCATGTGTCTGCTTCACTCCCTTGGAGACTGCACAGTGACACCTGATGGCCAAATCCGTTCATAACATTTTAAAGAAATCAAGTGCTTCCAGCCTAGAGAATATCTTCAGTTTGAAAGGCTAGAGAATAAAGAATCAAGTCAGACAAACATTATTATTTTTTCCCCCAAACATGTTTATGTAAACAAGGCAAAAAAACTTATCTTAAGGAAAGAAAGGCCAAAAAAGAATATAGATTAGTGAACAGATTTTACATGCTGCTGTTCTGAGCCTATGCTTCTCTCCTGCAGTCTGGATAGATGGACTATTTACAATACAAAGAAATATATTTCTAGTAACCTGGAACTGACAAAGAAAGCATGCCTCAGGACCTGAGCTCAGAACGAGGGAACTGTGTCTTGATCGCCGTCCTGCAAAGGTGACAGTATCAGTAGCCATGCTGAGGTGTAATCCACACTCCATCATTAAAACAGCAGGCTGTATGCGTTTGAAATTCTGTTATGTTGACTCCGTTTGCTCCTGTGGCTTCCGCTGAGTCTTAAGGGAGTGTGAAAGCAGTGGATGTGGACATGCAAATAAAGGAGCACACACAGAACTCTCCAATCACTCCTAATCACAGACCCGCATGGCAATAATGGGCTTTACTATTTAAACAGCTCCCACTCAATGGCAGCAGCCTCTCCGAATACACTGTATCTGCTTCAGCTTAAGTGATTTTAATACTAGAAAACCTGTCTGACCTTCAGCATTTGTGGAATCCATTTTTTACAGTACATCATCAAACGAGTGACGTTATTATTGGCTGTGAATCAATTTGTGAAATTCTGTGCCATTACACATTCAGCATTTTGGATTGTATTAATAAAGATAGTGAAGTCCAACATGCACCCTAAACCTGTCGTTACTCATGGCCTCTTGTTTGTATGGTAGCTCTAAGCAATCAGAATTCATCTACTTAAGAAAATCTACAATTACTTTTAGTCGAAGAGCATGCACATATACTTAGCATTCTGTGATGGCGTAATTTGTCAGAGAGCAAGCAGCTCCTCATGTTTTGATATTCATTTGCTTTGCCATTGACCTTTGGTATTTGTACTTATTGATGCTCTTTCTCTCCTTGCTCCATTGTGTAGAAACACCTTGAAGTGTCAGACTTTAAGAATGGCTCCCTTTTTCTCTCTCTCCCTCCTTTGTTGCATGTATTAGCTTGGCCTTGTCAGAACACATTCTCTAGTTAGAGGCTAGAAATATTTCCCTACTGACTCCAAAGTATTGATTTTTCAACATCAGCCATGTCTGTGAACTGCTAGGGTGAAAGGTGAAAGTTCAACCTGCAGTGGCCGGTTTTACCTTCCTATTAGTGTCATATCTTTCCCGGGTGTTTTAAGTTGATATGTGCTCTGATCCTGCCTGACTGGCCTAATACCGCGTGATGCTCGGCCCGGGCGAATTTTAATGTGTTCCAAGGCTCTGACGACTCGGCTGTCATTAACGAAAACCTTTCAGGGCCTTGTGCTATGTTCGGCTGTCAATGACGCACTCTGTAACAGGTCTGCAGAACCTTAATACTCTGGAAATAAATTAGCAGAAATCACAGATATTAGAGCCAAACCCTTGAGCTACTCCTACCAACTATACATCATACAAAACAATGCAAATATTTGCCTGTGGACACATCATGAGGGTTAGGAATGACTTAACCATAACAGCCAAAACAAGAACATTTTTAGTAATAAACTGAGCTGAAATAAACAAATAAATAAATAACACATGATACTATACTTTTGCTTATTTGTAGGGTTGTTGGTAAAGATGTCTAAATACCTGATGTAACCTTTCTCCTCCCCATTGTCTCATATAGCAGTATTTTTTGTTTCATTCCTCAGGGCCTTCTGGTCCTCTTTCTTTTGTCTTCACAGCTGTATGGATTCTAAAAATAATCTTGCTTTATTACGTATTGGCAAAGCCTATATTTTCCTTTAACACTGTGCCATAAAATGCTGTGGTAAAATGGATTCAAAGATCAACAACCCACTCATTTTCTAACACGCTTATGCTGTTTAGGCTTGAAGGCTTGGCGCTCATCCCAGTGACACTGGGGCAAAGCACAGGGCAGTCCATCATAGAGCCCAATTGTACTGGACAATTAACTTGAAATGAGGTGGGGGAGCCATGGAGATAAGTGACAGGGCACAGGACTTCAAATCACAACATTGAGCTTATGAAATAGCAGTGCTAATCACTGCTTCTCCATGCAAGACCAAGATTTTATGTAATTTATTTCTTTTTTAAATAAAAAATTCAAATCTGCATTAGATGGTACTTTTTATGGGGAAAAGGTGGAAAATCCATTCAGATAGTGACTGGAGCCGAGCGGCAACAACATGAACTACTGTGATAGCCTTAAAGAACATGTCCACCCTTTTACTAAACCTGTCTAATGCAGTGTTAACGCTGAGGGGAGTATGATGCTATACCAGCAGCATTAGTTTGGCATATGGCAAGGTAAATTAACATTTTAGATATATCTCACAATGCATTTAAGATATTAGAAAATGAATCACTAATATCTAAAAATATATTTATTTCAAGATACCATGAAATGACAACACTGTTCATTTTGAGATACCTCAAAGGCAATTTAAGATATCACAAAAGTTAATTCCATATATCTTGAAATAAAATCCTGTGCATTTTCAGATATCATAAAATAAGTTGTTATTTTGAAATAACTGAAACGCAATTCATGATATCTCAAAACAACTTCCTGTTAAATGGCCTATGTTTTCAATGGGACTTCCTGCATACTTTAAGACAGGGTGAAACAAATTTTAGATATTTGGAAATGAGCAAGAGGTTATTTTGGGATATCTTGAAATAATAATTACATTTAAATAGCACCTTTCTAACATCCTCAAAGTGTTTTACACTGACAGCGGAGAACCACTTTAATTACCACCAATGAGTAGCATCCACCCAGATGATATGACAGCAGCCATTTTTCCCACTAGTATGCTCACCACACCTTAGCTACTCGGTTGTGATAATTAGTTAGTAAAGGGAATGGGAATGATTAAGGGGCCAGAATGGACAAGGCTGGGGAGGGCAATTTAGCCAGGACATCAGGATAGTAGATATCTGAAAATGAACAAGAAGCCATTTTACAAAATCTGGAAAAATATCTGAGATATCTGTAAGTGTGTTTCAGTATCTCAAAATGATCTGGATATTAAATGAAGATAGCTGGAAATGAAATCAAAGTGTCTTAAAATGTATTTCAGATATCTGCATATCCACTCATGTTTCAGATATCTCAAATTCATTTCTGGATATCTTACAATGGTCACTGTTTCATTTCAGGTATCTTAAAATGTATTTCAAGATATATGAAATACTGTATATTTAAAGATATCTTTAAAAGGGCACAAACGTATTTCAAGGTTTCTGAATATAATATTTAGATATCTACAATCCAATTAAAGAAATCACATATACATTTCCAGATATCTCAAATTACCTTCCTCACTGTTTTCAGATATCTGGAATGCATTTCAATATTTCTCAAAATACCTTCCTACTTATATACTATATTCTGAGATATCTCAAATGTATTTCAAGATCATCTTAAAATAAGACAGGAAATCCCACTGAAAAAATTGGGATATTTTATAGAAAGTAATTTTGGAAATGCATATCAGATTTCTTTAAATGAGCTCAAGTTCAGTTTGAGATATTTCAAAATGTATTGCAGTTTTCTTAAAATGTAAAGGAACATATTTTGAGAACTGGAAATGTGTTTCAGATATCTTAAAAGTTGAACTGTATTTCAAGATACGTTGCTATCTCTAAATGTTAATTTGACTTACCATAGTGAAGTTCATCACAGTGCACTAACATATACTTTCACTGTTTAACTTAACATGGAGGAAAACTGGAGTAGTGTAGGAATAATCAAAAAACAAACTACACAGACATGGATAGAAATTGTAAATTCCACACAGAAAGCAATTGTGTGCAGAAGCTGAACCGGAACACTCTTACAGCAGAGGCAGAAGCAAGAATCATTGCTAAAGAAAAATAAGTCAGCTTACAATAATAATATAATATAATATAATATTGAGCTTTAATTCAGAATTGGTTTGATATTCTGCCCACACTCGAGGTATCCTGATCGGTGCCATTGGAGAGCACAGTAATTGTTAAGCAAAGCGCTGGGCAGCGGGTGGTTAAAAGGACACGGTATTGAACAGTGCAGCATCACTAAACGAGGCATTTTGTTTCTCTATATTTTATTGAACACAGGACTGTACACACTACAATAACATTTCCAGTACATACTCAGCCTAATCTGCAAATGAATGTGAGCGCACACGTGTTATTATCATGTACTGTTCAGCACACAGTGGGTTCACAGCTACTACTTCACATCAACCAGGAATTACTGCATTATGTCATATCTCCTACAAATAAATTGACAATGAAGCCACTTATGCATCTACATTTACAAGAAGGACAGTTTCAAATACAGTACTAACAAATCAATAAAATGTTAAAAGCTTACACAGGAGTGACAATACAAATTTTACTGCGGCGCTGAGAGCAGAGCATTGAAAATGCAAGAAGCACTGGGTCCGGGAGCACAACAGCATAATCATTTTCCTTTTATTATCTTAATGTTTGCAGCCTGAAACCAACCTCGTTGATTGCATTTTAAAGGCTTGTCAAGTGGCGACAGCAGCAGCAAACGGTCAGGATGCATCCTCTTCTTAGGGGGAGTAACGGAAGCAGAGAGCAGTCTTGTTTCAGGGACCAAACCCCCTTTGTCTCAGTTTGCGTCAACTGTCTTTAAGAGATGCATTATAGCTTTAGTAGATTTGTTATTTTTAATTACAGCATTCCCAATCATTTCAGTAAAGTCAGCATTTTAGCACAATGATGGAGTAAATTGTGACATAATGTATTTAATCCACATTCCCCAATCCCTTTCCCTGCACATAGACACATATACCTGTTTCACATGCAGTCATTTCTGTGATAAACTTGTGAAGTCCCAGCTAACTGTGCAAACAGCCAAAGCCAAATTTAGCATCCCTCTCTTTTGAAAATGAGCAGTTAAGTCTTTTATCCTGTCAAGCAAAGACTGACACTTTTTCCACCTTGGCACTAAATTAGCTGTTTTAATAAGGGGAAAAATGGACAAGCACATGAGATACACAATATGTGTACTAAGAAGCAGAGAGCCAGTATTTAAACAGAGGCAAGCGGCACACTTGCTGGAGCCTATTAAGACTGTAGCTGCACTGAAAGCTGGAGCAGCAAACAAGGAAACATGACAGCTTTCCAGCTGACTTCAGGTGAAAGGCTTCAGCCTGACTGGCATGTGTAAATTTGGTACTCCCAACCTCCCTGCCCCCCACCAGCTCCTACTTGGCTGGTGTACAGGCTGCTCAGTTGGAACGTCTTAACAATATCTGGTGAAATTCAGACACCCTGCCGCCAAATCGGGTTATCATCCAGGAGGTGAAACACTGCCACATGCACCGCAGTGCCCACCGATTTTGACTGCGATTATAAAGTTGAAAATGCTGGCTGCAACACGACACCTTCAACATTGAGCCAAATGAGAGATTTACTCATCAGGTGGTGGCCTTAGTTCTAGCTACTTCAGATCTTGTTTGCAAACCATAAGTTGATAAGAATACAAAAGATTTCAGACATATTAAAATGACAACAGTCCTCTGCGAGTTCTTTTTTAATATTAAATGCCAAAGCCTATAGTTATGGCAGCTGTTGTCTGATACCACTCACCTTTAACCCATAACCACAAACACTGTGTGTGCTACCTTACTTTCGCAGCACCCGATGGCACAGAGTCTTCAAAATATGCAATTGATGCTTAGCGTCTCATAATTCCAATGGAAACGCACCATGAGACGATGAATTTGATATCACATGCAAAAAGATTTGTGAAGCTGTGTCGCTATCATATGGAAATGACATCTGCTTAAAATGTGTATTTACAAGTACCTGATGGCAGGATATTTCACTGCTGAGTTATTTTCTTCCATGTAATTGATCAAAGCTTTTCACTTTAAACTTATAAGAGTGTGCACACATGCCCATGACACTGACACTTGTCAGAGAAACTGTCTCATCTTAATGATACAAGTGCAGAACACTCTTAATTGTTATCAGTTACTTCCTACCTTTAGACCCGACAATATTAAATTAAAATGCCCCGCTTTGGTTGCCAAAGATTTAACAGGTTACCCTTATATAACATTCCTGGAGGAATGAAACGTAAATTGAGGGGTTTCTGTCTCTGTATCCTTTACAATGGAAGGTCATACCTCCATGAAACAAACCACACTTTCCTATCATAAACCTATGGCTGCTTGACTCCAGCACTGTAAAAAGGCAATCGATTTCTAATACTTGGAAAGAAATATTACTGTACTTTGCTGTAAAATCCTGGCGAAAACAAAGAGGCTGCCTAAAGAAAGATTTACCCAGCGTACCCTGCTTGGATGATAAGAACTATTGGCCACTTGCCCTCGCAATCTGACTGTTATATAATTCCTCTTAGATCTTGACTGTTTCAGTAAATGTCACAGGTGCATTCAGTGGCTAGCCACCATGATGCAGCATCCCAGGCCATGAATGAGTATACCAGTGAGCTTCAGCCATACAAGTATTAATTTTTTGGACTTATCAAACTAATCCTTTCCACTCAAAACATGCTTGAGCTGCTACGATGTACTTCTTTTGCCTCTGCACACAATACTCAAGTTAAAGTGATGACAAAAATGGTACAATCTACTGGTAACCGCCTGTGAAGTTACATGCCACAATAAATTGGGTTATAAGTAAGCAGTGGCATACTACTGTCATAACTGAAAGAATATTCCTTGTTGAACTTAGTTACTTTTGTACATCTGAAGGCTACTATAAAAACTGAAAAATATAATTATAAAGCAAAGTAATCAATCACATACAGCAGTTTGCTATTTTTCAGTGTCGCATGAAAACGGAATATGAATGTCCTTTTGAAAAGTGCAAAAGAAAATGCCAAAGGCTGGAGTACATCTTAAGACAGATACAATTAGACCAATTAATCCACTACCTGGAAAATACAAATTGCTGATAGAGTTGATGGAAAAGAAAGCTTTTCATTGCATTGAAAATATTAGGTACTCCTATTAATGTAATTTGTCTCTTCTCACTTTGAGGAAATGAGCCAAAAACTTAAATAACAAGATATACAGAGTAAAATTGGTCTTTCATCATATTATGTCACATATTCTGATATGTTCTCTATATAGTATAGTTCATTAAACAACTTCATTTTTGCAGATGAAATCACTCATCTATACCCTTCAATGTCTTAGAATTCAAAAATTAAAAGACCATACATACATTATTATAATAAACGATAGCTGACTACAACAGCAGCTTTCTGCTGGCTCCTTATGTTACTGTCATTGACTGTGTGACCTTTCCTTTGTATTTAATAAAAGGAAAAAACCTTTCAAGAATGCAGCAACTTATGTGTAAACAACCAAAAAGTGTAAACAATCTCAAAAAGACTACATGATCAGCAGAAATCCCAACTTCCAAGGCTCAAGGCTCCAACAGCACATCCTGAGCGGTGCTGGGTCTACTGGGAAGGCCAGGTTCTTCAGACCATGAATCTGTGCTCCTTGCCATCATGTGCCATTAAGATAACATTGCGGTTTGATGTCCAGATGAGGCGTGCCAGCTTGAGAGCATTTTGAGAGCCAGGAGATGCAGGCTGGACTGGTGGCACCTGGTAAGTTTTCATACATCGCAATTGAGGAGCAGAATTCAGCATGCCAATGCTTCCCAATAGTGAGGTGTTCATCTGAAAGAGATATTAAAAAGGATCAAATAAAAATAGATTTTCACAATCTTTGACTTCTTTTCATTTAATAATAATAAAAATATCTCCCGCCTTACATCTAGTGTTACTGGGGCAGGCACTAGCTCCCTCCAACACTGACCTGGATAACAGTTGGATGGATACATGGATTGTAACAATAATAACAACAATATTTAATTGGACCTTCCATTGCAGATTTAAAATCATCATTACAAAAATGTTGAGCTCGCACATGCTAGCTACCTCACAGATCCAGGGTCTTGGCTTTGAACTTTTTACCCCGTTGCTGTTGTGTTGGATCTGCATGCTCCCCACGTGTGCATGTGTACTCCAGTTTTCTCTCCACACCCCTAACACATATACAGTACAGGCCAAAAGTTTGGACACACCTCCTCATTCAATGTGTTTTCTTTATTTTCATGACCATTTACAGCACTCCATGACTCTCCTTCTTGGTCAAATAGCCCTTACACAGCCTGGAGGTGTGTTTGGGGTCATTGTCCTGTTGAAAAATAAATGATCGTCCAACTAACCTGACTTCTACACAACACAACTGCTGGTCCCAACCCCATTGATAAAGCAAGAAATTCCACTAAATAACCCTGATAAAGGCACACCTGTGAAGTGAAAACCATTTCAGGTGACTACCTGTTGAAGCTCATCGAGAGAATGCCAAGAGTGTGCAAAGGGTGGCTATTTTGAAGAAACTAGAATATAAAACATGTTTTCAGTTATTTCACCTTTTTTTGTTAAGTACATAACTCCACATGTGTTCATTCATAGTTTTGATGCCTCATACCTCAGTCATGAAAATAAAGAAAACACATTGAATGAGGAGGTGTGTCCAAACTTTTGGCCTGTACTGTACATTAATGTAAATGAAGATTCTAAACTGACCCCTTTCTAGTAGAAGTGTAGGGTTGTGTGTGTGTGTAAGGACCCTACAAAGGACTGATATTTTCATCCACATGCTGCTTTGTTCCCCTGCTGCTCTGAATTCATTTCTAGTGGTGGGCAATTCAGAAACGATTCATTCTTTTTGAATGACTCTTTTCAGTAAACCATGTGAATGGACTTGTGAAAACTGATTCAGTTGAGCTAAACTGGACTGCTAAAGCGCATACGTAATGCGATCAGCCTCTTTTGCTTAGTTAGATGTTTAAAGCGCATGCGTGATGATATCAGCCTCTAAACATTTAGATGTTTAAAGTATCGCTCATCTGATTTATGATTGTCGTTCATCTTACGTATGATTCTTTATACAGTGATCCCTCCTCGATCGCGGGGGTTGTGTTCCAGAACCCCCCGCGATAGGTGAAAATCCGCGAAGTAGAAACCATATGTTTGTATTGTTATTTTTATATATTTTAAGCCCTTATAAACTCTCCCACACTGTTAACATTATTAGAGTCCTCTAGACATGAAATAACACCCTTTAGTCAAAAGTTTAAATTGTGTTCTATGACAAGACAGAGATGACAGTTCTTTCTCACAATTAAAAGAATGCAAACATATTTTCCTCCTCAAAGGAATGCATGTCAGGAGCAGAGAATGTCACAGAGAGAGAGAGCGAGAGAAAAGCAAACAATCAAAAAATCAATACGTGCTGTTGGGCTTTTAAGTATGCGCATGGCGATAGAGCGGCCGCAAAGAAGAGAGCAATGTGAAGGTAGTCTGTCAGCATTTTTTACAGGCACGTCCGTATCCTCTAGGCAAACAGCCTCTGTGCAAACAGCCCCTCTGCTCACACCCCCTCCGTCAGGCGCAGAGAATGTCAGAGAGAGTGAGAGAGACAGAGACAAGCAAACAATCAAGCACCGAGCGGGAAGCATATAGTATATCATTGAGGAGTTTTATTTAATATGTAATACATGCTTTGATTGGGTAGCTTCTAAGCCATCCGCCAATAGCGTCCCTTGTATGAAATCAACTGAGCAAACAAACTGAGGAAGCAAGTACCATAAATTAAAAGACCCATTATCTGCAGAAATTCGCGAACCAGCGAAAAATCCGTGATATACATTTAGATATGCTTACATTTAAAATCCGCGATGGAGTGAAGCCGCGAAAGTCGAAGCGCGATATAGCGAGGGATCACTGTAATTAGAACTAAATCATTACTGGAGAACGAGAACTCTTTCATTGATTATTCTTGTTCATTTGATTCACGAGCGAGTCACACAATTCTAATTCATCTGGTTCGTGAACTGAATCACTACCTGAGGATAAGTCACATGATTCCCAATCATTTGATTTGCACAGCGAATCAGTGAATCCTCACCTGAGAATCGGTTACACAATTCCTGTTCACTCATGATTCTTGCACTTAGTGTCTTATTTTAATTTTAATTATAAAATTATGACTATAAAGTCATGATTTGTGTTTCTAGAGGTTACCATTATACAATACATATTACTTGTATGTTTAATATACAGTGGAACCTCGGTTTGAGAGTAACTTGGTTTACGAGTGTTTTGCAAGACGAGCTAAATTTTTTAATAAATTTTGACTTGATAAACGAGCGATGTCTTGCAATACGAGTAGTATGGATACACTTTGTCTGTTGAGTGTCATGTGATCACAACTGAGCTGATGGTTTTTCTCTCTCTGGTCTCTCTCTCTCTCTCTCTCGATCGAGGGCAATCATCTCCTATTCTCCGTCTGAGTGCCTCACTCATATAGTCAACATCCGTACGAGCGTATACTGTTTACTACAGCATTGTGATTGTGTGTGTGTGTGTGTGCTGTGAAGTGCGAGTCCCCGTCTTGCGCCCCAAAACACAAAGCTGAGTCTCAGTACTTTAACAACACCAGCTTTATTCAGCTTGAAACAGCAACAGCGCGGTTATTTATTGTAGCGGGATCTTTACAATGTTCCTTGTATCACCCATCGACAGCAGGCACTTATAGCATATCCGCGATCTTTTTGGATACACTTATACGGCGAACTGCTACAGCGCTGGGAGACTGCGATTGCTTTGGGACGCTCTTCCGCGTGTCGTCCCGTTGGGTGGAATCCCACAAGAGTTTAGAAACTCACTCACACCAGCCATGATTCTTTTTAAAGGTAAAGTGCAGGTTACTTTGTTTTATGTATTTTTACTTTATATTTTATATTAATCATTTTTATATGAATAGGTTTAGGTTGTGGAACGAATCATCTGAATTTCCATTATTTCTTATGGGGAAATTCACTTTGATATAAGAGTGCTTTGGACTGCGAGCACATTTCCGGAACGAATTATGCTCGCAAACCGAGGTTCCACTGTATAATTTAATAAATATAAAAACTATAATTAAATAAAAATTTAACTTGTGATGTATTCAAAGGGGGGGGGGGGGGATCCAGCCCCCAACAGGTTTAGTTTTTGTACTATGGATGAATCAAAGGAATCAAATGAATCGATTCACTTAATTGGTTAGTTTAAAAGAACTGTCAGTCAAGTGAATTGAAATGCCCATCACATTTGGGTTAAGCAGGCTTAAGAATGTTCTAAAAATGTAAAAGGCCTTTTTTTCTTTTTTGTCTATCTCATTTTACTGTCTTGTTTCTCTAAGTGAAATAGCTTTACATTTTTAATGAAAGCACCATTCTGTTCAAATTCTGCCCTTTAAGACAAAAAAATACATCATCTCTTCAACAGATGTCACAAAAAAGAATAAAAAACTAAAAACAAAGCAAAATAACAGATGATCCATTTTGCTTGGTCTTGTATGGTGCCTGTGTATATTTGGGACGTTATTCTAATGAGATTGTTAACTAAGACCCAAAAAACAGTTAGGCTAAAAAAAACTTTGTCCTGCTCAAACCTCAGTGCATTTCTCTCTAGAGTTATTTACCAGACTGCTATGACACAAAACAACATTGATCACCCTTGATCTGAGTAACTGTGCTATCACTTCAGCATTCAAATTTCCAATAAATGTCTGTCTGCTTCAATCAGTAATCATTATAAGAGCTCAGCTGAAAAAGAGTGCTGGCTTAAAAAAATAAAAACAAAAACATTCACTCAGTGTAGTGCATGTTTGTGGAATAAATGTAGAGAGCGGGCAGAAAGTCTTGTATTATCACTGAAATGCAAACCTCTGCTGCTAATATCAAAGGTGAAATCAGTAGCATACAACTATCATATTTTATTCCTTATAAACAACCAAAAAATTAAATTCTTCCATTGTCATTTATTGAATATAAGTAGAGCACAATTTTGAATATCTGCTATCAAAATAAACATTAATTTATTTAATCAGGCATCCTAACAAATAACCACTAAGACAAATAATTATAAAAATACTATAATAATAATTAGCGGTCACTACTAACTGATATTTAGGCATGGGCTCTGTTGATAGGACACCTGAAATAAGTGCATTGTAGTGTTTCTGTACGGAAGTCGATACAGACGGAGTAGGCACTGGTTTGTTGATCGTGTCTGCTTGAAAATGCAGAATATAATATGCTGCAAGCACCTTTGTGGTTGCTCTTAAATCATGTCCTGGAGAGCTGAGCGGCATGTAGCTGCTATTTCTCTCCAACCAGTTCCTTAATCAGTGGCAAATTCTAATTAGGCGGCCCGTTCGTGCTGTTAGCCTCTATAGTCAGCTGTATACAGCAGAATGCATTTTACTTTTCTAAGACAGATAACACCAGCACCATATCCATGACAATTCTTACTCTGCCCTCAATTCTACCAGAATAAACTTAGGTGCCACAATCCTGAAATGGATTAAATGAGGATGTTTTTATCCAAAGTGGATTACTACTTACAAGTTAGAGTGATATAACTGGAGTATTACCAGGTTAAGGGACCTTTAGTTAAGCAGCATTTTCTTCATTACAGTCCACGTTTTAGCTCATACGTTACCCTTTCTTTCACTTTATTAAGATACTCAAATAAATTTATTACTAGGGGGAGTCAAGCAAAAGTTAGAAAGTGGGATTTATTAGAAAATGGAACAAACCTTAACAAAACTGATAATGTCATTTCTCAAGGTAGTCTTCACCCTTCTCAATGTACTTGCACCACCTGCCTGGAAGTTTCTGGATTCCAGCAGAATAAAGGGTTTTGTCTTGTCCTCTCAACCACTCACGCACCCGAGTTACTGTCGAACACTACATGCCGAGGGGTACTACAGTCACTAGTGCAAGTTACTGTGACTTGCTGGAGACCAAAGTGAAGCCTGTTATTCGATTCACGCGGCGGGGACTCAAGGAGTCTCAAGGAGTCCTTTTGCTGCAAGACAATGACACACTGCTAAGAACATCAAGGCTTCTTGGGAAAAACTGAAGTTTGAGGTATTGCCACATCCTCCTTATTCGACAGATTTGGCACCATGTGATTTCCACCTTTTTGAACTGCTAAAAAAACATCTGGGTGGTTGTCAATTCACGACAGACATGAAGAAATCGGTGCATGAGAGGTTGCGAGGACAAGACAAAATGTTTTATACTGCTGGAATCCAGGCTGGTGGTGCAACTGCATTGAAAAGGGTGGAGGCTACATTGAAAAATGACATTATCAGGTTTGTTATGGTTTGTTTCATTTTCAAATAAATCACATTTTCTAACTTTGGTTTGCCTCCCCCTCGTAATACACTGGCTGCTGAATGAGAAGGTCTTGGCAGAGATCAGATCCGCAAGACTGTGGATTACAATTTGATGTTCTGGTTGCATGATGGTACAGTGTCAGCCACACAGCTACAGAGTCCTGGGTTCAAGTACCAGGTCTGAAGCACAGTGTACATCTTCTTTGCATGTCTTCAAAGTTCTTCCTCTTGGTACTCTGATTTCCCCCCCAATATCCAAAGATATTCAGATAATGTAGAAACCCTAAACTGGCTCTAAGTGTGTGAGTGTGGGTGTGTTCTGGTCCCTACATTGTTCCCACTGCTGCAAGGATTGGCAGCATCTTCCTACTAACCTAAACGGGACAAACAAATTAACTATCACAATACCTATTATTTTTTAGGCTGATAAAATTGCTTACATGCTTTTTCTATACCTAGTGTAACAGAAGGTTAACTAACGTCTTCAGGGTCCCATAATAAGGTTTTGTTTAGCTATTTTAGTCACCCTTTATTTAGGCTTTTTAAGTGTTTCTTCCTTTTGGCTAATACATCTTTGCAACATACTGTATATTGAAATTACTGTTTTCATATTTCTTCTATATTTGTAACAAAGATGTGTGTTGTTTAGTTGTGCTGACTGACCCAGAAAGCTTATTATTTAGATTCCATTATCACAGTCACTGACCCACCCTGCCTGCTGTTCAAGTAGGATATTAATTCTTTCTTTATTTATGCTTCAGGCCATATTTCTTTAACAACCAACTGCTTAACAGTCAAAAGACACATTGGAATGGAACACTATGGTTATTGCTCTTCTGACACTGACTATTGTCTTTGATTTTAATATCTAAAAAGTCTGCAAATTTTATTTATATCTTTTTCAATTTCCCATCCATCCCTCAATTTTCTGCTCATAGTTTATCTGTTGTATGGAAGTGAAACTGATGTCTACACATCCAGAAATGAGCATATTGGAGCAGACTCTAGATGGATAGGATGCCACTTGATTACACACCACATATACATGCACAAGTTCTCCTACATAATGCTCAATTTATATTCACCCAATGAGCAAACGGCAAAAATGTGGACTTGAAACCTATTTGAGTATATAAAATTTTCATATCCAAAAATCAAATGGAAGAGGCAGCAAAAGACCCTAATAAATGGACAGTATAATCCAATTTTCTGTTCTGTTACCCAAATATGAGTCATTGCGGGTAAAACCATGGCCAGATATAACAACCACTTTAATACACATTCTCATTTGAGCAATTAAAGCATAAAAACAGATTTTAAAAAGCACTAATTAACATATTAAATATCCCTTCATTTTCTAGACCATTTAATTCAAACTTGAGATTGTGAGAAGCTGGAGTCTATCTTGGAAGCAGTGAACTTAACACTGGAAACAACAGAAGGCCAGAGTGTCAGTCATATTAACTGTTAATAACGTTCAAAAGTATCCCCAACCTGGATGGTAAATACCCAAACCACCAGACTGCAAGAGAAACTCAGGGCTTTAGGCCACTGCTTCACAGAAGATACCAGCAATGTCTGTTATTATGTCCACAGTCTGTGATGCATCTTGACATGGCAAATATTTATTACTGCTGTCTTGTAAACACAATAAATAATAAATGTACACTTCTTATTTCCAGAGGTAAATGTTGACTGTGCTTACTAAATATTTTTTTCTTGAAGGTACTGAATTCTGAAACGGCTATTCTATCACCATCTTTGCAGGCCTACAAAGGAGTAAACTAAGAAAAGGATTCTTTCACATAAGACGACAAAAGTTTGGAGACACATGTTTGTAAAACCAGGAAATTGAGCTATGAAGGAAATATGGCTGATTGCTTAGAGGCAACCTAAGATAATGTGGTAATATATAAGGAAATGGGAAGCCTGCATGACCTAATATTTTATCTTTTATGAGGACTGTGGTGAAATATAATGTCAATTCTTTCATTTTATGTGTAAAAGTTTACTTCTGCGGGTGCAGGTTTAACAGATCGTTCGGTATCAATACAACTACACACATGGACCTGCAAAAAGAAAATGAAAAACAGAAATATATGTTCGCTAGTCATGTTTTAAAACAAGAACATACGTTTCTGACACATTCCTCATTATGAAATAAAAACTTTCTAGGACATAAAAGACGTAAAGTAATCTATTAATACTAACTGGTGTTGTACATAGTACAGTTATTATTACGAGGTGTGACAATTTAATGGCCGCGGAGTGTCGTAACTGTATCGAAATCAAATGAATATTCGTATTTGAACATGTTTGAACTAATAGGTGCGTAAATTGCAAGCTGACAGAACCAGTTGATAGTTAGCTATTGGCAAGGTAATAGATATCTGCGTGTACACTTTGGCATAAAAATGGGTGACTGAAATTTAGAGCAACATACGAGTAGTAATATTAAATTTTGTGTGAAAATCGGCAAATGCATTACAACTATTGCAAAAGGCATATGGTGAAGATGCTATGAAAAAGTCAAGTTGTTCAAAGATGGGTGAGAAGATGTGACGGACAACCAAAAGCAACAATGATGGATGTTAATATTGAAAATGAGTTCCAGGCTTGCTTCCAGAAATGGGAACGCTGTTTAAGTCAGTTTATAGATGCACAAGGGGGGTACTTTGAAGGCGACAATAGTTACTAGTGTACAGTTCCATATACTGTATATATATTTTATAAAGGTGCATTCTGGGAATTTGATTGTCACACCTCGTATATAAATTGTATGAAAAAAAGCTGAGAATACAAATTAAAAAATGTGATTCCAGATGGGCTCATCCATATTAAAAAGGTGAGCAAAAAACAACCAAACAAACTTTACTGTTTAGGTAATTAAGTAAAAATGATATTCTGTCTCTGTAAAATGACAAATAATTGCAAGCAGAACATCCTGTCATTAATATGTTAAATTTACCTAAACTTATATTACACCCTACATTGTAATCTGTACCTATGCTAGCGTGGACTATAAATTAAAGTAATTAAAGTGATGATACCAGTGCTGTCGTATACCAAAACATCAAAGAGGTCATTCTGTGTGCATCAATGCATGGCTTCTTAAAAAATTATTTTTTTTCTTATAGATTTTATCAAAGTTATGCTTAGAAATGGAACGAACATATAACTTATTCAGGATGCCCACATTTTTACATACAATTGTACTTAATATTAGTATTTGCTACTCATTGATAGTTTATGTTATGCTGATGATGCTGTCTGTCAGCGTATCCACTGAGTGTAAGAGACGTCATCATTATAAATGATGAAGGACTTTTCCACCAACGGAACAACAACCTTTCCTTTGCACTAAACTAACTCCATTGGATTTAACTTGCTGTGGCCCACCATGCTTTTTTTAAAAACATTTCCTTTCTTACTCCTCTATCTTTCTTCCTTATCAATCCTGTGTTCCTCCTCTTCACTGCCATTTGCTCCAAAAACTCACCTCACTAATCATCTAGTTTTTACTGACTAACTTTTGAATCTTCTCTAATGGCAGCCGTTTCTCACCTGCTCTAACCTTCTCCTTTCATCTGCCCTGGCTTTGTACCCTTCTTCTCCTCCTATATATGATACATGCTTTTTCTTTTACAGTTGCACATTTGATGAAGGTCATACAGCTGAAACATTGCATCTTTAACTCTCCTTCCCTTTTAGCGTGGAAATAAACTTTAACCTTTCCTTTTAATTTGCAGATGCAAGCTGAACCAAATGTGTGGGATTAATTTATAGAGCAACATCTTAAATCTGCATCTGAATGTTATGCCATTGATTGGAATGCCTGACTTTCCAGTTATCCCTTTTCCTAGAGGTGTGCATACTTCTTCCACTCTTGACCTATTTAAATAATATGTTAAATTAAGGTACTGTATTCCATGTCGTGTTTTGTGTGTGTTGCTTTTTCTTCTATTTTTAGCGTGGAAATAAACTTTAACCTTTCCTTTTAATTTGCAGATGCAAGCTGACATAACCCTACACTAACTCTATTTAGAAAAAGTTGCTTTAATTTATTGTCTTTCCACCTCTAATTCTAGCTCTAAATTTTGTTTTGTCTTTTTGAATTTTGGTAAAAAGTATGTTCCGTATATGACCACAGATTGACTTATTAAGATCTGTTCTAAAGGAAAGGCACTACAAAGAACCCTGATACCTCAACATATAAACTATAGCATTGCACAATTAACAAAACAGGAGTAGCCTGGATCATCAAGTTCAACAAGCATATCTGAAGCCTTTGAAAAATATAAACTTCCATATGTTAATTGTGAGCGTGTGTCCGGTCCCACCGAGCAATCTGATTGGTCAGTTTGGCTTTGGTGTGATTAGTCAATTTGGCTTTGGTGACACAATCGAAAGAGGAAGTTCAAGCGTGAGGCACACAAGGAGGAGTAAAGGCATAGGAGGTACACTAAGAGATACCTTCAAACACGGCAAGTATAAAAGCAGACAGAAGATGAGCAAGGTGCCTTGGAATAGCAAAGTCTGAGTATCAGGCTTTATGGAAACGTGTGCAAGAGTGGGAGCGTCACATAAGAGAGGTTCAGACACACGAGGGTACAGAGGAAAGGCACTGAAGGTACAGGTAGGGCAAGAGACAGAATATATTTAGAAATATTTAACTTTCGACAGGTAATGTGCCCAGTGAAATTTATAAAACCTGGTCATCTTGGTAAACTTATATAAACTATACAATTCTCAGACGTCTACTATTAGCAGATGCCGGAACTATTCTTACTGCAAATTCTAAATACACAAGTGAGAGTAAATTAATTATAACTATCCATTGAACCGATCAAATTTTGATATGGGTGTTAAAGGCAATGATTTAGATTGAATGGATTACATTTTTACAGTTATCCTGGGTGCTGATCTCTGATGATGTGTTGCCTTTTTACTTTTTCAACAAATGTCCACACAACAGGAACTAAAGCACAATTAAAGATGCCTCCTGTGAACTCCATGGGATTCTTCTTTAATGCTTGCAGCAAGGTCAGGGAAGCAGCCCAAGCAAAGCAGACTAGTAACTTTTCTTTTCTTATTGTTCAATATTTAATTCATAACAACACTCTAAAGGACAAATGTGTTGAATCTACCATGATTTGTGAGAAAAATGCAGATTCACTTAACACAGCACTATAAACATTAAATATGCATGGGGAGGGGCACAACTGAGAATATCAAGTTCTACGACTTGACAAATACAGTTTAAAAAATAATAAATATTAATAACAAGGAGTTACAAAAATACAGTGACTTCTACAAATAATAATGAAAAATAGCAGTCATGTCTGCATTTGTAGCTGAAAAGCTGCAGTACTTTCTATTACCTTTTGTAGCCTGTCTCAGTGGCAAAGCGGAGTCAGGGACTGTAAATCACAGCATCTCTAGCAGGGAGTGTGCCAGCAAGGCTGACATTTTCACAATTTAAATCATCTTGAGTAATAACCCTTTTAAGATGACTAATGTTAGTGATTTTCCTGCATTAACTGTGCAGAATACAATGCAGGGAAAACGAAAGATCACTCCATTCTGAGGTCACTTTAAAGAGCCATCTTGTTTTTATTAAAAGATTGTTACAAATCACAACATTCTTACTTATTATTCTATGGCAGTTCAAAAAAATGAAATGCTAATGGGTGGCATTTCCAAACTAACAATACAAATAAAAATGAAGCAAATGGGTGTGAGCAACAGCTAAGTTGTTTTTAGATCCATAAAATTATTTTTAACATACATTAAGACATACAAGTACAAGGTGAATGCAGGATGGACAGTAAAAGGATTTCAAGGATTCAGTCTGAAATGCAGTTTATTGTATATGGGTCTGACATACATAATGCCATCAGGAAGGGGATGATCAAGTCCATAGAGGCAATAAAATGTCTAAATGTAGGACTGGCATGTTAATGCTTTTGATAGACCCAACCTAATACATGGCCACAATTAGCTCGTCATTCTCCGATATCACCAACAGAGATCTTTCATGACTGTCCTGCATGAACAGTATGAGCTTAACATGTCACATCAAATGGCAGTGTTGCTAATTCTTGCTTTTCATCTGCTTGGTAACAATCATTAAATATGTTTTCCTCTTATCCGATTTGACATAATGTGTTGGATTTTTAAGAGAAAAAAAATTAATGAGAAAAACCAATTTTATTGCTAATGACAATTTTAACTAAATATTGATGAACACTTTGAAATTTTCTGGATTCATGCATAAAAGGTTCCTAAAATGAAAACTGATCTTTATTTAAATGACAACAGTAGAAAAAGCAACACACACAAAACACGACATGGAATACAGTACCTTAATTTAACATATTATTTAAATAGGTCAAGAGTGGAAGAAGTATGCACACCTCTAGGAAAAGGGATAACTGGAAAGTCAGGCATTCCAATCAATGGCATAACATTCAGATGCAGATTTAAGATGTTGCTCTATAAATTAATCCCACACATTTGGTTTACTTGAAGCACAACATTGTCTGATCAATCAAGATTTCAGAAGACTGGAGAAAAATTTATCATAAACCTGGAACTGGTTATACATGCGTTTCTAAAGACTTGGGTCTTAATTATTTCATAGCACACAAATGGAAGAAAGCCAGCAGCAGTTCTACTCCCTCTAGGTGTGTATATCCTGCAGAGGCCACCGTTCAAGGAGGCAAACCAAAGGAATGAAGGTTGACAGCTAAGGCTCTACACACATCTCTAGGACTTGAGGGACAATAAATTCCAACAGCACAGTGTCAGGGCATTTATTTGTGCTGTGAGGCTCAAAAGAGGTTTGGTAATGGAAAATAATGACTCAAAAATCAAGACTAAATTAGTGACAGAGTGGCTTAAATTTTAGATAGGCCAAGTCAGAAACCATAAGTCTTACTGAAATGATGTTTCTTGAAGTGAAGTAAGCCATTTATGTAAAACATCTCATAAATAAAAATGAACTAACAAAGTTTTGCTGTAAGAAGGAACGGGCCGCAATAGATTGCAAAGGCAACACAGGTCTGATCGGCAGCTGCTGAAACGATTTGGTTGAGGCTATTGCTGCTGATCACTTTTCCACCAGATTTTAAATCTAACGTTTACAACCTTTTTCCTCTCATTAATCTTGAATATTTTAAAAATAAGCTCAGTAAAGCAATAAAATTACACATTTTAGTGCCTTATTACAACTTCTGGTGAATGAAGACTTTTACACATTTTCAGGAACACAAAATTCTAAAGGAAACACTTCTCCTCATACCTGCAGATCAAAGGTTTTTGAAGCATTTGTGGTTACTAGTACCCATTTCAAATAATTTCTTACAAGATAATCTGTACATTAAATTAATCATCTTTTTTGATTACACCGCTTTGTGCAATATAGATACAATAAATCTTAGATTGTCATTTGATTTCTATTACATTTAGCAAAGATTTATTTATATATATATATATTTTTTAACTCACAGGCTTTTCAATTTGTCTTACTTTTATTTTATTTTTTTGGATTCATGGTCAATTGCATTTATTCCTTAATTCAAACAGTAAACGCAGAGGACATATATTAGCTTAGGGAAGACAGGCTCAGTCAGTGTACACTGCACTGATATCTGATTATCACAAACACGGATGTACAGCATATATCAGGAAAATAAGTCAGTGTTACAAAAATATTTACCTACCCTAGTTAGAAAGTAAAGTACATACTATTTACCATTTTGGTCAAGAGATCTTATTAAACAAATCAACTAAGGAATGAATTACCTTCAAATTGCTAAACTATTTGAAATGTTGATCAGCAAGTTATGATGGACTGGTGCCCATCCAAACGTGGTTCTTGTCTTGCTTCTGTTGATGCTAGGCTGGGTCTCTCACAGTTACGATGAGAAATTTAATGGTATAGTAATGGTTAAGCCTACCAGCATCAGGGCGTGTAGAGCAAAATGAAACAACCCACACTTGTGTAAAACTGTATGGTGTATAATAAGAGCTGGCATTCCCATAGAGGTCCTCCAAACACAGAATGATGTCAACATAGCTAATATATGCAAAAATGGCATTTTTAGTAGCAACCAAAATACATAAGGAACATAAACAAAAGGGAAATAACAAAATACAAGTAAACAATTTTGAATTATGAATATCAGGTGGAGCAGACCACTTACTTACCTCTGCATACTGTTTTTCACGTTTCACCTTTTTCTAAAACATTGTTTTACCCTGAATTCTCAGTGAGCCCATGTTCTGACTTTTACATGGGACTGCTTTACAAACCCTCTGAAGTTCCTGTTAATCATGAAATTAAATGACTGTGTCTATAAAGTCTTGAGATCTTCAAGCCAAAGTGCCCTCTTGTAGCTCTAAGACCACTACATTCCTGAGGCTACCTGCAGCCCTTAAAGGATGACGTCTCTTTGCCTACCTTACATAAAAGGCCCTCCCCAGTCCCAGTCTTTCACTCAGGGACAGTGTCCTATCACCTGATGAGCTGGAGGGAAACAACTGAACTCTTAACAATCCTTTCGTTCTCTACTGTACATTCAAAGGACCTCCCATGCTAGGGCCATCTGTTGCCCCTCATCAGCTTGAATGCATTCTACCGTCCTATACATCTTACATTGAGGGTCAAGCATCTCTGTCACCTGATGGGCTGCCTGCACTGTAATATTCTTATGCATTTCTACTTAAGTTAAATGTATTACTCTCTCTCTCCTGTATTTCTGGCCATGTCCGTCGCACTACCAGGCATATGGCTCTCCCTTGCAATACCTATACACCTGCACTGGCATGCTGATGGATGTCATCACTAGTAGTGCATGATTCTCTGTTGATCTCTTGCTATACTTTGGACTTGCTGCGCTCTATTGCAGTCATGTGACATCCTTTCCTGCTTCGGTGCGCCATCACAAATGGCACTAATATGTACAATACTACTAAGGCAGAAGAGTACATATTTAACATAACAGCATTTTCCTAGAAGAATCCTTAAGGACTTAAATGCTTGTGTTTTAAATACTTACAATTTCTTACGAAAAATATAAGAATTAGTCAACAGAGAATTAAATCATGAAATTCTATGAACATAAGCAAAAATTCAACATGATTTTATACCATAGCATTTTCTTATTAATAGCATTTTTATAGAATCATCCATCCATTATCCAACCCACTTGGATAATATCTGTGCAGGGTATAAGGGAAGGTGGAGCCTATCCCAGCAAGCATATTCCACTTAAACAAGAAGGCTGAAATGCACTCCAACAATGCACATATTTTGAAGGAGGAAAATGATCAATTAACATTTTGTTATTTAATGAAAGTTTAACCAAGAAAAAACAAGTTTTCTGTTTTGAAGAGAACTGCAAACTTGTAATGAAAAAACATTCCTCTTTTACGCGTAATACAAAAATGTTCAAAGCAAGGGTAGACATAATTACTTTCTTAAATATTAATTAAAACTTCTTAAAATGAATGGCTTCTGTGAAATCTATCATGGTGTTTTAAAAGGTCCCATTAAAACTGGTTAAGATGCAATCTTTTACTGACAAGCATGTTATAACAAAAGCAAACAATAAAAAATGTTATGACAGCATTTGGTAGATTCGGCTATTTTGGGCCTCATATATTGATAACCATGCACTGGACTGAACTAATCCATGCTAAAGCTCATTATACTATACACTAAAATTGTAAAGATTGATTAAGACGTATGTAAAATGGTGTGCTTCTCCCTTTTAGCTAAGATGAAAAAATGAAGACATTAAAAGCACTGCATGTTGACAGTTTGCCTTCCACTTCACCCCCATTCCAGTAAACTCTTCAGATGGGAGAAATGCCAGGTGACAGAAATGTTCAAATGTGACTACAGTCCACAAGAAGGGAGGCAAAATTCATCACGATAATTACACACCAATAAGACCTACATCTACGCCATTCAAAGTGATCAAAACTGTAATTAGAAAAAACGGAGAACACTACTTGTATAAAAAATAACACACCAGCTAGCATGAGTTCATGAGAGGAAGGTTCTGGGGTAATTGACAACAATAAAGAATAAAATAAAATTTAGTCAGATTTTCAAAAAGTCTTTGATAGAGTTTCACATCAAACATTAATTTTGAATTTAAAAGCCACTGGTAGCGGAGGTAGGTTCTGAAACTGGATTTTGAAGTGGTTGACTGATGAACAAACAAGTAAAGGTAGGAGGAGAACAGCCTGCTTGGTGAAGTCATTTACAGAGTGTTTTGTGGATCTGTACTTGGAAATGCCATACATACTGAATTAGTAAACTTGTGAAATTCTGAGTCAGAATCAAAATTGCAGGAAGACTAACTCAAAAAGAACTAGGTGAACACTTTGAAAATGTAGATTAACATACACAAGTGCAAAATACACCAAGCAGTCAAAATGAGCATTAATGGTAAATACAAGACAGATGACACTGAGCTACATGAAGCAATCTGTAAAATGATTTACAGGGTTTACATTGATACAGCACTCATCGGGTTAATATGTGAAAGAATAAATCTGGTGCAATACATGCTGTTCTGGTCACTGGCTACAACAGAATCTTAGGAAGCTACCCAGAGAATACCAAGAGAGTGTGCATACTGGGTCTAAACAGCATGTCCTACGACAGGAAAGGGGAATTTCAAATTAAAATCTGTGTAGGCTTCCACATCTATAAAATATATCCCTTATAATTCTTTCAGTTAAACCAAATGAATTATGTACTCGAGGACATCTCTATGGAAATTAAAGGGATGTGTGTTTAAAATCTGAAGACAGGAAGAACTTCTTCACACAAAGTGTGGTGGCAATCTGGGACAAACTAATGAGACATGTAGCTGAAGTAGAAACCTTGGTAACATTTACAGCATCAGGATAATATATTTCCTAAACAAATTTACTTCATGGAGTGAATTGGTCTCATCTCCCTTATCAAACTTTGTATGTTGAATACTCTTAAGAAGTAATCTTCAATAAATCTAGATAACATCTTCACAATGCGAAAGATTCTATTTACTGACATTTTTCTACCTTTTTTTGTAAAATGTATATGTATAATTATCTTATGCAATATTAGAAAAAAAATCAGATTTCATAAATAAATCCTCATACAGAAACCTTTCCTTTTTTTGTCCTGTAGGAGCCATCTTTAATAGCATACAATAAGAGACTACACTTTCTCACCTGCCAGAATGAAATGTGACTGTCAGCATTGGAATATGTAGCTAGGTAGCGCCCATCTGGAGCAAACGATACAGCAGTTATAGGTCCTTTATGTCCATGAATAGTCTGTGAAAAAAAGAAAGAAATATTGTTAGCAATGAATATTAAATAAATCATAAACAGAAGGAAATATTTTTCAAAGCAATCAGTCTTTTCTATTTGTATTTTTGACTTGAGGATAGCTTGTTTTCCTTAAATTAAAATTAGCTTTGGAGGATTCCTGTGGCTGAAGCAAATTGTATGAGATTGTTTAAAAGGACATTTACGCATGACAGGACAAAGTCTTGCCTTATAGTAAATGTGAATACAACTATGTTTTATCCATCTTTGCAACACTAGTTAGTTGGGCCACATCATCTCACTCCTATGAGCAATATTTACAAACACCTGCTCACTTTTCTGGGAGGCCTGCTGGCTCAGTACTACCCATTCTATTTCACAGTTCTGGCAGGTTTGCTTTGAATTTTGTCCTGGTCATTATCTGTGTGGATTCTCAACATTCTCTCTATATATATATCTTAAGTTTTTCTCCAGAGTCATTTAAGATAACTTAAGTGCCGTGGTATGGCTGTGTGTTTGCATCCTGCCATGGACTTGTGCCTGGTCCAGGGCTGGTTCCAGTCTACTAGTTCCCTGCAACTTGACAATTAGATTACAGAGATTAAGAAAATGAAGAGATAAATTGATTCATGAATGTTGACCTTCCTTGTATTTATAGTACATAATCCAAGCCATTTGATATGTCCCTGTAAAACTGAATACTCCATTTTCCCACTTCTACCATTTGTAAAACACTTTGATAAATTTCCTTCAATAAAAATAACAGCAAAACATTCTGATTTTGGCATCAGCTTACTTTCTATATAAACTAAACTGCCTAATCATAGCTAAAAACACACTTTTATTGGACAATACAATTGCAATCATTAACCTAATATATAACCTTGCACCCTGTGTTGACTGGGATTGGCTCCAGCAGACCCCCGTGACCCTGTAGTTAGGGTATAGCGGGTTGGATAATGGATGGATGGATGGATGGATAAAACTTATGTCATTGACACAGACATGAAAACTTCTTGTCACCAGGCATTAAGCCAATAAAGTATATACATTATATACACTGCTCAAAAATGTAGGGAACACTTAATCATCACAGTCTAACATGAAGTCAGATAAGTTTCAGGAAAATCAATCTGTCCCGTTAGGACGCATAAGCGATTGTGAATCAACTTCAGCTATTTTGGTGCAAATCAAAGTGAAAACAGGTGCACTGGAGAGGCAACAGTAAGACAACCCCCAAAAAAGCAAATGGTTTGGCAGGTGGTGGCCACAGATAATTGCTCTCTCCTTAATTTCTTCCTGACTGATTCTTCTCTACCTGCAGCCAATTCATGTTGCACAGGTAGTCCAGCTCCTCCAGGATGGCACATCCATACGTGCAGTCTCAAGAAGGTTTGCTTTGTCTCCCATCACAGTCTCAAGAGCATGGTGGAGATACCAGGAGATAGGCAGTTACTCTAGGATAGCTAGACAAGGCCATAGAAGGGCATCAACCCAGCAGTAGGACCAATATCTGCAAGGAGGAATAGGTGGAGCACTGCCAGAGCCCTACAAAATGACCTTCAGCTGGCTACCGGTGTGCATGTTTCTGACCAAACTGTCAGTAAGAGAGTCCATGAGAGTGGCCTGAGGGCCCAATGTCCTGTAGTGGAACCTGTGGTCACAGCCCATCATTGTGCAGCACGATTGCCATTCGTCAGAGAATACATAATTGAAAGCACCCCCATTGGCGCCCCATTCTTTTCAGAGATGAGAGCAAGTTCACACTGATGTGAAAGAATCTGGAGAAGCTGTGGTGAACATTATGCACCAAGCAACATTATCCAGCATGACTGGTTTGGCAGTGGGTCAGTGGTGGTCTGGGGAGGCATATACTTGGAGGGCTGCACACTTGCTAGGCAATGGTACCCAGACTGCTGTTAGGTACTGAGATGAAATCCTCAAAGCCATTGTCAGACCGTACGATGGTGCAGTAGGCCCTGGGTTCCTCCTGGTGCAGAACAATGCCTGGCCTCATGTGGCCAGAGTGTGTAGGCAGCTCCTGGATGATGAAGGCATTGATGCCATTGACTGGCTTGCACATTCCCCAGACCTGAATACAATTGAGAACCTCTGGGATATTATGTGTCGGTGCATTCAATGCCACCAAGTAGTGCCACAGACTGTCCAGGAGCTCACTGATGCCCTGATCCAGGTCTGGGAGAAGATCCCCCAGAACACTATCTGCTGTCTCATCAGGAGAATACCCAGACTGTCGGGAGTGCATACAGGCACATGGGGGCCATATGCACTACTGAGTCACATTATGAGTTGTCGTGATGAAATTCATACAAGTTGAATCAACCTGTGATGTCAATTTTTGAGTTTGATTTTCAGTGAGATGTTGGATCCAGCTCTTAATGGGTTTGTGCTCCTGTTACATCATTTTGTTCTCAGTAAAGATTTTCCACTTGAATATGTTGTTCATCGAGATCGGATGTGTGATTTATGTGTTCCCTTAATTCTTTCGAGCAGTGTATATATGACATAGGCAGGTGGGCATGTCCACAAGTAACCAAGGGCTGTACCTCAATCAGTTTCTCGACATCTCATTACTGTATCTCTTCATTAAGGATGTACTGAAGCAGAAAATTTAAGACTGGGTGCTGTTCCTAATGCCAATGTCTTTTAGTTAGCTGCCTTTTACAACACGGAAGGGTATCCCTATGACTCTGATCTGCAACGAGTAGGTTTGAAAATAAATAATTGAAATGTCCCAAATACTGTTTATTACACTGGACATTGTGTTGATGGATATGTTGTATTATGTCGAGGGAAACAGTTTTCAGATACTAGCATTGAGTAGGCATTGTAGAAACAGGTTGCACAGATTTACAGTAATTGTAAGTTAAACTGATAATTTCATCATTTTTAAATGTAAAATTAGAAGTATGGATCAACTGCAGTATAAAGCAACAGCAGATTAAACAGAACCTGCCAAGAAAAGAAAATTTATAAAAAGAATATATTCATACAATATATTTTACACATTTGCTCAGCATTAAAAAATACAGTACAAAAAAACCCAAACCAACAAATGTAGTTTACCAGAAATGCCAGTCCTTTGTTTTGAAATGCACACAGCATTGTATATATTTACTAAACATATTAGCCCACTGAATCAGGCTGAAAAAGACATGAAAGAGTTATGTGTTTTTATTTTTTTAATCTAAGACATCAAACTAACAGAATTAAACAGAACAATTCACTTTACAATCAAAATGTCTGAAATCAGTTGGGATATATTAGTATTTTTTGTTATGCTACTTTAACAGACAATAAAATAAGCGGCACAAGTTTCAGTACAATGATACCATCTAAATTACTCAATGCATTCAACAAAGAAGTTTGTGAAGCCCTTGTCTGTTTCTCTCATGAGCAGATCAATGTTCTCTAAATATGCCTCTCACACTTCTGAGGAATAAACAAAGACATTGACTCAGATTCTACCACTGAGAATTACTTATTTGAAAAGCCTAAATGTATTAACTACTACAATGTTCTACAGCAAACGCGATTGCAGCATGTATGTCATTTAGCCTTGAATTAAATAATTAAGATGAAGATGTTTCAAAGACTGATTAAAGGCAGTGAGCTTCAGAGACTGAGTAACATAATGCAACTTGGAATGATCAGTGTATGAATAAAATCAAACAGCACATACAAGCTTGGGCAAGAATAAGCAACACTTAATTTTATATAATATAATATAATATTTTACATATACATATATATATATATATATATATATATATACACACACAGTGGAACCTCAAGATACGAACACCTCTGTATACAAGAAATTCAAGATACAAGGAAAGTATGAGCGAAAAATTCGGATCTAAATACGAGCATTGGCTCACGTAACGAGCCACGCTGTGGGTATGCGTGACGTGTTTCCCGATCCGCTTGACTCGGGGATTCACCCAAGCTGACGCTGCCAGCCCGTCAGCTCACTCAGTGTTCCTTGTTCTCCCACAGCGTGAGGATCTACGCGTTTGTGCGCTTGTGATTTCATTGTTTCGCTGTAGCAGTTCGCCGTATAAGCGTATCCAAAATATCGCGGACATGCAGACGGAGAATAGGAGAAGACTGCCCTCAAGAGGAGAGAGAGAGAGGCGCGCGAGCGAGCGAGAGAAGGACAGAGAGAGAGAGGCGAGCGAGCGAGAGAGATAAGGAGAGAGAAAGAGGCGAGCGAGCGAGAGAGAGAGATAAGGAGAAAGAGAGAGAGAGATGCGTGCGTGAGCGAGAGAGATAAGGAGAGAGAGACGCGCACGAGAGAGAAGAACCATCAGCTCAGTTATGATCACATGACGCTCAGCAGACAAAGTGTATCCATACTACTCGTATTGCAAGACATCGCACGTTTTATCAAGTCAAAATTAATTAAAAAATTTAGCTTGTCTTGCAAAACACTCGTAAACCAAGTTACTCGCAAACCAAGGTTCCACTTGTATATATTATTTATCAGTGTTGTTAGGAAAATTGATTTTTATGTTGATATTTTTGGGGGTGCGGGACGGATTAACTGGATTTCCATTATTTTCAATGGGGAAGTTTGCTCTAGATACGAGAAATTCGCTATACAAGCTCAGTGCTGGAACGAATTAAACTCGTATCTCGAGGTTCCACTGTGTGTGTATATATATATATATATATATATATATATATATATATATATATGTAAAATTAGAAACTGAAAAGTTATAGTTTGGAGCCTATACCATTTAAGCCTTAATTCAAATGGCACTGCAATATGGTGGACGCTTCTTGTTCTTACACTAACATGCTGTTTAATTGAAGATCTCCACACTCACAACTCAGCATAAAATTTATATAAAAAATATGGTTACTGGATTGATAGTACAAACTTCTAACTTCTATGCAGGGAAGTAATGTAAAGTTTATGAATAAGTTTTAAAGAGATAGTACAGTATGACAATGCCTTGTGTAGAATAATAAAAAAAAAATCAGAGATTTAAAAATGCCATATTAGACAATGACACAAAACACTTCTCTACATTTAGAGAACAAACACAAAATAAAAACAAAAACAACCAAACCACAGCAGATCTCAGCATTTGCTCCACTTGTAGCTCTACAATGAGTGAGCGTGCCTGCAATTCTCTTACAAGGTATTCTGAGCCTTCTGTACCCAAGATGGCAACGGCAAGATCACTTGTTCAGTTGCTTCTCTTAGGCATTTCACTATTTCAGTGCCTGACCTAACCATATAAAGTAGTTCCTATCCATATATATATAATACATGGGGTGATGGGCATTATACAAATCTCTTATGAGAATGTGTTATGAAATCATCCCTGTCTATGTAAAACTAACGTTCCTTGTATTAAGTCTGTGTTTGTCACTGTGAACTTCACATGTCAAGTGCTCCCTTAGATCTGTTGTAATAAATGATGTCTGATGGAACCATTGGAGGGGCAGACTCCGCTGTTATTGAAAGGAAAATTCCCCAACACAGTGTAACTGTTCTCTGGGTTCAGAGATGGTAACAAGTGGGTCTGTTTTTCACCTTATTGCAGAGAATAACAGACTTTGTGGTCATTTTCAATTTACTGTTACATTACTTTAGTGGCCCTAGAATGCCTTTTCATCCAGGACTGGGGCATGCAACGTGAAAAACACTAATCATCAGCAGTCACTGAGACACCAGGCTTGCTTTTTATATACAGTCTAAAACAAACATTGTTGCATTTATCACATTTGTTGACATTTGCACAGAAAGTGTCCAATTTTTGTGTCAGTAATCTAGCAAGATAAACAATTGGTTTCCAACTTGATTATAATTTTTTAAAACCCAGTGTATTTCTAGAATGGTTAATTGCCATGAAGAAAAACAGCAATTTCAAAATAAAATACAAGTAAGATTTTAAAGACAAAACTGTGTGCTTAGCAAAGTAACACAAACGGGCACCAACCACAACGTGGTCAATGTTTCTTCTGTGTCTGATGCTGAGGTGTCGCCCACTGCATGGCTACACTCAGGTCCTAATCTGGGGATCCTGAGTTGATTTGTCATGTGGTGGGTGCAGCAATGCGTTGTATCAGTGTGTGCTCCTAACCTCTCTCTCTCACTGAGCCAGACAAATTCCAGAGAATATCATGGAGACACACAGACTAGTTAACAGCACCAAGGAAGATGTCAGGTATCACTCAGGAATACATAAAGGACACAAGAGAAGCTTATCTCAGTTTAACTCCCAAATATATTTTTCAACACATTTCTGTAAGATAAAACCTCCTACATTATTTAGAACCAACCACTGTAAGCATCTGTATATTGTACAAAGAGGTATCTGCTTCCATTATCTCCTGCTGGGCTTTTTAACTTCTCTATAGCCAAAACCAGAAGCACAGTATTTAAAAAAAATAAGTATGATGAGATGGCCATTTTGAGATTATTTTGTAAATAGCATACATTACAGTAAGATCATAGCTACTGTAGGTTGTGGCAGCTAATTCTAGACTTATCTGTTCCAATTTCTTTAAATGTTTCTATTCAAACTGCTCATGTTACCAGCCAAACATCAGTAACAAAAATGAGCTAAAAGTATACTAAGGCTTTTTAAAGTCTTAGACTACACTGTATATATCATTTACATGAACGTAACAGAAACTAGGGCAGCACAGTGACGCAGTGGTAGCACTGCTACCTTGCAGTTAGGAGACCCGGGTTCGCTTCCCGGGTCCTCCCTGCGTGGGGTTTGCATGTTCTCCCCGTGTCTGCGTGGGTTTCCTCCGGGCGCTCCGGTTTCCTCCCACAGTCCAAAGACATGCAGGTTAGCTGGATTGGCAATTCTAAATTGGCCCTAGTGTGTGCTTGGTGTGTGGGTGTGTTTGTGTGTGTCCTGAGGTGGGTTGGCACCCTGCCCGGGATTGGTTCCTGCCTTGTGCCCTGTGTTGGCTGGGATTGGCTCCAGCAGACCCCCGTGACCCTGTGTTCGGATTCAGCGGGTTGGAAAATGGATGGATGGATGGATAACAGAAACTAAATACATAAGTTAAAATAAAATCTAAATTAAATGGAATACAACCAAGTGAACAGTTTTTTAAATTTAGTACTTGGGCACAAGTATGCTCAAAAAATGGTTTCTTCTAAAATGTGAAATAACTGTTCCCTCTGTTAATTTAATATACTCGTTGTTTATTAGCATGATGGCATCTATCAAATAATGGATTATTTATGCTCAAACCTGATTCTAAGTGAAACATCCGAAAATTAAAACTGTCGCCATCATTCATATTCATTTTCTTCAGAGTCAATCACAACTGCAACAATAAAAATAATTGCCATAATTGCAGCAATGAGACACACCTAATCACCTAGCCCTGTTAAGCAGTAATGTGTACAAAAATCTGTGCAAAGGAAATAGAAGTGGACATCTTTTGATGTCTGGCACATGCTGCAAGCATGAAGTGACCTTGAGCAGCAGTGTATGAAAATACATTTATCACTAAAACTGCACGCTGGCTGTAAGTCAATATCTGCCTCTCATTTGTGCACAGCTCCCCTGCTGAGCTCCTCTCTTCTCGATTCACTTTCGCTTCCTGCAGAAGACAACAAGCTAGAAAATAAAACAGCTTCTTTTCTGTTTTCTAAATCCCACTCAGTCATACTAAATTAGCTGACAGAAGTGGCTGGCCAAGTAATTCTATTTACCACAAAGCTTTGTTTAAAGTACCTCATTGTATTTTTGAAGTTGAGATTCCATATCTGGAAAAAGATTACTTGGATCAAGCCATGCTGCAAACAGTGGAAGGATGACCTCCAGCTCTGTCATTCAATTTTCAGCACATATAAACACACACGCACACACTCACAATATATTTATAGATCTGTTTCATAAGGCAAACATTTTCATTCAGCATCCAACTCAGTTCAGCTCATTCTCATTTGAAGTTATCCGTTCGCTCAAAATTTCCCCAGGCAACCTTCATGATTCATTTATAATGGACTGTCAAAGCAATTCATTATGGCAGCAACAGGAACTATACTGTCACAAGTTTAAAAGCATCACATTTCTAATGAATCTTCCATTTAATCCCTTAACTTAAACTTGCAGAGCAAATTACAAATCACAAAAACTTACAACTCAACACAAGCAGAAGTTTGTTGGAAATTAGCTGTTGTCTTAGTCTGCAAATATATGGGATTTTAAACATAGCAGCAATGAAGGTGCTCATAAATGCTGCCACTGTAAAATGTTACATTACAATTAATACATATCTTTTAGAAGATCAATTTAAAGTATCCAATCATCCACCCCTTAGCTTTCTAACCTGCTCACCCAGTTCAGGGTCACAGAGAGCAGTTGCTTATCCCAACAGCACAAACTGCTAGGCTGGAACCAACCCTGGATGGGGCACCAGTTCATCACTAACACTCACTTCTAAAGTGCTAATCAACCAGACACACGTCTTTGGAATGTGGGAAGAAAACCAGAGTACCTGGAGGAAGCGTCCTATAGACTTTGGTAGAATGTATAGTTATCCACATAGGCAGGGTGAATGAAATTTGAAATATTAAAACAATATCTACATAATGGTGCATGTTTTACAATGATTATTCATAACCAGTCAGTCTAAAAAGTGATCTTCTTATTCCCTCTAGCTCATTGTGTTCTCTTCATCTCACCTGCTCTTTTTTACATATGCACAATATTGAATAGGAGTTTATATCACACTTAAAGCATGGTCACTGTTAAAAAGTGGTTATATTGGCTGCTATTGGGAATGAAATATTTCAACAACGTGCACATAACGGTAGCTACCAAGGATTCTTAGGAGTGTCACTCTGAATGCTAGTGTCTTCAGCCAGGAAACTTTAGAAACTTCTAATGACATGTTCCTTTTCTGGACACAACAAGCTGGACCTGCTCAATTCAAATATTAATGCTTTTAAACGTAAAGGTCTGACCATCTTACTGCCACCAATAAGGCTGTTACTGAGCGTAGCTGCCCTCCAGTACCAGAACACAGAAGTTTTTATGTGTGTCTGGGGGGAATAATTTGCCCTTCGTGGACAAAGAAAGCTAGTGAATGTGTCTTACTGTCTGTGTATAATTTTCTAACTTACCAATGCATGCTTATATCGCAGTGTGACATTCCGTCCTGCCCAAAGCTCTCCTGAGGTGCTGCTATTAAAAGGTTTGAGTATCAAGTCCAATCTTGTTTTATTCCCATAAGGATTTACAAACGCAATGGTAAGATCTGTTGCATCGCAGTTTTAGGAGACTGGGTTCAAATCCTAGTTTGATAAGTGTGTGTGGTTTTTATGTTCTCTTCATGTCTGCATGGGTTTTCCTCTGAGTGCTCCAGTTTTCCTCCTACATCACAACCCAAAGTCACTCAGGTGTGGGTTGGCAGCAGTTAGCCCCACCATAGACTGCCATGCTGCAGGGATAGGCTCAGGCCCCTACAGCCCACAGCCTTAGAAATTAAATAACTGAATTAAGCAAGTTGGATAATGCATGAAGTGATTCCAATTATAATCACCATTTCATACATGTTTAAAGCAAGTCATATTTTCAATGCAGGTTTTATTTATTAATCTAGTGTTACTTTACACTCTGCTGAAATCAGTTTGACAATTCTGATGTCTTTTACTTGTTCCTCGTTCAATAGCCTTCTACTTAGTCACTTATGTTTGTAAAATTGCTCTGTGAACAATGTTATTTTTCCAAAGTTACCTACCACTGCTTTTCTGCTGGAAGTGTTTTTTTTATTGGTTGTGTTTAAATTAGGTCTCATTACTGCCTGTACTTTATTTTATGTAGTGTAACAGTGAAAGCAATTTTTTCAAGTAATCACTGTAACAATAATAAAGCATAAGAAAATTTAAAACCATAAATGGTGATTTAGGAAATTGGGGTGGCTCAACTTACTCTTCAGTAAAGAACTCAAAAAGAAAGATAATTTTAATTTAAATCCTTGGCTTAGGGAAATGCTTCATATATTGTTAATTATTTAAATAGAATATATTCTAAGCACATATACGTTATATTATCCAGAATATGAACAGTACAAGTCAAAGTTTGGCAATGGTTAAATGTATTATTTTCAAAATTTAAAGATATTTTGATCTAAAGGCTTATGATTTAATATTTAAAATATAAATAGTGTACAAGCAACAAAAACATGAATTTAAAACATTATATATTTTTATACCCCTGCCTCTGCCGAAAGCAGGGATTTTTCACTTAGATCTTTAGTTAAATTTAAGAGTTAGAATGTGTTGCACCACAACCATGTGATTATTCTGCATGGGTGCCTCTTTGCAATTTTATGTTCATTTGTGGAATCACTTTCTTTGCTAAAATATTTAAAATAATTTGTTGTGATCAAGTGGATTTCACATGTTTCTAGCTTCTGTGTCTACATAGATTTTCTCTGAATATTCCCCTTCCTCCCAATCTTGTCACTCTGAACTGGTCCTGTGTTAAGTGACCGCATTCTGCAATAGATGGTGTTGGGTTTAGCTTTTATCTGGCTCTCTAAAACCCTGAGTTGGAATAAACAAGCTTACAAAACAGAAGGATATTACAGTAATGGTATATCTAATGTAATGTTAGATTTTTTTGTTCTGATTTTCATTTTTATTTAGCAGTGCTGCCTCACGGACCCAGCACATTACATCCGAGGTCTATATCTTGTCACGGTCCTAATGGAGTCTGAATGTTCTCCCTGTGTTCATGAGGCTTATTCTCTTAGTACCCATTGTTTTTCTTTCACACCCTTAACTGGAAATTCTAAATTACCCGCATGTGACTCTGTACATCAGATGGCCCTGTAATGGACATGTCTTGTGCCCTACACTGCTGGGTCCCCTCTGGCTCTCTTTCTTTGATCTAAATGATTACTTTTCTGTTATAAATACTAATAAAAAAACTGCTGAAAAATAAATCCCACTGTATTTTTCTTCATTTTATCTGAACTTGTTGGACATTATATCAGGGACAATAACTACCTGTGAAAACACGGCAAATGACTTTTCAAACTGCTTTTACACAATGTAGAAGTAGACTCTGACAAGATAATGCATGTGCACTGATTTCAATTGTATTTTTTGCAAAAACTTAAAAATCCACGTTTGTCTGTAAATATTACATTTTAAAGAAGAAAAGGATGTTTTTAGACAACTAATATTTGCAAAATGAAACTTTTTGTTAATTCAAATGTTTATTTTTTGACATTACGTAAGCGTTTGTGCAGACAACCTTGCAACCTATGTTTTTAGAAATTATAGTAAGTGGTCCTGAAAAAGCTCAAACTAAAACATTTAAATCAAGTATTGATTTCTGTTCACAAATGTTTTAAGAAACCAACCCTTACATTCCATGTCTTTTCATTCTGTACTGGCCACAAACTAATCAAGGCAAATTGCTTTGTGTTTTAGACTCAGTATGCGTTCCCAGAATATAATTACATCTGACAAGCTGCATTGGTTGTTATTCTTTCTATTACTAAACATACTGTCTTGATCACAAGCTTTACTTATCTTTGCACAAGACTGCAGAGAAATACAATTTCCAATTACCAGGAATGGCTTGCATTGTAGTACAATTAATGAAATATTTTATACACACAGAAATTAAAAAAGTATTCCGGGCCATGTTACTACATTATTTTCCATTAAAATCTATAAATCACTGCCACAAAGCAAATATACCAAACAACATAAATAAATATGGAAAATAGTTCAAATACATGTAGAACTAAATAACGGTAGAACATTTTCTGATTTACAAGGAACTGTCCAATGCTTCTTTAGATTCTGGTTGGCATGTCAAACTTCCGCTAAGTTTCTGAATGCCTTAATATTTTTGAATGAGTGTTGCTGAGTAGGGGATGATGAATCTGAACTTATTTAAATACGAAGTACTGATGACTTGTTATTTACTCACTTTAATGCAATGTCTAAAAATGAATAAAAAGATATGAATAAAGTCAAGAAAAGAAACCATGAAGTTTACTATGTCCCACTGAAATTAACCTTAAAAATAATGCAAAAGTACCCTGCTATCAACTGGTTTCTTTAAAAAAAAAAATATATATATAATAATAATACTAACAAAAAGGGAGGGTCTGTTTTGTAATATTGTAGGTCTTTCACTTCTTTGCTCACCACTCCAGCTACTGAGCCAGAGTTACCCTGACATCCAGGGCTAAAGCTGATGGCAGCAGACCTTTGAAAGCAAATGTCCTTTTATTATAAAGCATGGGAAATAAAGAATGCAGCTATTATGGCTTCTCCTGTCAAGAAAGAATACAGTGCACTGATGACAAACCAAAACGTAAGAACCTCTCCTAGATAACAAGAAGAATGTGGCTACCCCTGCCAGGATTGAATGCAGACCTGAGAGGAACTTGACTCTATTGAAGTCACCAGATGGAAAGCAGCGTCTGTCTAGTACTAGAGAACCAACAATAAGGAGAAAGAAAGCTGGAGCTGTACAATCTGTGTACATTTAGAAATGGTGCTAAACAGAAACATCCCAACCCATATCTTCAGTTCTTGCATCACCCTTTATGTTAAGTATATGCATAATGAATCGACCAACACAGATATTTTACCTGCATTAGCTTAGTAATGAAAAGATTTAAGCAGCTGTCAATATAAATAAAATTGTAAATCATTTGGATGTATGTTGGTTTGTTTGCTAATCAAATAAAATAACCTAACCAATTTTCACAAGTTTTTGGATGTGCCTAGCCCTTGATCTGACTTAAAATATTGGCTATATTTTATATCAGAAAATGGGATTATAACATGAAGGGCAACTTAAAAACACAATTCCTATCAGACAGCACAAGTATGCTGTGGCAAGGATATCACCATCAGCTTACACAAAGTTCTGTAGCAGCTAAAGCAGATTCTGATCTAAGACCACAGGTATGTGCACCATTTTATTCTTAATTAAATTGAACACAATTTAATTGTCTCGCAGGATAACAGCTTTTGTCTAAGAGTTTGTCTTATTGTCTCATCGTTATGTTGAATTTTCATTTATGTCTGCAACACAGGGTACTTTTGCTAGTATCCAATATTTAATGAAAATTAAAACTGCCTATCGACAAAAAAAAGGAAATTAAGGAAAACATAACAAATATTGTTGGATGGCATTTTTGTCAAGTTTCACATGTAAACTTACTTGTTTTTGTCATGATTTTGGGAGATTTGTATGTTGCTGAAGGACTCCGACACACTGTGTTTTATTTAAACCTTGACCGTTCTTTCCACAAGTCTACGTTAAAGCCAGTTCATTTTACTCCCTTTTCTAAAAATCCTAGCCTTGACTTCTTCTACAAGCAGAAGGTGAATAGGAATATGAAATTTCAGATTTAAGTCAACATGGTTCTGCAGTTTCCTATTTAGTTCACTGGTGTGGCAATGGACCAGAAGATTATTCCAGAGTTCCTTTTAGGGATATTCATGCAATTAAAAATTATTGTGTGCTTCATTCACATTGTCTGGCTGCTGGGCATGTAAGAAGTATAGGTTTTAGGAGAAAAACTCTGCCTAGATTTTGGGGTTTTGTATCTTGCTGAAGAATTCTCACACACATTTTTTTCTTAACTTTGGACATTGTTTTTTGATTAGGATTACCATTATGTTTATGACATTTATGCTTATTGACCAGATTTCTTGGTAAAACAATATGCCACTACAGTGTGTTTATTTAGTGATTCAAATCCATGTAGGTATTAAGCTATTTTTGGGGTACAAAATTCCAAGACGTTTAACATTTATAGTGAACAGACACTATTCTGGAAATATATCTTTTATAGAAACTAAGGAACAAAGTAATGTTAAGACAGTGAGGTAATGGTGGTGTTTGACCCTGTAACAGGTCAGAACAATTCCTTTGCCACTTTAGCCTTTAACTCACTCAACTGTGTACATATAGAAAATTGCCTAATTTGCTAAGTACAGCTTGAATAAAATACAAAATTAAATTGATAATTGATGGAAAATTATTTTTGCTAGCATGTTTTTCTGCAGGACCTAATTGACCACTATAGGCACAGTTTCAGCAGGTACTACAGAAACACATGCAGAACAGAAACACAATGTTTATATGAGTCATTTGGTGTTTAAATGGCATACTATAGCTGTGATGATACAAATTTGATCATTTATTCATTTTAAATTTGAATTTTAGGCCTGAAGGGGGTCTTCTTTTTCTAGTAGTCACTAGTAATCCAACACTGATAGTCACTGAGGGAAAGGGTTTATAATTAAACAAAAAATCAACTTATTTTTATTATTATTGTTATTATTATTTGACACACATCTGTCTACAACAAGACTATAAAACAAAACATTTTAAATTCTTTTCCTTATTATTAATTTTTTTTTATTAATTAAAGTTCAAGTAAAAGTTACTGCAATTCCTCACCAGTGGCTGTGCTGTAACAGGATGATGTCAATAGACAGAGGACATATTGTGCAACACAATCAAAGAAATGATGAAAAAAATAAGCAATTAAGCAAAAAATAAAAACAATTCAATAGAATGTAAGTTGGAAAAAAGATATTTATTTCATCAAAAATCCTGAAACTTATTACACAATAATCATCGGTTTTACCGATGTCTCTAACGCTTTTCTTCTTGTTCCTCAGCCTTATAATGGCTTTTTTGACTTTCATTGGCACAGCTCTTGTCCTCATGTTGAACAATAGAAACCACAGACTCCAAAGGACAGAAGCAAGCTGTGGTATCTTATGAAGCAATGAAACACACCTGAGGAATCACAAACACCTGTGATGCCAACTGTATCAAATATTATGGTGCCCTGAAATGGGGGGGACTGTGCAGAAAAAGTGTATGCAAATAACCTTAAATTAAAGTCAGCAATGAGCACTTTAATCACGTCTGAATTGTCTCATTTGTAATATTAAACTGTACTATAAGTGCAAGCTATAACCTTTATTACAAATCTTGTACTAACAAAACAAAACCGATTAAAGAGTACACCAAAAAGCACATTAATTTCTAAATATGTTGCAGCATAGTTAAAACATTCTTACAAACAAACTTTCCTTGGAACCCAGGTTATTAAATTCTAGTTCTTCCAGCAAAAAAGGAGTTAAGTAACAACATTTGGTACATCAGATTAACTCTCTGTCTAATAAAATGGGATCATATGTGAAATCTCCTTGGAAAATCATAGGCTTTTACTAGTATCTGAACTACCTGTACTTTTAAATAAGAAATGAAAGAAAATCAAACAAGGCCTAACAACCTATTTCTACTGTGTGAAATCTATTTTGTAGAGAACTGCTCATTGTTAAAAATGTATAAGAAAAAGGGTAGCTTTTCCTGCTGGTTTATAAGTACCAAACACAAAAGGTATCATATGATCATTGACTTTTCCTTTACTCAGAAAAGATCATTTAAAAACCATGATCACATCTGGTATGTCATGCATAAGTAATAGTTATGAGACATATTTTTAAATTTCAGGAATTTTCATATATTAGGCAGCAATAAAGCATGAAGGCGAACAAAGTATTATTATTTTTTAATGAGCTAAGCCTCATAAAAAAGGTATATACAATACATCAGAAGGCCTGTTTCACAGCTTGCTCCGTTTCCTTGCACCAGTTACCTGGGGGATTACACAGGAAAGCTCTAAAAGAGATGTGGGATGTCCAGATGCCTTAGGTACATTTGTTCTCTTGTTTTGTAAAGACACTGGAAGAATGCACTTCAAGACACTACCTAATCCATGACAGTTCCTGCTCTGCACTCAGTACTGCGGGGTGTCCCTGTACCCAACACAAAATTAAACTAAACTAAATTAAAATGAAGACATCCAAATGATAAATAGATAAGGTGAGTGGATGTTCATTGTCCTGTTCAGGGGTGTAAGAAGCCTTGTTCCATTGCAGAGTTGTTCTGTTAATGCACTGAGATGATTATCTTGATTTGAAGATCTTCTAACTACAGAACAATCTGACTAAACAATGTATTTTATCTGTGGCAATACCAAGGACATTACATAGAATACAAGAACCACACATTTAGTCTTAAGAGAACTGGTTGTATTTGATATTGTTATTCTAAAGTTATTTTTACCCAAAATATATGCTGTACATTGAGCTATAGCTAAAAATACATTTCTAAAGTAACGTGTGATGGTAGTCCACACCATAGGACTAATGAGCAGGCCACGTTGCAGTTACATGCTGCTCAAGGACAACAAGAAGTACTTTTTTTAAACCATATTTGCACAATTGTACATGCTAAAACAATCTTGCTTGTGCTGCTGATCATTTAGCCGTACTGTCCAAGTTTGCTTTTGTCTAATTTTTTTTTTTTTTTAACTTCTGGCTCTGACCATCAACACCATTGCATTCTATGAATTTCTAAAATTAGCCCAGTAAAGCTTAACAATGAGAAAAAGCTGAAATGTCACAAAGGGACAAACCTTTATGAATACTGTACTGCACTGTATGAAATGCCAGTGCACCATGGCATACATATGAAAACAGTACAAAGAAAGCAACAGCACACTCCAAGAGAACTCAGAAATGCCCAAGTGGAATTGAGGAAGTCAGATTAATTGGGTAAGCATGACAGACAGACAGACAGACAGACAGACAGACAGACAGACAGACAGAC
>JANRMT010062822.1:31062378-31204551 GCA_026402145.1 Polypterus bichir lapradei | reverse complement strand
ATAGATAGATAGATAGATAGATAGATAGATAGATAGATAGATAGATATGTGTACTTTATTTGGAAGCAAGCTGACCTGAGGTTGTTTGCGGTCTGCATCTTACTGGTGCTTTTTCATAGTGTGCTCTGTGACAGGCACTATGTTAAGTGTGTGATTGGCTGATTAATAAAAGGCTCAACTTAATAACAGTTTCTGAAATAGAATTAAACATTGCACTGTTTATCTAGTTCATTGATAAAGTCTTTTGGTGGACATTTGACATTTTCAAAGGACCTCTACCAAAGTTTCATAGTGGTATGCTCTATGTACAGAAATCAACAACATAAAAATTAATAAACTGTACATCAGAGATGCTTATTCAATAACAATGTTCCATATTCATCCATTGATTTTCTGAACACTTAGTAAAATTCTCGAGCCTGTTGAGCCAAAGTCCATTGTTGGAGCATCAGGTATAATGCAGTAACTAGCTCTGAATAAGGTGCAAAGACTACTCTACCCAATACCTGAATTCTCTTAAGAATGATGTAATAATAGTAAAATGTAGGGAAAACAAAAAATAATTAGGAATATTTCATGATAATGACTTTCAGACATTAAATATCCATCCATCCATTATCCAACCCGCTATATCCTAAGTCCAGGGTCACGGGGGTCTGCATTAGTCAATCCCAGCCAAAATAGGGCGCAAGGCAGGAAACAAACCCTGGGCAGGGCGCCAGCCCACCGCAGGGCACACACACACACCAAGCACACACCAGGGACAATTTAGAATCACTAATGCACCTAACCTGCAAGTCTTTGGACTGTGGGAGGAAACCGGAGTACCCGGAGGAAACCCACTCAGACACGGGGAGAACATGCAAACTCCACGCAGGGAAGACCCGGGAAGTGAACCCAGGTCTTCTAACTGCAAGGCAGCAGCGCTACCCCCTGCGCCACTGTGCCGCCCTGACATTAAATATTACAGACAAAATAGGAATGTAGGCAGATTTAAGTAAGCACATTTTGGCTTACCATCTGTTAGGAATATTATTAAAAACCACATTAAAATATAACCAAAATATCTGCAGATATACTGATGGTACCCATAAAAATGACTATCTACATTAGCCCCAAACAATCCTCTCACAGCTATCTGCCACTTGCTCCCAATAGATTTCTCTGAGCTCAGGCCAGACCGCTAGAGGCCTCCTGCTTATTATATTCTATAAATAGAGACACTGTGATCTGTGTTTCCAATTACTGGTGTGGCTATCCTTATTATGGCACACTGTATTGAATTATTTCACTTACTGAAGAGGAGGGCTTACTGTAAGACCTCTTTTCTTTGCTGCTAAAAGACATAATATGGACAAAATGATTATTAGACTGTCTGAATTTGTATCTTTAACATTAACAAAATGTACATATTTTAAACAGCATCAGGTTTAAATCTGGCATTTATTACAAGCTCTCATACCAATTAAACTTTAATAATATCTTGAACTTTTTTGACCCTTCTTTAGACATTTTAACAACAGGCAATGAGGGTACATAATAATCGACACAAACGCTACTGCTCAAAAGTTTTCCAATTTTCATTAAAATTTAAGCAGTTCAAGTCTAGTGTATTGTATGAAATGGTACAACATTAAGTGGTTATAAAAAAAAAAAAAAAAAAGGTTACCAAAAACACTTTCAGAGTTGTACAAGACATCTTTTTCAGAGATGTAATGGGTTAAAAGATAGGGTACTTTTTAAGTTGTAATCATTTCTTTACAAACTTGGTATTATATGCATTTGCCATGCAAAACTGTGTTCTAAAGTGTGTTCTGTAAATTTTGGGTATGGGGTATGGAGGAAAAGCTCAAAAATGACCAAATATGTCAATTTTTCAAGTCAAGAGAGTTGTCGAGTATTGATCTGTGCTTTCTGTGTTTCTGACACATGTTTGAGAGCAACAAAATGGATCTGGAAATAATTATTTTGTTGCATATTAGTGGAACTATTTTTCTTGTAGTAAGGAAACATTTTTTATTCACTCGTGTGAATTTCACATAAATACAGAAGTAAATCAAAATGGGGGAGAAAAAAACCCAACCACATGGCACAAAATGTTTACTGTTATTTGGTATTTCGGGGGAAACCACACCTCAGCTGAGGGAAAGGTTGTTATGCAGGGTTAATACATGCAGAGCTATCGCGCATGGCTGGTCTTTTATAAAATGTCTGAATCAATAATATCTGTCTTTATGTTTAAAAATGACATGTATAAACTAGTTTACACTGTGTTTATAATCGCAAGACGCTGATCAATACTCAACAACTGTCTTTACTAGAAAAAAAAGACGTGTATGGTACTATGTTTTTAAGCTTTTACTCCGTGCCCCATAAACTGAAAAGAAAATGCCAGTGAGGGCAAGATGTTTTCTTTTTTTTACATTTATAGAAAGCAATTAACTTTAGAGAACGTGTAGTAAATGTATATACTGTATAGCATGACTGTGAAGAAATAACTTTGGCTTGAAAAATGCGGAACGTATCCTTTAGCAAAGTATGACTTTTCTGCAGCAATTAAAGTTAATTAAGCCTTGAAAGATGATGCAATCAATTCATACAGGTGTCCCAACTTTTGTTGATTACTTACAAACCCTCTGTCTGTATAAAAGCAGTGTTGAACCAAACTGTGTTGTTACATCCTCTGATGCAGTATTTAAACAACACTGCACTGTATATAGCTATCATGATTTTGAAGAAAAGGGCAATTAACCATTATAGCCATTAAAATGAAAGGTCTTTACTTTAGAGAAACTGCAAAGAAAGTCAATGTGTCAGTAAGTACAGTTTCCTACACCATCCAATGAAACTTGGAAACTTGGGGAAACTCTAACAGAACAGGTCTGGCAAGTCCAACGCCACAGCAGAATCAGAACACAAGTTACTGAGAGTCAACAGCTTACCTGATAGGTGCTTTATCTAGCACATTTAAGAACAGTAAACGTGAACTATTTGTACTGTATGTTCACCTGAAATGTACAGGCAACTGCTTTACAATAATAACAAAAAAGTCTCTAATGATGGATGTTGATGCTGCTACCTCACAGCTCTAGATAGATAGATATATAAATAGATTTGTTTTTCCCCAAAAACTCTAGAACCTTAGTTGGAATCCCGGATGTGTTTCTGTCTATGTAGAGTTTGCATGTTCCCCCATGTCTGAGGCACTGATTCTCTAGGTCGGCGTGCCCACACTTTTTCGGCTTGCAAGGTACTTTTAAAATGACCAGGTTGAAATGATCTACCTACATTAAAAGTATACTGAGTATACTTTATACATAAAATATATGTTGTTGTACTGCATAACTGAATAACCTTTATGGCACAATAACAATTCAATACATTTATGGTTACTACAGTATTTGGATTTAATAATCTTCATGTGGGAAAAGGCTGACTTGCATAAATAAGTACAGCCGAATAATGCAGTCAAGGAGGTAGCTCTTAGAAGGACTTCTTATGCTTAATGATCGAGTGACTCACCTGGAATGATGCTTCGGTGTGTCTGCCTTTGCTTTTGAATTCAGCCGAGTGAAAAATGACGGCTGTCTGATTAACTGTGATTTTAGTTTCCTCTCCTTTCTCTTTCTCAGATCGCTTTTCGGAAAGGAAGTCAGTTTTGTAGTTTTTATGAACAGTTCGAAAGTACCTTTCCACATTTTCCTTCTTTGGAATAGCAATGATACATTGACAGATCAGACAAACGCACTTTGATTGTGACATTGTGAGAAAAAAAATCGTCTTCCAATTCCACTTCCAGCCCATACCCTTCCTAAACAATTTTTTTGAAAATCCCTTCTTTAGTCGATATAAATTGGAAGGCTAACTAGATCACTTAGATAGGCAGACTTTTGCAGTAGTTTGCACGTTTAATCATGTGTGCAGGATGACCAGTGTGTTAGAAGAAAAGAGATCTCAGACTGGCCGCCCTGTATGTCAATCAAGTGGCAAATGCCATAGGGAGGATATATGATAGACTAACGTTTAAAACATTTTTTTTGAATGCAATGTGACCTACCTGCACTACCTTTGCGATCTATCGGTTGATCGCGATCTACGTCTTGGGCACCCCTGCTCTAGGTATTCCTGTTTTCATCTCATATCTGTATGATGTGTGTGTTAGATTGTTTAGTGACTCTAAACTGTCTCTGTAAGGTTGAATGTTTCTTGTGATGGATTTATTTGCTGTTCATGTTTGACTCCTACAGTGTTTCTGATGGTGCCTGGTTAGTCTGTACCACAGCAGCCCTATATTTTAATTTAATTTCAGACAATGAAAGAATGGATGGATAAGAAATAAAGTACCAGAATTTGAATAAACCATTGCTAATAAAATCTATGGATATATAGAAGCATTTTACAAAATGTTTTTGAGCATTTGCTAATGAAATACTCAGGTACCTCTAAATATACAAAAGAGTACACAAACATAGACTGCATATACAGACAAAAAGAAAAATCGAGAAAAATGTCTAATTTCACAACATCTAGAACCCTTTTTAAAGCAGAAAGAACATTGAGTTCTTAAAACATTATGCTACAGTGCTTTACATCAGTTTTTTTTATTTCCCTTTACTGTATTAATATGGCTGTTTAGAATTTATCTTTTGCTAAGCAAATGACTGAAAAAACACAGATAATGGATTTCGAGTGCTTTGCATTCCTAAATGAACACCATTAAAGAACTTGTTTATTTCCACAGTTCACATACTCCAAGATGATTTTATTCCAATCACTCTTTAAAGTAACAACCTTTGTATTTTATACCACACATATTGGTTTCACTGATATTTTTTTACAATTAATATGCCTAAATATAAGAAGTATGAACTGCATGGCTGACCAAAAGTCAATTAAATACTTGAATCCCAGCCTGGTCATTATCAGGGTGAAGTTTAATATTCTCCCCATGTCTGTTTGGATTTTCTTCTCACATCATAAAAACATGCATGTTGGGCTAATTGGTGACTCTTTCTTGGAACCATATGGGTATACGTGTGTTAGTGAGCATGGGGGCCCTGTGATGGATTAGTACCCCATCTGGAGCTGTTGTCGTGGTGGTGAACAATGCTGCCTGGATAGGGTCTGGACCTCCACAAATCAAAGCTGAAATAGAAGGTTAAAAAAGTGTTGGACTAAATTTAACAAACTGTAAATGTTGGTTTACAGTTTCTCTGATAATACTTTAAAACATAAAACGTGGCATTTAAAATTTACCTATTTTTATATTTGCTATAACAATTTCTTCATGTTTGGTTATTTTTTTACAAGTTTACTTATTTTAGTTATGGTTTAATATGATTGACTTTAAGGCCTCTTTGATTTGCTACAAAAATGCAGAGATGTGTGTTTCATCGGTAAAACAAACAATGCATTTTCAATAGGACCATCAAAATCTGAACCGTATCATATCATTGAGAGTTCATGAAATAATTTCTGCAGCCAAATCAATAACACGACTAGGCTAGACAAAATGGCACCCATTTCTTTTAACACAGCCATCACAATCTGTGGAAATGATAGCTTTTTGAGTAGATTGGACCAAGAGAGCACTGTGCTGTGACATATCTATTCATTCTATTTATCCGCCTCTCTGCTACCACATGAGACTGTGTCTTTATTTTCATTATGAATTGCAGGTAAGATGCATTTTTGAAAAGGCCAGCTTCCAATTCATCACTCTTCTTCCCAACAAGGCAGCTGAGTAAATGTATATTATTAAATAAAACATCGCTTCATTAAGAAGCAGCAAAGGCTACTGCATGTTTTGCAGACACTTTTTTGGGGTATTATATACATAAATGCTCTGTCCCAAAAAAACAAAACAAAAAAAAAACAAAAAAACTGTGAGACGCACTGCAGCTATTCACATAAAATTCACTTTCCACTTCACTCTCCTGGCCATCCATCACTGACTTGACTTTTTTCTACTACTGACACCTTCTTGGGTCATGAAGATTTCACTGACAAGAAATGGTGATGAACTGGATATTTGCTATTGTAAATTAAAAACATCGGGAAGGAAGTATGACAAAAATCAAATCATATTAAATATTTGCATTTTATAAAATGCAGAAAACTTTCAATAATATGAACCTACACTTTAAATTATTATGTAAATGTATGGGGTAATAAGGCGGCACAGTGGCGCAGTGGGCATTGCTGCTGCCTCGCAGTTAGGAGACCCAGGTTCGCTTCCCAGGTCCTCCCTGCGTGGCGTTTGCATGTTCTCCCCGTGTCTGCATTGGGTTTCCTACAGGTACTCCGGTTTCCTCCCACAGTCCAAAGACATGCAGGTTAGGTGCACTGGCGATTATAAATTGTCCCTAGTGTGTGCTTTGTGTGTGTATGTGCATCATGTGGTGGGTTGGCGCCCTGCCCCGGGGTTTGTTTCCTGCCTTGCGCACTGTGTTGGCTGGGATTGGCTCCAGCAGACCCCCGTGACCCTGTAGTTAGGATATAACAGGTTGGATAATGGATGGATGGATAGAGTAATAAAATTACTAAGCAATTATAGATACTTTCTAATTAGTAAAAAGACCCACTTATTGTTTACAGCTGCTCATACTTTTTATACAGGTGACATGGTGGTAAAGCAATATGTAATGCTCTTTCATGCTAGATGAACTACCAAGGCTGTTGTCTGTGTCTAGCTCATCCTGAAGCTGAAATGATCATATTAAATTAACCAGCTACTTTAATCTTTTCTCTAGCATCTCAGCCAGCCATAGCACCAGATTTATTATTAGAAACTTAAAAACAAATCTATAAATAAGTATTCCACTTTACTCATTACTTCTATATCTTTGTTATATAGTTGCATATTGACTTATGCTTACCGTATATACTCAGGGATAAGTTCTCCCACGTATAAGTCCAGGCTTGATTTTACCGTGTAATTTCTGGTATTTTATAATGTCGGTTGCATAAGTCGAGTGCAGAAAACTCACTCTATTGGTCCAAGAGATGCTATTTTAACACTCACCTGAGAGAGTAACCACAGAGCACACTGCCTTTTTTTTCTATGTAATGTGCCTACGTGACCACATGGTAACTCCCGAACTATTCCAAAGTGACATTTGCACTGTTTAGTGTTTTTTGTATCTCACACCCTCATACACCTTTATCGTAAGAGCATCCCTTATGTACGATGAAGCGTTCAATCAGAAGAAAATATGAAGCTGGTTTAAATTAAAAGTCGTTGAAGTGGCGAAAGAAATTGGTAACTGCACTGCTGCCACAAAATTCAATGTGTCTGAGAAACTGGGTGAGATTGGAGGAAGCAAGAAGATGTAAAATAAAAAAATTAAAAAATTAAGTGTTGCATTTTTGAATGGGTGTAAAAGTCGGGGTCTGATTTTCTGATCGATTTTTTGGGTTTCAAGACCCCAGTTAAACACGAGCATATACTGTATTTACTATTTTTGACATTTCACTAATTTATTCTTATTCTTCTCTATTTCTAATTTATTTTTCTTGTCTTGTGATTTCTTCTTTGACATCTTGTAAAACACTCTGAGCTATATTCTTTGTATGAGAATGTGCTATAGAAATAAATGTTGTTTACTGCTGAATTAATATAGTGTTTGATTCTGTATGCATACACACACTGTACGTATGTTTGTGTGTTTCTGTGTGCCATTTGAAACTTAAACCAACTTCTAAATGTGAAAAGAAGAAATAAGATAAAGAGCAATTTAAAAAATAATTAAGTTAACTGGCATTAACCCAGAGCTTGTCTTGGGCTCAGAATTATGGTAAATAATGGTTAACCACGAGTGTGAATCAGGGAAAGCTGTTATGCTCTGAAATAGAGTGATAAGCCCGAATAATGCTTAGGACAGTATTCTGTTGCCATCTACTGTTATGTCTTTAACTAAAAAAGGCATTTAAATGAAAACCTGCAAAGCCAGTTTTAAAACAAAGAGAAACCAAGCCAATTAATTGAATCAAGTGATAATGATGACATCACAAATTGGTCATCAAACATTGACACGGATGGTGACATTGTTGTATACATGGCAGTGCATGACCTAACCACCATAGTATGACTAGTAAATTCAGTTGTGTGATCCTTCACAGTGGTGCAAGTGGCTGCATGGCCAAGAAAGCAAAATGACAGAGATCAAGTGAAAGAAAACAAAAGACATTAACCCCATAAAATACTGTTCACAGCGCTGCAACAGTCACTGTATCAGGGGAAATGAGGAAGTCACTAAGCTTTGCACTGTTACAGCCTACAATAACACAACTGAGCACTGATCGTGCGGATCAGGCACTGACATTCTATCCTCTCATGTGCAAGCAACAGAAAATATATAAGAAAAGTGCGCAAAGAATCATGCTTCTACTCTCATGATTGGAAAATCAAGCTGTGTATTGGATATCACTGTACACAGTGAATCAATAAGAGCATGAATATGGGTTTCTACTTGAAGGGAGGGAGCCCCATCCAAGATGTCCTTCCTTTGCTCTGAATGTTTCTGGGTATAGACTACAGCTTACTTCAACTTTGAATTAGGTTAAATGGGTTTTACAGTGTATCACATAGCACCTTTCTAACATTCCTCATAAATACAAAAGTGATATAAGTAACACAGACATGCATTTCTTGAATAACTGGAGACTTATCGGGATGAACAACTTGCTCCTCAACACAAAAGAAATTTGCATTGTACCATTGTTAGCCAAACCTAGAAGTTGCTCTGGAGGAGTAGTAGTATTGTAATATCTGCAGAGTACTGTGAAATTGACAGATTGGCCAACCAGGGTTGATTCCTGCTTTGTGCTGGATGTCAGCAGGATGGACTCCTTGACCTGAACAAAGTAGGTGCTGAAAATAGATGAATGTTATGCATTAATGGAGGTGATGTAATACAAAATTTGGTACAGTTTATGCCAGGCTGTCATTTGCAAATTAAGCAATCTTCATTGTGGTAGGATTTTCTAACAACGTTTGACTTGTGCCTCCAAACCAGCTTTGAACAAATCATTACGTGATACTACTGTCTGTTCTTTACTTAGCATGAAATGATATATGGTGAAAGGTTTCACGAAGAGAAAATGTTCTCCAACAGGGACAAGGACAAACCTAACTGACAGGAAAACTACAGTACCATTTTATACTGAACTTCCAGAAAGCAAATTTCTCTACAAAGTCAATCCTCCTACTTTTATGTGGTTAGCATGTCTTAAAAAGGTTTATGCTTTGTGCAATCTCAGACAAAAAATACATTTAAATCAGAGAACTATTTAGTGTTATTAAAAGCTGTGTAGAACCACAGATCAACAGAAACTGTTTTCTGTGGAAAGATGAAAATGATTTCCTTCTCACAGCTGGTGCCACTGTCGATCATAGCTGAAAACCAGTAGCCATTTCCACAGTGTGGTCACAAACCAATTCTCCAGCAGGTAGTCTTGGATCTGCTTTCCCATTCAGGACAACCCATCAATTATTTTTATCACAGAACAGTATCTCATCTCAGTCCATTATCAAGATGGGAGTCTTATTTTAGCTGGACTGCAGCCTCTATCTGTTTATCAATGCCGGCTGCTGTGCCAAAGAGTGACTGAAAGGCTGTGAAATAATCAATAATAATCATCAAATTGTGGTCGACAGGTTGAGGGGCTGGAAGTTTGCTGAAACCTCAACAGTTCTGATGTGGATAAGGTTTAACCTTTCCCATACCTTATCACTATGACGTTACTTGGCCTTGACCTTTAGAGAGGATCAGAAATACCAGACCAGACCTAAAAGGAGACCATCACCGCAACTTTAGAATAAAATTTTGAGTCTGCCAATGATAAAAATAGAGAAGTACGGTTTGACTTTTATGTTGCAGTATGCATCTATTGAAAGCACCCAGGGCATTTCTCTCAGCTACTGTTGTCTGATATATTGGCAGGACTGCATGATTTATAATGAGAAAGCACAATGACTGCAACGACTCAGGTAAAATATATGACTTTCTTAGACTTGTTCTCAAGTAATTTAACTGGTAAATGTATTTTGTTTGATAAAGGAACTAGAAAATATTACTTTGTGGTTCATCATTAACAGCTGTCAGTTGACACAATGGTTAGTACTGTAGCCTCATCGCTTCAGAGATCTGGGTTCAAATCCTGGCCCGAAAATAGTGGGTATGGTTCTTGCATATTCTGCTTCTTACTCCCTAGATTTTTGGCTATATAGTCTGGTTATCAATTCACATCCTATAATTCTATCTGTACATGTTACTCAATTTGTTCAGTGAGTGTCTTTGTATATGCAAGTGAGAGTGGGTGTGTGCCCAATGCTGTGGGTACAACAACTCTGAACTGAATAAGCACATTGGAAAATGAGTGGATTAATGCATAGACCATTAACATCGGTCTATTAAAGATCCCAATAATTAAAAAAATAACAGTGGGGAGCACAGCTTTAGTTACAGGGCCCTAAACCTTGGAATGATCTGTTGGATTATATAAAAGACTAGCCGTCCCCCGCAGCTCCGCCCGCATTTTATTGAAACAGGACAGACTTTAAAAATCAATAAACAAACAGATATCGCTAGCTATGCGGAGGCAAGGTCCACTGTAAAACATGGCCAGAGGTAAAGCGATTCGAACAGAGGCTGGCGCGTGAGTGAGGAGGGCCCTGCCTGGCTCTCCACTCATGACATCATGCTTCCCTCTGCCCTCAGCCTGCAGCCTGTGTTTCAGATTAGCGTGAATAAATCACTCATGCAAGCGAACTGTGATACTTAGCTTGATGAGAGAAGTCGCAAAATCAACTGGAATGTTCAAGCAAATTATAGAAAAAAACCTGATCTATATTCATTAAGTAGTTCTCTCATGAAAAGCAGACAAACATACAGACAGACCGATGTACGCTGTATTTTATACAGGGGGTCCTCGGGTTACAACGTCTTGACATACAACATTTCGAGTTTACAACGCTCACTCCCATTAAAACTTAAAAAAATTGAGACATGAGAAGGAATAATGGTAAGGATTTTTTTTACACTCATTTTTTCTGTTCCTACAGTACAGTGTACAGTACAGTATATTTATGTCCTTTTCCTTTTTCTGTGGCTTAGTTATGTTTTTATGTTCTAGATTATGATTTTGCAAATGCGTTAAGATAGGTAAGTGACTTAGGCTGGGGTGTGTTTCGACTTACACCAAAATTCGGGTTACATCGCTGTTGTAGGAACGGAACTGTGGAAGTATCCTTCTTCCTGTTTCTTAGTATTCTGCTGTTGTACTTGGGGCCACTGCCAAGCTGTTCTCCTGCCCAAGGGAAAGGTACCTGTGATACTGACAGCCTTGGAATCAACAGATGGAAAGATTCTGTTCTTAAGATTAGGTGGTTTAGAACAGACTCTAGGGTAGAATGCTCACGAGCGAGTGGGCAGCCAGTTGACCGAGGTCTCCAGGACTCTCACTGTATCTTTGTCTTTTACTTTTTCTGTTATAAGTGAATATGGACCCCTCAGAGGTTTATTTTCTCCAGGGCAGCTGCTAACTAGAGTGTTTGCTTTCTACTCCTTTGTGGTCAACTGCATTGGTTTAACAACTAACAAATGGGCGGATATTGTCAAGCTCCATTTACATTAATCAGTTTCAAACTACAGTCAATTCTCATTATTTCACTGGAGGTTACATTCTTGAAAATCCCTGCACACATGGAAACCACAAATACTGAAAACATGTATCCTATGTGAAAAGGGTTTTAGGGTCCAGAGGGATGTTGGTGCAGGCCCTTTGCTCTCACTTCTCAAAACTCAGTAATGAACCTGCTACCACATCACCTATGGAAACATTATTATGACTTTTACCTTCTCTGTGGTTCGGTTCAGTTGTTTTCTAGGCCCTCCACCAGGGACTGTGAGTAACTACAGCAGCAGATCTGAAGACCTCACTAAACAATTCCAATTGAAAGTAGCAATGAATGGTGCATGCAAAGTGCAAGGACTTAACCTGTGTAATCTTAAGAGCCACACTTAATAGGGAATCCTCGCTTGTGGGAAACAACTGCAAACCTCAGTCTCCATCAAAAATGGGGTTCAACGATTTATCCCTACCTCTTGCCTCCGGGTAGACAAACGTCGAACGATTCAGTCAAAAATGTATGCTGCCTGAACATCGAAGGGCATTACAGACCTGTCATTGGTCAATCTCATGTTTCACTGATGCATGACATGCCTCCTGGAATTATTTTGTATGCTGTGCATGGCCGCGAATAGACGTGAGTAAATTGTGATTGTCACAAAATAGATTACACTTTTGTAATAGCGGAATTTGTGAGAATGAAATCCACAGACAGTGAGGATTTAACTGTGCTTTGTTGTCCTATCCGCTTAAACAAAAGTGTGCCATCATGTGTACTCATCACGTAGTTAGCAATTTATAAAGTCTGTATTTGCATCATTTTACCTGAGAACTTGCACCTGCACTCAGTGAAGAGCGCTACACAAAAATGAACTGAATTGAATAAGAGTTAATAAATATAATGAATGCATCAATGTAATATGATTTTAGTCTGGTTATGATCAATTAATACTGTGAAACTATATTTTCCATCTACAGCTCCCTCTGAAAGTATTCAGAACCCTTCAACTTACAGTAACAAAAGACTCCAACAGGGCCACAATAGGAGCCTCTCCTAGTAGAATTTCACGCATGGAAGGAATCGACCCATTACTCCAAATTCACATGTGGGTTTTGGGGGGCTGGGGGCGCAAGTTTAATCTTATTCCAACAGCACTAACTCCAAGACAGAAACCACCCTTGGAAAGGGAGCCAGTCCAATGCCGGGTGCACTCGCACATAAACCAATACTCATATTTAAACTCCAATTAATCTAAGGTGCATGTTTTTGGAGGAAACAGCAGTACCCAAGTGAAGCTCATACAGAAAAGGGGAGAATGTGCGCTCCTCAGACAAACAAACAGTGATTGGACAGAGGGCTGAACATAGGTCTCAGGGCTTGTAAGGCAACTGTGCTATTCACTAAGTCACTAGTAAAACATGTTTAACTGGGTTCTATTTTCTTTTTTTGTTTACTGCCAACAAGAAATATCCAATATTTGTGAGACGGCTTAATGTGTACTTAGCACTTTCAAGGTTCACATGCAGTAAATATGGATGTACACCACCACTCTCCCAGTTATAATCCATGGACTTCTGATCAAGAACTGATAGCACAAAAATAAGAAATAAAAAACCTGATGTCTGTAAAATATTAAAAATGGATGTTGCTTCTTCCTAACCTTCAATTAATCAGTCAAAATGATTTACTATGTTTGCCTTCAGTGCATCAGGTGTTCAAGGCCTGATAGCCAGCAGTAAAGATTTAAAGAGCTGAGGTGGTCATAAAAGTGGCTAAGCAGAAAGCCTAGTCAGTAAGACAGCAAATCAGGTGTTTATTGCAAATGAACAAGTAAGTACATTAAGAGCTCCAAAATAGTGGTGTGATTGAAAATGGCAAATGTCATTGGTAAAATACACTCATTCTTTAATTTGAGAAAAAGACATTGTCTTAATGTTTGTGAGGTGAATATCGAAGAATATAACCTTTGAGCGGTTTTGTCCAATTAGTAAATGGAAACAGGAGTTTAAAGTGAGTGCTGTTCTGCAGCTGACATGCTGCAGTTCACGGGATCTGATCAAAGTCACACCAGATGGTTTTGCACTAGGCCTTTGCTCCCAAGGCTGTTGGATTTAGGCAATCTTTCCATTGCCTGCACACATGGAGCCCCTGCCAGCAATGCCTTCTGAACTATCATACTTAAGACTTCCTATAGCTTCTTGTATACCTTCAGTGTTGTTTAATACCCTTAATGTGATAAACAGTTTAAGGCACTTTGAAAGCAATATGCTACTCCTGCCAACATACACACATACATAATGCATCCTTATCTGTACTTCCTGTAGCCACTCATTAAGAAAATGTCCTAAGTGAGATCATCAGTTGTGAAGCAGCATTAAAATTTATCTGCTTGTGTTAATTGTTTTCTGCTCAAAAATGATCAAGCAGCACCCAGAAAAACCAAAGCATTAAAATCAGAGGACTATGCAAGCTGCATTTTACATATTCACTTCATATTCACTAAATGATGAGGTAAATGATCATACTGAACATTTTTGGTGGCGATGTCTATCAAACCGAAGAGATTTTAATTAGATTAATTTAAATAGACTCCAGTCTGCCCATAACCCTGAACTGGACATGCTGGAGATAATTACTGAAAAACATTTTTAAAAGTAAAAGTACCTTATAGCACAAAAATAATAAATGAAAACAATGTGCATAAAAAATAACACATTACAAGAGGACCATTTAGATTGTCAATTGCAAGGAAGCAAAGTGGTTAATACTGAGTCCTCTAAACTTTACTTTGCTAAAATTCAGGTTGGCAAAAAGTTGAGGAAGGAAGAACAGACTTACCATTCACCTACAACAGAGTGGGATACATGTGTGATGGAGATTTCCATGCTTCCTGTACTGGGATCAGGTCAGCCTAACCTACCAAATCTAAATTAACCACTAACTGTATTTCACTCTAGAGAATGAAACATACAGTGCATCCGGAAAGTATCCACAGCGCATCACTTTTTCCACATTTTGTTATGTTACAGCCTTATTCCAAAATGGATTAAATTCATTTTTTTCCTCAGAATTCTACACACAACACCCCATATTGACAACGTGAAAAAGTTTACTTGAGAAATCACATGTACATAAGTATTCACAGCCTTTGCCATGAAGCTCAAAATTGAGCTCAGGTGCATCCTGTTTCCCCTGATCATCCTTGAGATGTTTCTGCAGCTTAATTGGAGTCCACCTGTGGTAAATTCAGTTGATTGGACATGATTTGGAAAGGTACACACCTGTCTATATAAGGTCCCACAGTTGACAGTTCATGTCAGAGCACAAACCAAGCATGAAGTCAAAGGAATTGTCTGTAGACCTCCAAGACAGGATTGTCTCGAGGCACAAATCTTGGGAAGGTTACAGAAAAATTTCTGCTGCTTTAAAGGTCCCAATGACAGTGGCCTCCATCATCCGTAAGTGGAAGAAGTTCGAAACCATCAGGGCTCTTCCTAAAGCTTGCCGGCCACCTAAACTGAGTGATCGGGGGAGAAGGGCCTTAGTCAGGGAGGTGACCAAGAACCCGATGGTCACTCTGTCAGAGCTCCAGAGGTCCTCTGTGGAGAGAAGAGAACCTTCCAGAAGGACAAACATCTCTGCAGCAATTCACCAGTTAGGCCTGTATGGTAGAGTGGCCAGACGGAAGCCATTCCTTAGTAAAAGGCACATGGCAGCCCACCTGGAGTTTGCCAAAAGGCACCTGAAGGACTCTCAGACCATGAGAAACAAAATTCTCTGGTCTGATGAGACAAAGATTGAACTCTTTGGTGTGAATGCCAGGCGTCATGTTTGGAGGAAACCAGGCACCGCTCATCACCAGGCTAATACCATCCCTACAGTGAAGCATGGTGGTGGCAGCATCATACTGTGGGGATGTTTTTCAGCGGCAGGAACTGGGAGACTAGTCAGGATAAAGGGAAAGATGACTGCAGCAATGTACAGAGACATCCTGGATGAAAACCTGCTCCAGAGCGCTCTTGACCTCAGACTGGGGTGACGGTTTATCTTTCAGCAGGACAACAACCCTAAGCACACAGCCAAGATATCAAAGCAGTGGCTTCAGGACAACTCTATGAATGTCCTTGAGTGGCCCAGCCAGAGCCCAGACTTGAATCTGATTGAACATCTCTGGAGAGATCTTAAAATGGCTGTGCACCGACGCTTCCTATCCAACCTGATGGAGCTTGACAGGTGTTGCAAAGAGGAATGGGCGAAACTGGCCAAGGATAGGTGCGCCAAGCTTGTGGCATCATATTCAAAAAGACTTGAGGCTGTAATTGCTGCCAAAGGTGCATCAACAAAGTATTGAGCAAAGGCTGCGAATACTTATGTACATGTGATTTCTCAGTTTTTTTTATTTTTAATAAATTTGCATAAACCTCAAGTAAACCTTTTTCACATTGTCATTATGGGGTGTTGTGTGTAGAATTCTGAGGAAAAAAATTAATTTAATCTATTTTGGAATAAGGCTGTAACATAACAAAATGTGGAAAAAGTGATGCGCTACGAATACTTTCCGGATGCACTGTATGCTGTTGAGTGTGATATCAATCACAAAACCGATCAATGACCAACAGCCCAAGTTCAGAGTGGACACTTCTATGGAACAGGTCCCTTCAAATAACTTCACCATTTCTTATAGGACAGCTGAAGCCTTCCAGTAGAACAACAGTCAGGAGGTATTCTGTTGAGCACTCATTGGGTGAAAGCAGCACCAATTGTATGAAGAACTGCCAGGTGCAGAGACACAAACAAAAGTCAGAGTTTTCTTCTCTACAACTCACTGAAGTGACATTCAGATTCTCAATCTCCAAATGAATGGCACCAAGTCATGAAAACACCTGGAATGAGCCCCGGAGTCACATATTTTTGCAAATGAGACAACTTTTTAATCTTTAAAAAACAACAATGTCCCATTTTCCTCCCTCAACCAACAACATTTAGAAATCTGTAGAAATTTAGACGTCGTCATTTTTTTTTGTAGTCAGCACACCTAACTCCTGTTCTGTGACTCTGCCATTGTTATCACTCAGCCAGAATTCAGTTTATCTATCAGCAACTACTCATGAAGAAAAAAACAAAAAGTGTGCAAGATCTCATTGGCATAAACTAATTTGTCCTTTATTCAATTCTGAACAAAATGAACTAAAAAAGAAATTGGGAATATTTTACTTTTTTTATATACTTTTATATACTATATACAGTAGACCCTTAGTCGATTTTTCCTTAGAACCTAACTAATAATTGTTAGCTGAAACCGTAAATATCCTCCGCAATTTTTTATGGCTTTTTTTGTGGCAATGCTGCACTGTAGAGAGAACAGGAAGCAACTGTAGAGGAAAACGCGACTTGGGATGGTGAAAGTAGCCAATCCGAGAGCGTACTCTACTAGAATTTGAAACTGTAACTCCCAGCAGACCCTGCAGTGGCTCTGATTGGTCTTCTGCTGAGGGTGCAGGGGCTGTTGGGGTCAAAGGATGTCAGCGTGGTTTTTAAAAAGGGGGCCGGTGACCAAAAGAAAAAAAAAATTTTTGTATTTGTGTTTCAAGTTCCTATCTCTCTGCCTACCTTCTGTTGGGTTACTTGTACTTATTCGTTTTGTCCTGGATCGTTTTGTGGTTGGGTTCTGGATTGTCTGCTGTCGACCTGTGTGCATGAGGACTATAAGTGGAATTACTGCTATCATGCGGAGAAAGGAGCGCTCCTGAACCCGTCCACCCGTCGTCACCATTTCAGGAACTAGCGGTAGGACTATCTTTACATTCCCATTCAACATGCGGCTCTCTGGACTATCTATCTTCATCATTATATTTCATCCGTTGCCATTTTTCATGGACTTTACTGTGTGTGTTTTGTTGGTGCTTTGTTGTATTTAATGTATAATCGCCGTAAGGGAAACAGGGGTGGTATTGTTATTTTCATTTGTTTTCAATACATTCTTTATTTGCTGTTTGATTGCTGGTTTGCATTGTTTATGTCTCTGTTTGTGAGTACGTGCGGGTCGGGTCAAGGCTGGGTGTGTCCCTGGAATCTACACCATAAAAATAAATAAATCACTGTCTTCTCAACAGTGTGAATCTTAGCTGCACCAGACCACTACAGCGTTATTCATTTCTCCTTGCTGCTGATTGACTGCTGCCCTACTGCTGCCCTGTGACGCACCTCCAGCTGAGTGTTCTTGTGTTTTCTGTTTTGTTCTTCTTAATCCTTAAACCGCTGCAACCGGCTATACCAGTGCCATCTGCCAGCATGCAGGAGCTGATCAGTCAGTGCCGTACATTCGTTGAGCAGCCAGCTCATGACAACTGCCAGCCCCTGCAGCACTGCAGCTCACCGTCTCTGGGATTGAGCTGCTGCACTAGACTAGCCTGCCAGCATCAGTGTTTACCTCTGTGTGCTTGCATGCAGCCAGTTCAAGCACAGTTGGCTCGGTGATTTACTGAATTTCATCAATGGCATCAGTTGCACCTTGTACATATTGCTCCAGTAGTTTTTTAAATAGTTTTTACAGTTTATTGGCAGTGTGTAAAATTATCAGTGTTGCAGTAATTGTGATGCTCTTTGCATGAAAAAAAAATGTGGTCCATTAAAATTTTACTTTGTGAATTGTGGTGTTTACTTAAAAAGTGCAGCAAAAACGTATTTGGCATCCAGGAATGCATTAATCCCCAAGTATGTGGCAGTTTAAGGGTTAAAGCCCCAAGATACCGTCAAAACGCCCTGCACCTTCTAAGGCTTCTGGCAATGAAAAGGTACTTGCATGAATTACAGTACCTATAGCGGTAACCTCGGTATTTTACATTCTAGCACTGTGGGTGTACAGCATACAGGTTTACCTTTACACTCTTTATATTTAGGTAATGTATTAAGCTGAAGTTGAAATGAAATTAAAGTGTTTTGGGGACATATTTAGGGTTTAAACTATAAAAATAGGCATTTTTGTAACCACATCCATAATTCGCAGGTGCACTATACTATATATTTAAATACTATATGAGCCTACATTTATATTAATTGTGTTGTAATCATGTATTACCATTTCAATATTGAAATTCATGAATTTCACTCTGTTCAGCCATTACCAAAAACATACTTTTTATATCAAATTGTTCTTTTTTTTGATTTTGGTCTCGTCGGTTGCGAGAGATGGACGTCTGAAGCGGAGCTCCGTTGGCAGCTGTGTTATTTTTCATATTATCTTCTTAATATCCTGAGATATCCTGTATTTATCCAACCTGAGGGGCACTGCTACAGTATATGCAAGCATATATAAACATGGCCAACAAGAAAGGGGGTCCGAAAGAACCGAAAACTAAAGCTACATCCAAGCTGAGTTCAGTAAGCCCTAGTTCAAGATACGGCCTTTCAGAGATTGACCTGGATCAGATGGGCGAAAGCCCAGACTCCTTGGGACCAAGGTCCGCCACATCGTCTCTGGCCGAGACCGTGAGTGAAGTAGATATCGATAGCTCGCTGATCACCAGAAACTGATCCTTTGACCAGTTTCGATAGATCACCTGAAACTGGAAAAGGCCTTGCAGTCCGCGGTTTCAATTATTCCACGCGAGCCGGGAACATCGGGGACACCAGCTACAATAGAGCCTGCTGCCTCGCCTACAGTGCAAGAAAGCAGAATTGATCTGTCTGAACTGAAGGTGATGTTCGCAGAGCTCATGCAAGAGATAAAGAAAAGCGAGAAGGCAAATGAGAAGGCAAGGGAAAAGGCAAATGAGAAGCTGCGACAGGAGCGGCAGCAGGATAATAAAGATTTGGAGAAACGCATATGGGTTTGCTTTGAGGCAGTCTTTAAAGATATGCTGGGTAAAATTGAAGAGCACATTCAGGTAACCTCGGTTAAACTGAGCACGCTTGCTGATCAACTTGAGGATGTCAAGGAGACATTCACGACTCGGATTGAAACAGCCGAAAATCTAGCTGCCAGTGCTGAAGGAAAAGCGGTAACTGTCAGCTCTGAATGCAAAAAACTCGGAGGCAGACTGGCTGCTTTGGAAGATGGAAGCAGAAGGAATAATGTCAGAATTGAAGGTCTGCCTGAGAATCGAGAAAGTCCAAACCCTGTGAAATTCGCAGCTGAACTATTTTCTAAAATAATTGGAGAGGACTTTAAAGCAGATTCTGAGATAGCAGCGGCTTATCGGGTACGTGGATCAAATACCGTTAGACCTAGATCTTTTATTATTCACTTTGAAAGATTATCATTTAAGCTAGAGGTGATGACACTCCTCAGACACAAGAAAGAGATTATATATGAAAATAACCACATTCGTATCTTCCCTGATTTCTCTCCAGCAACAGCTACTAAACGCGCAGCCTTCTACAACATTAAACAGCGGTTACGGCAAGCCAATATCAAATTGTTCTTTTTTTATTTGCCTGACTCCAGGGCCATCTTAACAGTATTATAGGCTCCCAGGCAAAGCAGTGGACTGGGTTCCCTACCTACACAACCACTCAGCAAGTAACAACATACATAGATTAGCATGGGGCCCCCCGGGCAACTGCCCAGCATGCCCATGTGTTAAGATGGCACTGCCTAACTCTACTACTTGTCCCTCAGATAACACCTTGCCACCTCTCTAGATTATGTATGTCACAGAAAATCTTTTTGTTTGCTGATGTGTAGCCGGATATTAACTGTGGATGATTCCATTATAACACATTACTTGCATAGTCCTTGCTTGGAAAAATCTCTCATTTCAATGTTTCTACATTTTCTTTTTAATTTTATGATTTTTTAAAAAGGGAGAGTAGTGGCCACACTAATACAGGTTTCTTCATAACTATTAAATAAACTGAAAATTATAGTTTTATTGAGTTATCAGATGTCACCTGAACAGAGTATAATGAGATTCTTACTTGCACTTATCATTTGTAGACAAGACAGACAGCAAGAGCAAGTGATCTCCATCATCGCAAGAGACATTAATCACTGCAACCTCCAGAAAGTCTTCCCCAAGTTCATGCCCTACTAGAGGCGATTGGACACTGGATCACTGCTACACCACAGTTAAAGATGCCTACAAGTCTATCCTATGCGCACACTGTGGCAAGTCTGACCATACATCAGAGCTTTTAGTGCCTGCTTATAAACAGGTACTTAAGAGTTCCAAACCGATGTTAAGGAAAGTACAGTGCTGACCTCTGGAGCACAAATCCAAACTACAGGGCAGTTTGAATTTGACCGACTGGTCTTCCAAGATTCTGGATGAATATGCTGGCTCGGTGATGGATTATGTCAGGTCTTGTATGGACTGTGTACCTGTCCATACTGCACGGTCATACCCTAATCAGTAGCTCTGTGTGAGCAGCACTGTTCGCATGTGCCTGGAGTAGCCAACTGTTGCTTTTAATTCAAATGACACAGAGCACTACAAGAGCTTCAAGGGGCAATCAAAGTAGAAAAGTCTCAGGTAGCAGCAAACCATGCTGACTGAGGAAATGTCTACAGGTGATCATGGACTACAAAACCTCAACAGCTGTGCTCACAAAAACCCCTGCCTCGCTCCTGGATGAGCTGATTGACTTTTCGAGCCTTGCAGCTCAGACTTGGTAAGTGTGTTTCAAGAGCTACTGGAACCATCTTGCAGGTGACAGAGGCCGACAGGAGTAAATCCTTTAAATTTGTAAAACCCAGGAAATCTGCTGGCCCGGATGGCATCCTGTCCCAAGTCATGAAGGCACGTGGCACCAGGTTATCACAGATGTACAATGACACCTTCAGTTTGTCCCTGTCTCTATGTATGGTGACGCAGTGGTTTAAGAAAACTACGGTTGTGCCTGTGCCAAAGAAATCTGCTCTTTCCTGCCTGAATGGCTTTCTGCCCATCTCATTATCCTCTGTGGTGATTAAGTGTCTGAATGATTATGATTAACTGCTCATGATCCACATTATCTACAACATCCCTGCTCCCGGGATCCACTACAGTTTGCATACCAGTGTAAAAGATCTGTGGATGCGCACTGCTCTGTGGAAAGGGAAATATACCTATGACAGGATGATGTTCATTAACTACAGCTCTGCTTTCAACCTCATTGTGCCCTCCAACCTAGTGCTAAAACTCAGAGTACCTCTGTCTATGGCTGGGTGCTTGACATCCTGACAAATAGACCCCAGTCAGTGAGGACTGGAAAAAATAACTCTTCCAGGCTGTTCACTAGTGACCTTTTACCACTGCACTATTGAAAGTATCCTCACCAGATGCAATACGGTCTGGTCAGGTCATCTGTCATGCCAGGATTGCAAACTCCTCCACAGGACTGTCTGTATGGCTTCTAAAATCATTAAAACTAAGACATATGACAAACAAGAAGGGACAATTCAGACCATCAAGCCTGTTTGTTTTGATATTAGCTAATCTGTCCCAATAAAAATACAATTTAAATTCATAATGGGGCTGACCCTCCACAGCTTCATACGATGTACTCAACCTGATGACTGAGGAGTGCTGAATCCATCATCTCTGATGACAACCATCCAACTCATTCCATGTTTTCACTTCTGCCTTCTAAGAAGCGCTACCAGAGCCTCAAAACTTGCTTAAGAAACAACTTCTTCCCCAGGCTTTTAGGTCACTGAACTCCCAGTAACCTGATCCTACCTGCCCAGACTGTGTACTTTACACGTCTGCTGGTTTAGGTGTTATTGTACTGTATGTTGCTTTTTTAGCTATCTACCTTGTTCTGCTACTCTTATTTATTTTTATATCACTACATCTGTGGTACAAGAATTTCACTGTGCTCTTGCAGTGTATGTGACAATCAAGATCTCTAATCTAACCTAATCTTCTAGTGAACATGTAACTTTCCAGTGCCATGATTATTGAGTGTAACAACCTAAAGTTCCTGTCTAAAGATGTGATTTTAAAACTTTTCCAAATAATAATGACTAAGATCAGGAAAAATGTTTGAAAAAAAAGTAAGTGCACAGATATATACACCTTATACTATTACCAAACTAACAACCAAAATTCAGTAAAATATTAGTTTTGCAATAAAAACACCCAAAAGTCCCTTTAAAGCCCATTCTGTGTATGACAATTGTCTACATTGGTGGCGGGTAGGCCTGGTTCTTGGATGTCATAGTTGTAGCCGGATTTTTCAAAACAATATTTTCTTAATTTGAGGTCATGCCTTTTTCTTATTTAAAATTCTCCCACAATTAGACTGCATACTTCAAACTTAAAATCACAAATGTTGCCAATGTGGAAATGATTTTCCTATGAAGTTCAATAAATAAATAAAAATATGTTAATTCTCCACATTTTGTTTAATTTTAATTCATTCCTTTGATAAGATGAAAAGTTTTTTTTTTCAGGAAAATATCAATGAAGTAAGTAAATAAGGAACTGAAAAGCCCAAAACCCAATTTGATGCCACAAAGGAGTATCTCTTATGGTCAGGCGGATTTAATATTAAGTATTTAGAAATACATGATAGAAGAAACAGAGACTGATTTACTAGTTTAATCATGTGGACAAAACATTTTGTTAATTTTCTCAGGAAAGTAAAATACATGCTAGCAGAAATTTCCGATGTGGCCAAATGAGGATGCTCAAGCCATCTAATCAAATGCCATGCTCCATTAACATTGGTAATTGGCTTCCAATTAAGAAAAGGGTAGGCACGCACCCCTGCTTTTGCTCTGCTCACTCTGCCCTGCTTTCAGTAAACATACAAGCATCTTCTTGTGCTCAATTACGTAACTTTCTAATCTGACACACACTGCCAACTATTAGGTGGTCCAGCAGCTCTAATACTTGCTATGAGGTCACTTCTACTGCACAATAAAAAAGTATTTTCTTTATAATTTTAGAAACTCTGTACTGCTCTTTGTTTGTTTATTAAACTATTCACTAGATTATTAAATAAAGAGCAAAAGGAAGACAACTACTTCTGCATAATGCAGCATGTTGGCACACTTCTCCCTAAAAGATCCAGGGTTCTGGGTTCAAATCATACAGAGTCTGTGTGGACTTTGCTCTTTCTGCCCATGTCTACAATGGTTTTCCTCTCACATGTCCAAAGAGAGGAAGATTAGGTGAAGTGTCGATTCCAAATTGGCCCATGATGGACTGCATATGAGAGGACCCTGTGATGGACTGGTGTTCTGTACAAGGGATAAGAGGTTTGAGAATGCTGTAATATGTTAGGCAAGTTAGGAATTCAACATTACTTTTTCACCAATAATCAAAAGCCAAGAACTTTCAACTTTATATTTAAATAAAAAAATTGTAGAAAACCACAGTTGAACAAATCAAGACATTTCACCTTAAAATACAAATAAAGAAACGACTCAACATTCTAACAAGAAGGAATATATGAATGGACTGGCATCTTGAACTGAATTAAATACTGTTTCAAGTTTTCAAATCTGTCCCTACTACTGAATATTCAGAAGTCCACCTGCCCATTCATTACAGAACCAGCTTAGTCCGGTTCAATGTAGCTATCCTGACAGCATCTTTTGCAATGCAGGAACTAAACATGGCTGTGCCAGAGCAGAGCCATGGACAGGCACCCACTTACTTACTGGGGGACACTCTGGAGGTAGCAGTTATTGCAAGATGTATTTTTGTGGGATTTGGGAGGAAAATCCTAGTATCCAGGAAAAGCCTACGCAGACATAAGGAGAATATATACCAAATCGAAAAAGGCAGCAACCAGGCTGGGATTGAAACCCAAGACTACAGCTCTTTAAACCTGCATTATTGTATTGTTTATTCAACACAGAAAACAATTCCGGGTTAATTGTCTTAAATAATGAAAATAAAATCAAATGAATACATCTGGTAGGCTGAAGTATTTTCCCAGCATAAACATAATCCAGCGCTGCAACTGCAAGGTTGTTTATCTAAATAAGATATACAATTTTATATTGCTGCACATATGAGAAATTGTGCATATAAATAAATTGTAACAATGCAAACTAGCTATTTCAGAATAACATTTAAAAACCTGCATACAGAAACAAACAGAAAATACTTCAGACATAACTCTAAAAACCTGCCAGTGCAGGCAGCTCTCAAAAACTAAGACCACTCGCCTCCTTCTTTTCATATACTGTAATTAGGCAACTTCATAGCGCACTATGAATTTTAACAAATTCTCAACATTTTAAAATTAAAGTCTGGTTTGAATTGTTGTCACCTCAGTAAACAGTAACAGACATCGACACATTTTTGTCTTTCTGCATGCTATATTCTAAAAATAACAAGACTGCTAAACAAACATTGAAGACATGTTGCAATGTTTGCAGTCTCAATTATAATTCATCACATGTGAAAAAGCAAAACAAAAAAGGATATAAAATTATTAAAGGCAAGATAAAATGTGTGAAAATTCCCTTCATTTCATAACTAGATTGCTTACAAGCGTCTCCTTTAAACACCATTAGCAATTTGTTTTTATTTCATCCTTGAAAATGTTAACTTTTTAAGATGCTCGATCGGGCGGTGTCTGAGGTCGGTCTATGGCGAGATACTATGTTTTATTATGATTGTCATGGAGACAGTGTGAAAAATTGAGAGCCACAGGCAGTAGCTGCAACTGAGTCAATAATGTTCACAGAGACATTGTGTAGATAATCAACAACAGGGCCCTTGCTTCTCACTGCACCACAAACAGCTGAAGGGCAAATCAATACAGCCAAGGGAAGGACACTGACCCTGGTCCACTTCCCACAATACACCATCAATATTACAGAAAAAGACCCAAAAATGTCACCTTCTTATTTAATCTTCGGGTATCTGCTGGGTCCACAACACTTAAATCTATAACAGCAGCATTTTATTCGAGCTAGCTCTTTGAAGGGTAATGTTTTAATGTAATACCCTGCCCTTGGTAGTAGGATTAGCTTTGGGATTTATGTGGAAATAAATCTCAGCCAAAAAGATCACCTAATTTATAAGCATGACGTGAGGAGAGGGAAGAAAAAGAAAGAAAAATGAGTCTGTTTCTTTACAATATTTAGAAAGTGTCACCCGAATGAAACTGCAGAAGAGCACAGGATTGTTGTACCAGTACTACTCTGTATAGCACATTTTATCAATGTTAATCAGTAAATAGGCTTTAATGATAATTGATTTTGGAAATGCTACTTGGGCTCTGCCTTGATGTGAAAGATGAAGGGTATTTTTATTGTAATTTATACTGGGAACACGTTTTGAACCCACAGAGTAGTTGAGCAGCCAAAAAATTAGGAAATAACCAGCCCGGTGTACAGATGCCAGCACAGCATAGGCTGCTAACAAACAAAGCTGCACCTGCACTCATGCCAGTGAAAGTTACAAATATTGACGGGCTTTCACTTGCCTTTGTACTGTGGACAAAATAAGAATTTCCTGTGGAAGCTCACAAAAAGATATGGAAAAACAGGACAACCATATATATAATGGAAACCAACTTGCAAGGGAACCTGAAATCAAAGACTAGAATGTGGCAAACCACCAGTGCCATCCATAGTAAAGCAACATAAGGCGATGCAAACTGAGCATTTCATTGCTGTTGGGGATATAAATACTGTAAATGTATGATTTCTTTAAAATTACACTTAGCAAAGAGTGCGTGTGCATATCATATTTCTGTGTGGTGACATCAGGAGTACTTTATTTGAGTGACTCAGCATATGTATGCATTCATTTTTTAAAATCAAAATAAAAAGTGTCCTCATAAATGCATTCAATTTCTTCTTAATCTTGGAGGAATGATGCATGACAGAATGTGTTTTGATATTTAGAAACGGAGTAAAACTAAATCAAAATTAATAAGATTAATAATAATTACCAATTACTTTATTCTCAGGTTTAAAATCCTAAGTATATTTAAGATTATTTTTCCTGAGAAAATCAGATTTACAATGCATTTGTGAAAACATTCTTAATTGCTGGGTTTCAGTTTTGGTTGTTTCAGTTACATTCCATATTAAAGCAGTTAATATATTCTTATTTGGGCTGATAAGCAAAAACAATATTTTATATGGACAGAAGTCTATACGAAATGATTATGAAACCGTTGCAGCTCTGTAGCTTGTATGTGCTGTTTCAGAGTGGGCAGGCTTTCACCAATTACACCACGGAAAAGGAATAATGTGCATACTTTACAGTGACTGAGATTTGAACCCTTTTTGTGGAGCTGTGAGGCAGCTGTGCTGCATTATCATGCCATCCTACTACTATCCTGCATCAGCCAATTTATGAGTGTGGAGGAACTGCCTCACCCAAGAAGACAGAGAATATTCCACTGCATCTCCTTTAATGAAATCACTTTTATTTTACCTCAGTTAATTCTTACTGAATAACTCAAATTTAAAAGTCAGAATCTTTACTGTGTCTTTTAATGAATCTTATCAACATTGTCTATACAAATACCATAAATGGACATAAGCAGAACACAAAGGAATTAAGATAACCTAAAAAGGATATGTGTGAGGTAGAAAAAATTAATAAATTGTTAATAATCCCTAAAAAATAATCCAGATTTCAAGGTGTCGTAAAGATTAGCTGGCACTGACCAGTTTTGTCTCTAACAGCATATGCACAGAAAGCCAATAGCAGTTTGGTCAGCGTGGCAGAGTGACATGCAGGAGTTGCCTTTATGTAAACCACAGATCAATGTGTGTCATCTTGTAATATGTATTCTTTCAAAGCGTACAATGAAAATTCTGTCCTCTAGTTAAAATCTTTTTTCATTTTTTTATAGATTTTTTTAATGCAAGAAGGTAACTGAAAATAAAAAGATAAGAAAGAGTTGTGTTTTAGCAAAACAGATACATTAAAGACGATGTCTTCCCTCTGTTGGCCCCCTGACTGCACCCCAGCCAATGCCTAAAGTAATGGCAGCAGCAACTGAAGCCCACTCCAGATGACATGGTTGGGTAGTCAGTCAGTCATTGTCCCAACTGCTTTATCCTAATACAGGGTCACAGGGGTCTGCTGGAGCCAATCCCAGCCAACACAGGACGCAAGGCAGGAACAAACCCTGTTCAGGGCGCCAGCACAAGGGGAGAACATGCAAACTCCACGCAGGGAGGACCCGGGAAGCGAACCCAGGTCTCCTCACTGCGAGGCAACAGCGCTACCACTGCAATGGTTGAGTAAATAATGGTTAATCGTTTGTAACTTAAGTCTGTATTTCACTTTCTAATAGACTCTGAAAGGCACCTTAGACTATCAAATGGCCTAATAATTTCAGCTTCAAAAATGTTTTTTGCTTTTTACTTTGTATTATGCAGAGCATCCCCTAAGTCTGTAAACATGAAAATAAATGATATATTGCTAATGTTTTTCTGTCTGTTGGAGGTCAATGACAAAGGACAAATTCCTGCCTCTACTGGTCAAATGTAATGGTGGGTGCATTGGAAATATTTTATGAAATACTGGCATTTGCCCATGACTTTAAACTTATCAGGAAAATTGAATTTCTATCTCTTTCATGAGTAATTTTTGGCTTATACCCTTTAGATGCTGGAAGAAGGTGTGGCCCCCAGTGACAGGTCTGGAAAAGCAGATCAATGGATGGATAAAGCCAATGCAACATTGTTTAAGTCCTACACAGTCACTATTTAGCTCTTTAATAAATGGCCTTCTTTAATTGATTAAGTGAAAAGAAAGAAAATTATAAAAATGGATCACTAATTTTGAAGCAGATAAATAGATAGATAGAGAGAGAGATAGGTCCAGAATATATTAAAAGATGATATATTAAAATAATGGAGAAACAGAAGTAGACTGTACATTTTTTAAAATGAACAAAAAAATCAATATATACATATGTATTTTTTCCTAGTACAGACATTTCGATAGTCAAAGAATGGCAAGTTTTTATTTTAGCAGTATCAGTTTAACACAGTATCATAATGAGCTCCCAGTTTTCACTTAACAAGGACTAATGGTAATTAAAACAAATAAAACATAAATAAATATCAATGTAAAAATACAAACAGACCTGTGAAATAAATGTTGGCCTTTTGATACATGAAAAATGTCATTTTAAATTTACCATAACCTAGTCTGAGCCATATGAAATATTTTGTGTCTCAGATATATTTTTTTATGATTGCACTCTCATATTCATACAGTATTTTATTTCTGAGTTTAACATTAATTATAAGAATGCCTGAAACCTCTTCTTAAATGAATTTCCTCTGAAGCTACAATAAAATGAGTAATACAAAAGTAATGAGTACGTACTGCATATGTAAACACCCTTTTGCCTTCACTTACTTTTTAATCAAAGAACAAAAGATCCTAAGCTATTTTATTAGCTCCCAGCTGGTTAGAAAAATAGTTATACATGCAGTTAGTTTTTTATAGTAATATAAGAATGAATTTACAAACGATGCTTCAAGTATCAAGATATTCACACTAAATGCATAGAATATTGTGAATCTGACATCCGCTCACAGCAAGAGTGCATCCATTACAAGGCAGATCTTGAAGATGAATGAGGCCTGCTGGAAACGAAGGGGGCTAACTGTTGAAAAAGCATACAAAGGACTAACAATTTACATTGATTCTCTGGAAAGGACGTCTTTACTAAAGAGTCATTCTTTAAAAAAAAATACAGAGGGGAAAAAAGGACAGCGCTATCATAGTGAGCACTGAAAGCAGTTAAATCTTATTTTCCTAACTATGCATATTAGCTACTGCTACTGACTGTGCTTTCTATCGAAATACTGCATCCTTAGTCTTCAGAAATAAACTCCTTGCAGGTTTTTCCATGCAATATTCAGCAGAAATTTCCTGTGATATAAAACTCCCGGGAGGCAGGCAGAGAGAAATATTTTTAAAAACCATGCCTGGTTTTATTTTACTGAATATTACCCGTAATGATAGAAAGGCCCAGCTTCCCAGAAGCAACACTTGTAAACCTTCCTTTATTTCTGCCAGCTGGCTCCAGCGAAGCAACACAAACTGCTTTATTAAAGATTAATCCAACATTAATCTCTTGAAAGTTAATTTCACAATAATGACTTATAGTAAAATATCAAGATAATACTGTGCTCATTCTGAAGCAGTATAATTGGGTGCAAGTGAATTAATGAATACATTGTACCGCTATATAAAACTAAACCAATAATGATCATACTGTAGCTGTAAATTCATTGATTACTGCCTTTTTTCACTGCTTACATTTAAGTTTTTATATTTTCCAGAAGCGTTGCACGGTGATAAAGCTTACAAATACAGCTCAACAATCATGCAAAGCCTTGCTTTTCATATTTACAAGAAGTGGACCACAGTATCAAAAGCCATCACTTTGTTGATCTGAGCAATTACACACACACCTTTTTATAAGTCTCACTATTTACTTGTACTTTATATGTGTGTGTATATGTATATATGTATTTTTAATCCAGTTCAAGCTATACACTGGGAGATTTTTCAAACTGTCTTGAGAACCACAGAAACACAAAAACATTATAGGGAAAACTTATTATCATCATTTGTCTATATGGTCTTAGACATGTCTTTAAGAGAGGAATAAAAATATTAATTGCAGCAATCACCTTATTATTAGAATTTATCAGATTGTAATCTGGTATAACACAATGGCATGCTTCAATTTTTTACATAAAAAGAAGCAAACAGTTTCCAAATCCAATAATATTTTACTTAAATTGAAAAAAGCTATTTCATTATTACTACATTTATTTCTTAAGATTATTTAAAATACAGCGACACTAGATAATAACATGGATACAGCCAAAATGATATTTTAATGGCCTTTAAATGCGAAGTGCATAGTTAAGATCATCAGTGCTCAACATCCACAGAAAGCTGCTTTTGTCTGCTGTGTCTGATGTAAATCCCTACAGAGGCAATTTGTGACTTTGTTTTGGTGATGATTAGAGCTAATACTCACCTCCTAAATGTATTATTAACTTTAAAAAGTTGATCGTTTTAATAACTGGATTTTGTGATAAGGAACATCTGGTGGTAGTTGGCTAATGAGCAAACGTGAAAATGTTAAGCTGTGTTGCAGATCACAGCAGATTAAATACGTTACACAATACACTGAAGATGATGAATATCAATTTTGTAACTTTTACTGATAAGCAAAGCGCATGTAATTGTAGTCTATTTACAAAACAACAAGTGCTCTATAGGCATATGCAATGACGGCAGCTGTAGGAATAAGGAACTGAGACATATTAGTGCTGCTGGTTCTGACACATCACTTGAGTTACCCTTTTATTAAAGCTTTTTGCTTGCATACTCTGTGGACAATCCATGATTTCTAAGTATGATACGAGGTACCAGCTGCAAGTATAATGATACCAAAGATGTAGCAAGCATTACCAGCATCACGTTCAACAGCTGGTTTTAGTAGGTTACCAAGAATATTTCGAAATAAAAATATTGATGTTATCATAAGAAAATGTCAGAAAATATGATAGGATATTGTAGAGAGTATTCAGGCATTTACTGGGTAAATATAAATATGCCAAATAATACTTTTATATTTTACAGCAGTTACTTAATTTAGCTATTGTAAACATTGCATTTTTTCTGCACTGGAATCAGAAAATATTTTAATCACTAATCAAAAATAACTAATGTTTTGGTACATAAGATAGTATTATTTCTTTAACTGCAAAACACATGCTGACATAGAGGTTCTTTGATATTATTATTATTTTTTTTTTTTTACTTAAGTATCACTAAAATTATTGCTATACCAGTGGTTGTCTGTTAATTTATGAAGTAGGTGTTTATGCATGTATGGTGATATTTAACAGAACCTATTTATTGTTTTCTTTACAAACAGAAATTTAAAGTATGTTATATGTCAAATATCTTTTATACAATAACAAGTAACAGCTATAAAATTTAGACATTATTCAGTGCAAGGGATATCTGGTGGCAGCGTTGAATTAAGTTTATTAGTCCATAGCAGTAAATAAGCATATTAAGAAACTGTTTAAAAATGATTCCTTCTAATGTGGCACAACACAGTAGGCAGCACTAAAAACAAATGGCTAATCAAAACCTGTGTTTTCTCAGGCTAAAGTTTCCTGTTTATTCTGCAACTAAAGAGGTAACTGGATTGGAAGTGTATCTCCAGAGTGTGTACACCTTATTACGATAAATACAACAAGACATTACTACTTTGATTGTGGTATATGAAACATGAGAACTCAAGAACACAAAATATTTCACAAATGATAGTCCATTGAGCTTATTTATTTAGCTAGTAATAAGCGGTCCTAATCTCTCTTCCAGTTGCTTCTTAAAGGTTGTCAAGGTTTCTTCTTCAACTAAACATCTCGATAGTTTGTTCTAGATTTCTACAACTCTTTGCGTAAAGATGTGCTTTCTGGTGTTAATGCTAAATGCATTTCCCATTAATTTCCACTGTACATGACTTGCCATTAAATTAAAAGAATTCTGCTGGATCTACTTTATCAACGCCTTTGAGGATTTTGAAAACCTGGATTAAGTCCCCATTTAGTCTCTTCTGATTGAGACTAAACAGCTTTAATTCCGAGTCTGTCAGAGTTTGACATCTCTTTAAGTCCTGGGATGCACCTGGTTGCAACCAACTTCAACTGCTGCAATATCTATATATAAATATATATGTTTAAATTAGGTGGGTTGGCACCCTGCCCGGGATTGGTTCCTGCCTTGTGCCCTGTGTTGGCTGGGATTGGCTCCAGCAGACCCCCGTGACCCTGTGTTCGGATTCAGCGGGTTGGAAAATGGATGGATAGATGGATGTTTAAATTACAGTTACCACTTTTAAATAACAACCTTTCTTACAGTGTGTTAGTTTAATTAGTAATACACTGCAGAATAATTCAACAGAACCAAGCTTTACTAAAAGTATTTGTGATTCACCTTAAATGAGATAAATTCTTCTTTCACAATGTTCACATGCAGAACTTATAAAATTATCTTCTGACATTATTAATGATCTATAGTATTTCTTTTAGAAATTAATGCATTACTTAAAAGTTTAAACAAAACTGACCAGTTGATTCATTTTCCATTAATAGAGTATGTCTTGTGATAGGAAGGAAGACCCTAAATATGCAACACTGAACCAAGACGTGCAACATACTAAGGCTGCATTGATCAGACAGGTAGCTAACTGGTAACACTGTTGACTGCAAAGAAAACAGCCCAGTTTCAACTGTGGTAATTTAATAATGTATTTGTTCTAGTAACAAATGCATTATTTTGTTAACTGTTTGCTTAGTCTTATTTTAATCGTTTACAGCACAATTTTAAGAAGTATAAAACAGAATCGGATAAAAAAAAAAAAATCACAGATACGGAAAACAGTTTAACTGTTAATGTGGAAAGAAACGTACTGTAGATGTAAGTATAATTTCAGCAGGGAAAAAAAGTTAAAAGGTTATGTCCACTTTGAAATAAAAAAGACGCTAATAGACACAAAGTTTTGACTGAGTCACAAGAGAAGCAAATTTGTGTCTCTTACCTTTCTTCCTTTTCAGTTTGGTAAGAGCTTTTATCTTTTCACTTTAAAGATGCATGCTGGCATAATGCTTAATCAGCACAATTCTACTAGGAAGTTGCAAAAAAGTTTAAGTTTGAATGTGAGCACTTTATAAGATGCAATATCAGATTTATTTATTATTTGGCTGATGCCTTTATTCAAGACATACAATTGAAGTCACTTGCTCATGGTAACACAGGGACAGTAGAAGGATTTGAGTCTGAAGCTCAAAGCCTTAACAACTATGCCACACTGCCTGCCTATTTACGTTAATGTAAGATATTTATGAAAAGTATGCTATGGAATTAAAAAAAAGAAAAACAAAAAGCTATTTACTAAAGCACTGGCCTACGCTATCAGAGCACAACCCCTCTACAAATTATATATCAACAATAAGATCCTGGAAAAACATGCACATAATATGCAATAAATGTATTATTGCAGTACCGTGATTAACACTGCTGTTCTTCAACATATTCCAAAAATACTTTTTTTGAATGGACAAGAAAAATATGTTTATAGCATCCATTTTCTCCACAAAAGGATTGCAAGGAGCCAGAGCGCGTCTAGCAACATTGGGCTGAACGAAGAACCAACTCCCAGACTGGACACCATTATCTGTCACACTCTTTGTCACTTCTTTGTGATGTAGGTGGAAACTGGAGTACTTGCGGAGAAAACGAAGAAGGTACACACATCACATAGAACTATAGTGGTATTATGCTAGTACAGTATTTTAACAAGAAGATGTGCATTGAGTTTGTGTCCATTTTATTATAGTATTTTGCTTCATGTACGGTAGTGAGACTCATTCTGCCACTATGAAGATACCTTAGCATACTGTATTTAACAAACAATAATTCACACAGCACTTTTCTATAGTGAACATCACTACATGCATCACAGGGAAAGAATTACTGTGAATCTCTTTGATAAATACTCATGGGTGTTTGTGAGTTTTGTAAGATTGTTTATTACAGCTGCTTTTTAGTAGCTTTAAAGTACAGACACAGTAACAAAAATGTAATTGAACATACTACTCAGAGTTACATATTACCACTAAAATGTTACATTTCAATCTTCCTTTCACAACAAAAAAAATATCTAAAAACTGTCACAAATGAAAATACAAGGTAAATAAAACAAACAATACATTTAAAAATAAAAGCAATAACGCTTCTTTAACTTTAGAAATGCGGACAATCAAGTGAGAAGCCCTTCAGCGTGCAATGGAAAATGAATCTCCATTAGTTATTTTATTGCTCAAAAGATAGTTAATACCATGGCATATGGTAATTTAAGAATTTGATCTTTGCACGACATGCCTTATCTTTAGTTTTTTCTCAAGTTTCTGTAGAGTTTAAAGCTTCTGGTATCAGTAGTAACCTACAGAACTATCCCTTAAGGTGGTCAATAGGCCAGAGACAAAGAGTACAGATAAGAGCAGAAAGCTCCACATGAGGTGGGGTCTTGAATGGAGTTCCTCAGGGATTCATGGCAGGACTCTTACTGTTTTCCTATTTACACTAATGACATATGTTCAGAAATAATGAGAAAACTGGTACAATTAATAAATAACAGCAAATTTGGACAGATAGTAAGTACTGAGGAAACAGCAAAAACAATTGCAAAATATAATTTAATGTAGACAAGTACAAAGCACTACATGCAGCTATAACATTATTAATTATAATGTTCAAGATAGATTTAAATGAAGCAAATTCTGAAAGGATGATTACATCAATACACTCATCCTCTAAGCAATATGCCTAAACAACTAAAAAGGACATTTAAATTTTAGGTTTTATTGCAAAATTTAATATATAGTGATTTTATCCTACATAAAACCTATGCACAAGTATCAATTAATAAAATGAGCATCATCTAAGTACATTTAAGTACAAATACAGCAATATGTCAACTGCATATTAAATGCAAAAAAAAAAAGAAAAAATGTAAATGAATTCATACAGAGATCAGAAACAGCTGAATTACTGTAGTAAATTAAAATAAATTATATTACAGAACTGGAGGAAATAACTTGAAGCATTTATTTTGGTTAGCAAAATCTAAGTTAGAAGAAAATGAGTCAGTCACTAGTTCTCAGACCCCCTTAACCCAACATCGGGTCCCTGAAAGCTGGAGCGTACACTGGCAGCATTGGACTGAAGGCAGGAACAGCCCTGGACAGGGTGCCAGTCTTTTGGAGGGTTGGCTCTCACACGTCTTTGAAGATGTGTATGAAAAACTGGGGTACCTGGAAGAAAAGTCCACACGGACAACAGCCAAGTGCATGATCTGAACCCAAAATGCTGGATCCATGAAGTGGGAACTCTAATCACAGCTCTAACATGTCACCCAAAATTCAGAGCAAGTGACACACATCACTCTATTATTATTAAAGAACTGCCTCAATTTTCTCAGATTTAAAACAGAAGTACCATATCAGTGTACTCTTGGGCGTAGATGTTCCATTAATAAAGACATTTCTATGTTTTTCAAACACTATTTATAAATATAGAAACAGTTATAATAATTTTGAAAATAAAAACAGCTTCTGCTGATAAATACTGGAAACTTTTCAAGTACTCTGTTATTACAAAGTAAGTATTGTAACAGAGGGTGGCATGGTGGACTGCACTGCTCCCTCATATATACTGTGTCCTGGGTTTAGATTCTGTACCTGTGTATGGTTTGTGGGATTGTGTGGGTTTTTATCTGAGTACTTTGGTTTCTCCACATCCCAAACAAGCATGTGTTGGGGTAAATGTCTATACTGAATTGAGCCTGTGAGGGAGTGAACCTTGTAATAAAATGGCGCCCATTCCAGGGTTGCTTCCTGACAGCTGCAACAAACGTCTTTCTGTCCTGACTCTGAAGCAGGTTTGAGAATATTATGTTATAATAAAATGAAGGAAAAAGTCATTATTATTTTAGAGTGGGTTAATAAGGGGAGATAACGATTTTCTGTAATTTAAGACCTATTTCTTCACATCATGGAATCAGAGTGCATACCAGTCAAAGCAAATTTGTTTTTTTTCCAAATTAAGGTAAAACCTCTTCTTTCGCCCCTTGTACACTAGCACCAAGGCTGCAGTCCACAGATGCCTAGTTTCAAACTACACTTAATAAGCTTAACTCCATTACAGTGTTTAAAACACACAAAATGCTTCTCTGTTGGAAATAATGTTTTCTTTTTTTAAATAGTTCATCTGGCATTGCACACAAATCTGTCACATAGCATGCATTACTCACAAAGCCATCCCCACTAATACAAGACAGCCATAAATGTAGTACATTTGAAATAATAATTCTTCCGATGATAAGGCACTCTTGCCACATTTAAAAAAAAATTTACTTTAATCTGCTCCTACTGTGTTGAATTTTAACACTTTCAAAATCAATCACAATGCAACATCAGACACATGTGAAACATGAAAACACACCACAAAACAACAAGTAAACAAGCCTGTTAGCACTGTCTGTCTTAATTCTGCAGTTTGAGTCCTGTTCTGAAATACGTATCTTTTAAATTATCAGTCAACGGGTGTAAAGACTGGACTTGTTTACAAGAGATTACAATATTTTCATCTAAAAAAGCCAACAATTAAGAATAAATGCCTGCACAGAGATTTTGACTTCTTTACATTTTCTATTAACAAGGCCTTAATGATTTTCTTATATTCTGAAATAGAAGAAATAACAGGAAACACCAGTTTGAAGAAATATGATGAAAAATTAACAGACTATACCTGTCAGGCTCTAATTCAGGTACAAAAGGTACTAAACATTTTAAAGATCATTTAAGGAAAGAATACGGGCCAAGGTCGCTGCTTGAAAACTTTCTGCTGACACATTCTGGAAATATCAACAGAGCATCGCATCTGGTTCAAAAGTAGGTGTTTGAAATAAATGCAGAAAATAGTAAATTCACAGTGCAGCAAAAGAACAGTCACATTGTTCACATGTCTTATGTTGGAGTAAAGAAGTTTCCATTAGAATTTAATTTTTTGTATAAATCCACTCCTAAATTATGAGTACATCTTGTATTTGCTCGTGCTTCAGTATAGACAAAATACAGAAAAAAAAATAACACAGGAAATACCGCTGACTTGGGGTACTGCATCTCCTTAAGATTAACATATTTAACAAAATTTTTGAAAATATCTTAAACATAAAAGTTAATTATATACAGCCCTGCCTCATACAATTTAGAAACCTCCTGCTGTGGCCTTAGCACACTTTTGTATTGTACCAGAGGCTGATTGCCTTTGGGAAACCAATCTGTAAGGTGCCCTGGAGGGGTCTGTAATAAGACCACGCTCTCCCCTGCAATGAAATTTAATGTCTCCAATCAGCAATACTAACAGAGGAAACTATACAGTACATACTTTGATCTTCTCTGTGAAATGCATTTAAGTACTAAGGTGATCTTTGTATACTTTTCTGTTGTTGTGGCAGATAAAACAAATATATGCAGGTATTCCCTTTAGTCTTTGGCTGTATTAATGCCCGCTCTCTCCACCACTGCCCCATTAATGCCCCCTTACTTAGCAAAGAAGTGCAGTGCACCAAAATGGCAGAGGACACTAAATCAACAAAATATTACAGTTTGAACAGACACAAACTGACTTCACGGAGCACAAAGACAACACACTGTATATCTTAAACACAAACATTTAGACAAAACTAATCTGATTCAGAAATAATGTATACAGAGCTAGCTTCCAAACTGAAATGTATGAATTACATCTAGTTCTGGATTATCTTTTGGAAAAGTTAAACAACCAAAACACTACTGACAACCTTTTTCCAATATACCTGAGGGTTTTTACATGGAATAATTCCAAAATGTTTGGGGGAAAAATTCAATAGATAAGATACTTTATTTAGTGTGTCAGTCGAATCAAGGGCAAACTATGCCAGAGGGATGATTTTCATTGCAGATTCAAGCACATGCGTAACAAAGCCGGAGGCCAAGTCAGTTTTATCAATTTATAGCTTGCTTTGAACTCTCTAGGCACACACTGTAAAGGTTTAATACCATTTATCAATTCTCTTCATATTGTTGTTCTGGGGGTTTGTCAAAAATACTGTATGTTGGGTACATGTCACCAAAAATCATACAGTTAAATCTAGAGTAATAGCATTTTATTTAAGCACAGAAATCAAACATTTCTATGCTATTTTTTATCAGCTTCCTTTACTATTTTTACAATACACTAATTATTTTCCTCAAATAAAAACAAAAGTTGGATGCCACTCTCATATATTTAATTTATATGCCTGTAAAGTACACCACAGCCAGATGAGACTCACTAATATCTAAAAACAGTTATTTTTAAATCAGTTTGTATTTATTTCAATGTTAAGTATCACTCAATCAAAGGTCTGTTACTCATTAGTGCCCAAGTCTCTAAGCAGACCTTCAAAGAATATTTAGTTTTGTTCAGAGGAGAGATGCTGGGTATATTGGGAGAAGGATGCTAAGGGTAGAGCTGCCAGGGAAAAGGAAAAGAGGAAGGCCTAAGCAAAGGTTTATGGATGTGGTGAGAGAGGACATGCAGTTGATGGGGGAAACCGAACAAGATGAAGAGGACAGAAAGATATGGAAAGAGATGATCTGCTGTGGCAACCCCTAATGGGAGCAGCCGAAAGAAGAAGAAGAAATTCTGAAAAGTGAACAAGGGCTCTCCCCAAAGACATTGTCACTGCATATTTTCTCATAAATGTATTGAAACCAATGTCCTAAAATTTAGAAAATAGGCTGATCACTATAAATAACATGAAATTTAGAAACCCAGCCAGGGTCTTGAAGCCCATCTCAGCAACACTGGCTGCAAGGCTGGAAGCAACTCACTCACACACACACATACAAGTGCACAATCGAACAACTGGTCAATTTAGAGTATGTGGAAGGAAAAGTGAAGCATCTTGGACAAACAACATGTGGAGGTCACTATACAGTCAAATTCCAATTTTTATTTTGTGAAAAGAATTCTCATAAAGGAATATTTAGACTGACAAAATAATTGACCTTGAATGTGTAAAAGCAAGCAAAAAAATACTCATATAAACCTTAAAAATCAATCAATGAAGGTTGTGTAATGCACTAGAAAAAATTTGTTTTTGGAGAAGTATATGCAATTGTGATCTTTGTGAACAATGAAAATATGCTCTGTAGGTTTAACAGAAAAAGCAAAAATAAGGGCACAACCTTCTGAGAAGCGAAGCACCTCACAGAAAAATACCTGCTATAAATCAGTATATATGAGACTTTGCAAATATTATGTTTTCTTCTGTAATGTAGAGAAAGAGTGCAGCATGGTAAACGAAGTCCACAATAAATATTTACTTGATCTTACATGACTATGACTGATCTACTGCAGCTTTAGCGTTGCAGGGTGTGTCAAAGCTCACTTGCTTGTTTTTACAGAATGATTCACATAGACTCCACCTATTAACCTGAACTGCAGTTTCAGAAAATAAATAAATATGACATTTATTCTGCATGTAATGCACAGGGAGATATTTTTGTTATGATTTGCTTGCCTCACAAAACTTAACAACATTCTTTTATTTAGAAACTTGGCCTCAAGGAATAAAAATAAAATCATTCTGGCTCCAAATTTGAAAAGTAGGCTTTGTGGCCTGCACAAGACAAAATAAAGGGAGTGACGAAAAAGTAGATGGGAACCATAAAACCCTTGGCCTGTGCCTAGGAGTCTCTTTAATACATTAATGAATTCATTACCAAAGGAATCTCTCTCCAATTAAAATCTGCTAATCTATAAACCAAAGAATAAAAAAATAACAATACCCATCCATCCATTATCCAACCCACTATATCCTAACTACAGGGTCATGGGGGTCTGCTGGAGCCAACCCCAGCCAACACAGGGCGCAAAGCAGGAAATAAACCCTGGGCAGGGCGCCAGCCCACCGCAGGGCGCACACACATACACACCCACACACCAAGTACACACCAGGGACAATTTAGAATTGCCAGTGCACCTAACCTGCAAGTCTTTGGACTCTGGGTGGAAACCGGAGTACCCGGAGGAAACCCACACAGACATGGGGAGACCATGCAAACTCTATGCAGGGAGGACCCGGGAAGCGAACCTGGGTCTCCTAACGGCAAGGCAGCAGCGCTACCCACTGCGCCACCCCCATTACAATATATCAATATAAAAAAAAATAAATATATATTACAGCCAAACTGACATTGAGTGTGTGCCAATGCCTCAGCACTGACCAAGGCCTTCCCAAACATATACTGACTTGGGGGGCAATCTCATAGCTCCACTATTAAGAGGGTCCACCCCCGTAAGTGCAAAATCTAAAAAGACCTAAGAAATACACAAACAATATCATACAATTAAATAGGAAGGACAATAAACAAAATATACACTAAAAACAATATACAAAAATAAAAACAAAAATATAATCAGTAACAAAATGTATAAAAAATATTCAAGAGACAACAAAAATGTTACATACAAAGAAGAGAAACCTGGCTATAGGTTAACAGTTTTATTTTGCAGTTCTTACTGCAATATGTAAATGCAAGCCACCATAATTCTTTTGCGTGATTAAAAGATGAACAGCCATCCTTACTCTTTTCAACAATTTCTCAGATTATGAAAGATTTATTTACCTGGCATTTCCCTGTCCGAACATCATACAATGCCACTGAACCGTGCCGAGCTCCAACAGCGATTCGGTGGCTTCTTTCACAGTCAGCTACCATGTAGAATCTGTAAGTAATCACATTTATCAGTTCAAAAATGTGTATCTTTCCAGATCTAAACATTATGAAATCCAGGTGATGTAAACTCTTTACAGATACATAAATATAAATGTTTACTTTTCCCATAAAAAAGAGGAAATTTACAATTGAACACAATTCATTTTGTGACTTTCCTGAACTAAAACAGAACTGATAACACTTTAAACTTAAAAATGAGTTAATGCTTTAATGTTTTGTGAAATTAGGTCTCTTACAGAAATACTACTGTACATAAAATACTGTATGTCTTTACACTGTTGTATTATTTCAGCATTAAGGAGTTGAGGCTCAAGTTCTACTTTTTCTCCATTACAATCTAAAGTTGCTCTTCCTAGATAAATTATCTGAATTTAAATTTGCTGTATATTATTATTGTTATGTTTCAGCCAGAGTTAATCCCCTAACTGGGGTTTAAATTCCCGTTTTTACACATTTTGTGTCCATTTTTGACTCTTTTGTTTAAGTTAACGCTGTTACTTTTGTTATTTTTTTGTATTATTCTGTGTTTTTTTTATTAGTTTTGTGTATGATATTATTTCTGTGAATCCATGCCTGCGTTACTATGTTCCATGTATTTTGTTGGTGGTTCCCCAAAAGACGTGGCCACCTGTCCATTTTCATTAAGGGACTGCCCTCAAGCATATACAGGGTGAGGATACACACAGTCCCTTGTGGTTCACTGAATGCACTTGGTGATTCTGGTGAGTTCTAGTGATTATTACTATTACTGTGTTTTTGTGTATTTATTGGATTTTGGCCTTTTGCTCTGTTTTTCAACCTCTATTTTAATTTCTGTGTTTTGGGACTTGTTTGCTACTGGATTGCCTATTTCAGGCAATTTTTTCTGGGCCTTTTGTGCTCCTCAGAACTATGAATGTTAACTGTGCATTTTTAAAAATGGATATTTTTTATTTATGAAGGTTCTTTGTTTGTTCCTTTTTCCTCCCTTGAAAAAATGTTGATGGATCAAAGATTGATGGAACAGTTTATTAGACTTTTGCTTTTATGAACTCCTAGTTTACAGCTATTGCATTATAAAGGATTTTACTGCTTTATACTAAGACAACTTTCTCAATTAGCAATAAGTATGTAAAACTTCCAAAAAAACTTTTTGTTCTTACTTATGCTATGGTTATCTCTTCTTACTCAACTAAAGAATTTCAAGCCAATTGCATTTAATTGTTGTATTTTTTGTAAAGTGCTTTTGTGAAGGAGCAAAGTTCACTGATGTAGCATTTTGTATGTGCTTGTATAGAAATAAAAGGTACAGTAAGCAGATATTTTAAACATTATAGCTTTAGTACAGGTGGTCTACATGCCCAAACTAAGGAGCTGGTCTAGCAGCGGACCATAACTAATTATCTTTTACATTTACAATTGACAGAAATTGGACATTACCATACAAATTTAACTTATTGCCAATACATAACCCATTAAATTACTAAGAACACATTTCAATATTACAGAATTTGAAACAAAAAGAAAAAAATGCTATATTCAACGTTCATACCTAATTAACAGGTCAAAAATGGCAATAACATATTTTCAAAAACAGCCATGAAACACTATGAAAACAATTCCTGGAAACAACTGTGTTAACGCTTATTTTATTTTTTATTTGCTAAACATAATAATAATCTTTCTTTTACAGGAGTAAAAAAATACCATTGTAAGCAGAAAATGGTAACAAATTGTGGTAACACTTGCATCTGGAACAATACCTTACCTGCAAATAGCAGGGAAACATTCCTGAAGGCCTTTCTTCTTGACTAAGGATCCTTCAAGGCAATACATTATGATATCCATAACCTTAGGGGAAAAACGATCGTTACAAGAAATTAGTCATGAAAACAAAAAAAATGCATTTTTTTCCAAATGAAGTACATGGTTCAATACAGTATATAACTTTTAAAAACTACTGCTGCTCTACTCTTTAGAAAAAGCTGACCAAGGATTTCAAGACAAAAAACAACCCAAAAAATACAGATTCTAAAGATGTGCAATAGAAATTCACTTTTTATCTTATAAAACTATATAAAACTTGTTAAGAAAAGTCTTTGTAATCTTTGTGTGCTTTATATCGGTGTGTGTGTAAATGAAACCCTCAATCCTATAATATGGTCAATGGCTGAAAAAACAACAGTAGCATTTAAATAAAAATCAAAGTATGTGGATCATTTGAGACAAAAATATATTTGATTTGAGAAATCTCAGAAATCCACAGCAATGCATATAATACAGTTTCCGGGTCTTTCAAAAAGTCCCCAACATATACTTGGTAAAGCAAAGAAACCAAGTGACTTTATTTAATATTTTTGCAAGCACAATGTGCTGTAATTGATTAATTGCACACTTTCATAAATGATTAGTACCTGCAATAACAACAAATAAAGCTCTAAACTGATCAAACCCATAAAGATTAAAGTGGAAACTTAGGTATTAACACAAATTAACCGACTGGACCAATATCATACAGTCCTTTACAAATTAGTCCTTTACATTTGGTATCAGAAACATTAAAATAATAATGAACACTTTCATTCATGTGCAAGAAACGCCTGACCATAGATAACACTCCAATCCAATGTAATTGGTAATGCTATCAATTATAATATTATTAAACAGTCAACAGCAGGATGCATATTGGCATAGATGGATCCATTTCCTCCCAGTTCCAGGGGCATAAAGGTCAGGGGGCTCCTCGTGAAAACTAAAACATTGGAGTTTAGGACACTCAAGCCAAGTGCACTGGTAAAGAGATAAAAATAGGACAACCAGAACATTATGTGTTACTCTCATTTCCCCTGGAGTTACGTTTTATACTGTATTTAGTCTGGCTGATAAGTGTAATTCATAACAGACATCTATAAATAAAAATAGTTTTAATTCAGTTATTTGCTATAAATATTTTAAAACCATGTGATCTGGTGGTGCAGCAGCCGGTGTTCATAACTTGAATATTTGGGGAAATGGGTTGGGATGGACATTATTTCTTTCACAGCACATGAAGTACTAAACGTTTTTTGGTAACTGAGAAGTGTTACTGCCACATTTCCTGTTATTAGTGTTAAAATAGGCAATCGTCCCCATTTAAGCACCTTTACTGACATCAATCAATCCAGAAATGCACAGTGACAACATGTAAACTCCATGCAGAACTTGGCACTGTGAGGCAGGAATGCTAGCTCTTTCCTAATAATCAGCCTATATGTTAAATCATCTGTAGTAAACTATAACCTAATTAAAACTAAATTTATACCTATAACATTTTTTCAGGTTTTATCACTATGATTGAAAGTTATGTGTGCAATTAATCTTTCCCTCAATAAACATCAGTAGATGACCAAAGCATGTGTGTACACAAAATTACTAGAAACATCAGCCAATACATTTGTGAAATAATGCAATATTTTTGCAAAATAATGCAATTATTTTGTTTGAGTGGTTGAAATAAAATTCTTTAGAGATATGTATATAAATACTGTATATATATTGTAACAGACATCAGGCATGGGCTGGCATTCTGGCAGGGATAGTTTATGGATCATTACCCGGTTGGGTGGTCAGTTTATTGGAAGAAGAAAGAGAGAATAGTTGCACACTCGATTTACCTCCCCGACACAATTAGGTGGCAATCCACATAGACAATTGTGCCTACAAGGATGCCCGCAGAGCAGGCTGAGAGTTGTACTCTGGCAGCAGAGGCATCCATGCCACAGGGGGAGCTGCAGGGACAAATTGTGCTCACTTCAGGGAGCTTCTGCCTAACCTGGAAATATCTCCAACCGGTAGTGTCATGACACGAGAAGTGCTCCCTGGTTCAAGATTAACACACAGAGTTTCCAGTATGGTTGGGTGGTAGTGGACAAAGATCACCAGGAGGAAAGAGAAAAAGGAGAAGGTAGAGAATGGAAGAATTGTGTTATCAAATTGTTATATCACGTGTGAAAATTTGTGATATAATGAATCTTCATTTGAGTTTATATTTGTGTTGGTGTATTGGAAGGTGTTTGTGCCCCCCTTCAGGTCATAATATTTAACATTTCAGAAGGCTACCATGGTAAAATGCAGGAAAGCTGTTATTGACAATGCTGACAAATAAAGCCACATACTTTAGTATCTGTTTTTGGCAAACAAAATGAAACAATTAAAATGAATAAAGAGAAAACATAGTGCCTGTGCTGATAACCATGATGTCTATCATATACTGGAGCCCCTACTTGATTGCAGCTTTGTTTTGTTTTTCTGATGCAGGAAGAAAGGTTCACAGCCATTGTACCATAACAAATGCATGTTCAATTATTTGATTATTTTATTTTCAAATAAAGTATATTAATCTGTGTAAGGCAAAACTTCACCCTTAAATTGTACAGATGTCGAGTTTTGTTTACTAACACTTTTTAAAAGTCTGAGATATGTCCAATTGATAATCAAACTGACATTCAGTGTGTGTAAATGTTCGGACAGAGTGAGCAACAAAGACTTTTATTTTTTCCACAGTTTGGCATTTTTCTGATTTCCTGAATGCATTCTGGTTGATCTAAGACCTTTCATCTTTTGCATCACTGTTGATTCCACCACACTTTCTGGTTGCTTTTGTTTGCTGAATGTTGTTCTAAAAAACATAATAGGCAAAGCTGCAGTCTGAAAAAGGGTAACAATAAGAATCTTTATCCCAGCTACTCAATTTCTCCCTATTGTTATTTGCTGCTTCATTGTCTCTCTCCACCATCCTTAACTACAGTATGTCTTAAATAAATAATGGGAACATAACGATAAAGTAGAGCAGGAGAGTGGCCAATACAGCCATTCTGTTTGAATTTACAATGCTGGAAACTCACATGGATTCTAGAAATCAAACTGAGTGGGAAGGAGAATGGAATATTTTTAACATGAATGGGTCAAATATGACAGCAGTGGTTTCTTTTTTTTCGGTGAAATTACTGAGATATAAACGGTGAAAACTTTGTGCTGTAGTTGAGAGTGGCATGTCCAGCACAACAAGTGTGTACCCTGGCAGCATGACAGATAAGGCAGGAGCCAGCCCCATGGGGCAGCAGTAAATAGCAATTAGGTTATACTGTAGATTTTACCTCCACCTCTTATTCAGATTCAGTATATTATTGTATATAACTATGGCAACCCAATCATTGTGCTTACAATTGTGCAGGGCAAATAAAACAATACTTGAATGCATCCAATAAAATAACTTGGACATGTTTGTTTGTAGCATGGTTTAAACAACAGCTTAAATAGATGCATGGATTGACTGCCTTAGAGTGAACAATACTGAAAATAGTATGTAGAAAGTGACTCAGTCACACAGCCTATTCTTGCCAGTGAATCTAACTTCCACACCACATGTAGACACAGAGAAGACTTGCAAACCTCATACAGGGGATGCCTTGACTGTTGATTCAAACACAGTGCCCTGGAGATGTGATGCTGCAGTTCTAAAAAATAAGCTCTGTAGCAAATGCTGGATGCAAACGTTCTAGTGCACTAAAGAAAAAGTTGTAAAAAGTTTGCATAGCAGGAATAAAGCTTTGTTTAATTAAATAAGACTCACAAATCTCATGTATATGGAACAAAGACTTTATTCAAAAATAAAATTGCACTCAGAGACCCACATCATTGGGGTTCTGTTCACATTACCAGGCCAAAGTGACTCAAATCCAATTTTTTGCCTTAATGTGACACAAATCTGATGTTTTCAGGGATGTGTCGATACAGAAATCCAATCTTTTCAAATCAGATTTGAGTGACTTTCATATGTGATACTAGATTAAATATGTATTTGAACTGTGGCCATGAGACATGAATGAGAATGGTCAGTTTAGAATTTGTGTTTTTTTGCCTATACACATGGGCTGAGTGCTGCCGTCTTCAGCCAGCACTTTCAGCACAGCAAAACAACAATGGAGGAGAGCAACAGCTGTGATAACAATCATGGTCTCACCTTTGCTGGCTCCTTTCTCAAACCCACACTATTGCAGCAGTACCAGCAATGGCTGCAAAAACAGCAAAAGATAGCTGTCTGGCTTTTTTTTTTTTTGCCTTCTCAACATAATCATACACAGCCGACAAACTATTTCCCCGTCCTCCAGAGCAAAATGACATGAATACACTAGCTACTAGCTCATTCATCTGGTCAGTTTTAATACCCCGTGTCATCTCACAAATATAAAGTTTTTGTTGTTGGTGATACAAATGACTTGTGCACAAAAGCCTCAATGTGTGCATGTGTGTCGTTTTGGAGGACAGATGCGTTCACACATGCGTGGACTTATGAATCTGAACTGTGAAGACAGGCAAATTCGATCTGAGCAAAAATCAGAATTAAGCAATGAGGCTTGCAATGTGAACATAGCCTAAGGTGATGTTCATCTGAAAAGCGTTAACATGTTGTGATACTTTGGCAGTTCTCTGTTTTTGGATTCAGAGTAGTGATTTACGATTATCTGTGGTATTTATTAATTGATAGTTATGAATTATAGCATATCTGACTGTTGTCTAATGTCCTTTCAATCGAAGGTGGCATGTGCGTTTCCTTTATATAATATTAGGAATGGAGAGATTTTATTGTTTAACAGAAGAAATAGGCATGTCATGGTGAAGGGGTGATGTCTGTGCATAGCATGACACATACAAACACTGATGAGAGATTCAGCTTATTCACTGCAGTTTTAAACAACTGAAGTGTCCTTAAATGGGAGGATGGCCTCAGAACAAGTATCCACTTTGCCAGTTTGTTCCACTGCCTGAATGTTATCAGCAGCACTTTGTTTAGGAGAGTGGCAATGTATTGCAGGTTGACTACCACATGGAAATAAGAATTTCCCTGTACTCATGACATAAAGTCCCTATTAACCCTATAATGATCCGTGCACAAGCAAGTTATGGCAAGACAGAAATGGTATGCAGCAGGAGAGTTTTTGTTTGACTGTTGATGATGGGGATATTTCAGGAAAATGTCTGTCAAAACTGTGGATGGATCCCCTGAAAGAAGACAGTGCATGTCACAAATCAACAGTGGATGAACATACAGCTTTCTAGTGGCATTAGAGTTGATTGAATCTAAGGCACCCAACACATGGGGCAATGATTTCTGAACAGAATCATTCATTGTAAGTCAATGGAGTCTGCCAGCTCACGCTGGACAGCAGTACTTCATGATTATCTGGGCAAAGTGTGTGCTACCAACAAAGTGGAAAGACAATAATGTCATGGTGGTGCCAAAGTCTGGCTGTTATGGATGTGAAACACATGGATGTCCATTAGAAAAATACAGGTCGAACTACAAAAAATATTCCTGATGCAATTTTTGCTCCTAACATCACATTATACCAATGTAAGGTATCACTAAAGGCCACTGCACACGCTCAAATGTAGCTACTTTGGCAACCAATATGTTATAATTCTGTTGTATCTTTAATAATTTATGGATAATTTGGCATTTACATCTGGTTCTTTGTGTCTTTTTGAATTTTTGGATCAAGCATAATTAATATTTATTTTTTTCTAAAAGTGACTGTTAAAATTTTAAAGCATTTTAAATTTATTTTAATATTTAACTAATATTAATGGCAATATCGTTTTGTTTCATGTGGGTGCTGCTACTTTGCTCGCCAGGGGTACTGCTATGCAGAGCAACCGGAGATTACAGCCCATGATGTCCCTGATTACAGGGTATAAAAGTCAGGGATCATGTACTACTGGTTATTTCAGATAGAACAGAAACCTAAAAACTTTGAGAGTGCCCGTGTTACTAATAGTCTTCTTGGTTTCAGAAATAGTGCAACAGTGTTTTGACTGCCTCTTCATTTAGTCATTTGGTATCATTTTGTGACTTATGTTTCATCTCCTAAAATATCTCTGCCTTTACCTCTTAAGCCTTTACACAGTGACTGTAATGAGTGACTAAATTCTAAGAAAAGCAAGATCAGAACAATTTACCAGGTAAAATTGGTAACTGAAGGCTAGTGTGTTATTCATTTGTTGCTAAAAACACGATCTTCTAATTTCTGTTGTTGTGATACTTGGAGGGATTTATTGTGTTTATCTCAGCTAATGAAACAAGAAGTGTAAACTAGTAAAAATAAAGCTGGAAACAAGAATCTCCCAATAGTATGAACCAAAGGGCTTGCAGTTCATCAAAAATTTATGTTTACAAAGAATGTATCACACATTTAGAATGTAAAAACATAATGTCCTCCTATTATCCCAATTTAAGCTACCAAAGTAAGGAACTAACAGTTTGTTAGTTTAACCAAAAATGAAATCCTTCTTTGCACTAAATATATTTTATGTGGAATTTTGCATTACTTTTGTCATTTCTGTTCTCCCTAGTAATGGAACTGTTGAAATAAATTCACTAGACGTCTATTTCAAATAGCTATCACATCTGCCTATTTTGTTCAGTGTATGCATCTACTATGAGGGATTAAACAGATTCACAAATGTTGCTTACACACATGGCACTTCTAAGGATATCAAGGAGAATCTGTGGCACCTAACTTTACTGTCAGTATCATAATTCACTCAGCTATTGCCTTAGAAACTTGGGCAACTGCTATTGGCAAAGTGCATGCAGAACCTCTCTTGACAACAGTGAGGATAAAAAAAAATCCATACAACTTGTGTGGAGGTATGGGAATAGCCACAGGCATTACCAGAAAAGCTCTGGAGCCAGAGGCTGGAGACTGCGGAACGGCAGCCATCAACAAATTGGTCTGAATTAGATTTTTAATGTATTGAAGAGAATCCTTAGTAGACTGCTATACAGAGGTACTTAAATGTGTTTGATTTAATTTATGTAAGAAAATAAATACTCTACTTATCAGTGCAGATAATATTTTGGGGTAAATAATTCCGTTTCTTTTTTTTTTCCCAAAAGATACTCATTTTTCCATACTTTTGCAAGATAAAACTAGCAACCTTTTCATAAAAATTACAACAGCCATTGACTACCTCAAACTGATGCCAGCTATCATCCAAGCTAGATATGCAGACCATAGCAGTGATGCACAATTGCAGTGGCAGCAAAAATAAATGTGATTAAAAAGGATGTTGGGAGCACAAACATTTGACCTAATTCTTGAATCCAAGATATAAACAACAATTGACTGTGATTTAAAAGTTTAATTATTACCTAAATTATTCTTTAAATAAATTTTTAGCATGACAATGTAGTGCCTTTCATAAACTTAAAGCGACAGTTTTCCATTACATGAAGCTACCTCTGACTATTACATTCCAGCAATTTAAAATAGTTTTTTCAGGTAAAATATTAAAAATCATATTACTCCAAACTCATTATACTTACATCCTCTATAGTAGGAATTTTTATATTACTAAGCGGAATATCTGAACTGCTTACACTTAAAGGCTGCTGCTTGTCAGGATAAAGCCATGACTCATGAATGTGTTTTCAGTTTGGTGACAGGTAAGGTCTGGTAATGTAGGCAAAGAAAGTGGCTAAGGAATGGGCCGAACCTTACAGTGCCCTAATGACATGACATAAGCAAATACAGACAATGGCATTATGCATCTTCATGCCAGTGTAAGGAGTGCACCGCTCCGCTAGAGGATGATAAACCATGTATGTCTGAAGAGTGTTCCACAAGTCAGTCCTATATGGGCACCAAAGACTTCTGAAAAGAGACTGGACACTTTTTTTTCTTTTTTAAAACAACGTCTCCAACTGTGCACTGGGCTGCAGCAACATGTAATTAAATGAAATTCATGGAATTTGGCTGCCTGCTATAGAAAGCAGACTGGGCCTTTAATGATATATTTATTGTATTGTATTATTGTGAACGTTTATTACAAAACATGCAATTAAGAATTTATTTGTACTATGCTCACTACTGTATGAACTATGCACACATGATGATAAACTCCTGACTTACCTTGAACTGGGGGGGGCTCATGGGTGGAGGTGTATATGGGGACTCCAGAAGGAACTTTGAGATTGCTACCCTACTTCTTTCAAAAATTATTCTTATTTCTAGAATTAATCACAGTCTGGAGCTTGACAAGCAATCTGTGCCAATGGGCATTTGAGCGTGGATCTGAGAGGTGAATAGACACAAAAGATTGTCTTTTGGGAGATAATGGCCAGGGTAGGGAATGAACAAGGTGTATTGAAAGGATTTGGTGTTTAGAGTGCAACACTTGGATATGAGTATGTCGACAAGGCACTCAAATCCACAGACAGAGAAAGAAGGCTAATTGTAGGTAGGCTCTGAGTGGCACTGCTTTTTCCATTATACTTTGAATAATAAGTTAGTGGTATTTAACTATTAACGTGATATTTTTGTCTCCATGATATCTCTCTGGGTTTGAGGGTGCTAAGACAGTGTTCCTAATTGTCACATCACATTTAGGTGAAACTAGTTAATTTGGAAACAGTAATCCATACCACCTGTCCACTACAACCTTGTATTCGGGTGTCCTTGAGGCAGATAAAATTCCACAGAAGAGCGGTAGCTAGCTAATGAAATGGAGACACTATTATTTTTTCTGAGATGAAAAAGTGTAATTTTAAAGGCAAATGATTACACTGTCACCCATGACACTAGCTGGTTGGTTCTTCCCAAGGAGTTTTAAGCCCATACGCAAACTATTTATAGTAAGTTTGATGAGAAAACGACCTATTGTGCATTGAGTATTCAGAATTGCCTTGGTATGTAAAGTGAAACTAAATTTTATCCTAGATTAGAGATGGTGTTCAATATTGGGGAAAATAAGAAAGGCATAAATACAAGCATGAAAGTGGCCATTGGCTTTAACTACTGTAACTGGTAGAAACAGAATTTTCTGTATTTTGTTATACATTTAAGATGTCTAAACACTTGTAGCAAATCATGGCAAGTGGTGCATCAGAAATTAAATGGCTGATTAAATTTATATATTCAATAATCTCTATATATAATCTTCATTTGGATCTTGATCTTTGTTTTTCCACGAATGAATTAGAAGAAGAAGCACTAGATGGCAGTTGAGAGACAGCTAAAACATAGGCATTGCATTAAGAATCTCCTCCAGGCTTATACTACTAAAGACTGTAGTACGCCAGTCACACCTCAAAACACAGACATTCAAACTAAACAAATTATTGTGCTTTAAATTAACTAAAGAGATCTTCATTTAGATCTTGATCTTTGTTTGTCCGTGAATTCCACGCATGCGTAGACCACCTTCCAGTTTAGTACGTTGTTGTTACTCACGGATGTCAACAATGTGCCGGAATAATGAAAGGGGTGGTGGACAGTGTTACGCTGGTTAGCTCCTGAGGCCTGGTTAAAGAATGAGATTGCCGAAGATAAAAGGTACGTGCCTACGTAACATATGAATGAAAGAAAGACAGTGGGTAAAATGAATGACAACGTAACAGCACGTTCCGGAAATTATTGTTACGTTGTAGCCGGCGAGTGCTGCGCGTCTCACAGTTGTACCATGGCTTGCTCACATGTCAGTGAAGTGATCCCTATTTATGCTTTAAAGAGCCTGGATACCTATGTGTCCCCCTTTTATAACCATTGCTCCGTGTATATTGCCTTACTCTTTGGATTGCCACAAAGCAACCTGCGAGATTGGAGAAAGGTTGAGAAGACATCGTGAGAGGAAACGATAGCGTCGTGAAAACGAGACGGACTGTGAACGGACAGAAGCAGAAATGCTCCTACACCACCACATAATTACGATTCGGACAGTGATTCCGAGTAGGCCGTTCCTATCGAATCAATATCCAAGGGTTTTCTTTTGTAATTTTGTTTCCCTTATAAAAAATCATAATGCTGTGCGACGAAGGGCCCAGTTCACAACTGGCAACAGCGTTTAAACAGGGAGCCCTTCACAGACAACTTTAACACGCGCAACGTAGTTGGGCACACATGGCTAGTATAAATATGATGTCCTCATGATAGGGCCTGAAAATTTACTGATACATGATAATAAATATAAAACTCAGACCAACGAGAAAGCTGAATGGATATCTGTTGATAAGCACAAAATAAAAGAACTCTTTCTGACATACAATGATATTAAGACCCAAACATATGAAAGAATAAAGCACTTTACATTTTATCATGTGAAAACAACAAGTGAGGGTATACAGCTTACAATCTGCCACCAAAAACTGTATGCTTTTCATTTTATGCAACATCTTATTGTGGGCTTGTAAAAGATCAAGTTAAAGGCTGGTCCCATGACATTATGCTAGAAGACTGACGGCAGGTATCCTCCCTTCCAGTAATACTTTGAACAGTCTTGTGATGATCACTAGTCAGCATAACTGCTTTCTGTTACTCCCTTTCATTATATTTATATCCTTTTTATGTGCACTGTTTGCAAAAAATAAGTTTGGCAGAAACTGGAGGAGTACAAGTGTACATCATGTCCCAATTATCTATTAGCATATACCGATAGCATAATTTTTCTACCTGACTGGGCACATCCGAAACTGATAAAATAATAACACATCATGTTCCCAAAAATGGATATCTGCAGTGTGTACCTCTACAAGTAAATCAACAACATCAGAGGGCATCTTCTCAATCAAGATTTCAATGACTCGCAGAATCTCATTCTTGGCTCGTGCCAGGGTGGAGGTGTGCACATTCTGTTGAGACTGAGTGTTGGCAGCAAGAGCAGTGTGCCTATGAACCTGCAAAGAAGGTGGAAGGTAAAGTTAGACAGTCTATATTGCATATCCTGAAATAGGAAAGTAAAGAGTACTGGTTTATTTACACCACAAGTCAATTGTTGAAATAAAAATAAGAAAATAAGTACTAGAACTGACAAAGTTAGATTTTTTAATTGATTCAAGCTCTATAGTGCCTATAAAATGTATTGACTGCCTTGAAATTTTTCACATTCTACTCTTACACAAAATTGCATCACAGTGGATTTATTTTGCCTTTGTTGACACTTACTAAGAAATCTCTTTAATGTAAAAGTGAAAACAGATGTCTGCAAAGTGGTATAAATTAATTATAAATATAAAACACAAAATAACTGATCATATGAGTATTCATCCCCTTCAAATTAGTATTTAGTAGGTGTATCTTTGTTAGCCATGCCCGGCTTGGGTCAGTACGCACAGTTCTTTATAAGCTTTGCACATTTGGACAATGCCATTTTTTCCATTCTTCTTTGCAAAACTGCTGAAGCAGCACTCCAGGTGTCATGGGGACCAGGAGTGAACAGCCTTGTCTCAAGTCTAGCCACAAATTATCAAATGGATTGAGATCTGGACCCTGACGTGGCCCTCCAGGACATAAACATTGTTGTTTTTAAGCCATTACTGTGTAGCTTTGGCATTATGCTTGGAGTCATTGCCTTGTGGAAAAAACAAATCTTCTTACAGACTACATCTAATTTTCCTCCAGGATTTCCCTGTATTTTCCTGCATTAATTTTCTCCTCTACCCTCACAAGTTTTCCAGATGCTGCAATAGAGAAGCATACCCACAGCACAATAGTTCCACCATATTTCATTGGGGGACGCTGTGTTTTTTGAAAATGTGCAGTATTTAAACAGGGTGTATAGCCAGATGGCCAAACAGCTCAATTTTTGTTTCATCGGACCATATAACGTTCTTCCAGCTGACTTCAGACAATGGCTTTCTCTTTGCCATCCTACCATTAAGCTGCAAAGGGTGAAGTACCCTGGCAATGGTTGTTATTTCCACAGTCTCTATAATCTCAACTCCTGTAGTCTGTAACTCATAAGTCTCTTGGTGGTCTGCCTCACTAGTCTTCTTTTTGCAAGATCAATCAGTTTGTGTGGACAGCATTTCTATTTTCTTGTATTCATTCCCTGACTTTTGATTTTCATTCAGCTTCTCACAAGAGTTGTTTGGCGTGGTTTTTTTTGTCTTCATTGTGTTGGTCAGGCCATCATACTGACTCACCAAAAGACAAACTTTCCACATACAGGAGCATTTATACTACAATCAGCAGAAACCCCTTCAATAGAGACAGATGAGCTCATTATATGTGACTTCTAATATCAACTGGCTGCACCAGTAAGGTCTGTTATATTAAAGTGGGGGAATACTTATGTGATCAATCATTTTGTGTTTTATATTTGTAATTGATTTGGAATACTTTGCAAAGATCTGTTTTCACTTTAACATTGAAGAGTTTTTTTCTGTTAAACAAAGACATTAAATCCAGTGAGAGTCAGTGTTATAAAACAATAAAATGTGAAAACTTCCAAAGGGATGACTACTTTTTATAGGCACTGTACGTACATTTATGTAAGCAATAGAGCTCCAGCTATAGATTGCCTTATTATGCCCAATCATAAAATGATTAACAAAACAACTGATTATACATCATTATCAATAGCATGTAGAGAATAGAGAAAAAATAACAGAGTACAAGGCAGTAGTACACTGACCTCATAGAGTGTATGAAGCTTTTTAATAGAATGGAAGGAGAAGTTTTAGTTGATTTTTTTTTTAAATCTGCTTTAGTCTTTCCAGGCTTATAGTCAATCAGCAATGGGCATCAGCATAAAACTTAAACTGATCCTAGAAAAGGCACTAGTTTTGCAGCAGGTCACATTAACTGTATTTCAGAACATTTGTTAGTATCCAAGGTCAATTTATTGGCTTAATTCATGCATCCACCTCTTTTCTGAACCAACCTTATTTTAAGAATTTCAAAGAGCTGAAGCTTAACAGGACTGCACTGGCCACAATGCAGGAAGCCAGTTCATCATAGAGAGCATACTCAACTTATACATAATGGGACAATTTTGAGTAACCAGTATGCCTTTAAGATGAAGAAGAAAAAACAGGAAAACCCAAAAAATACCCACAGAGATAAAGAGACAGAGAATGAGCAATCTTCGCATAGATCGTGACTGAGACAGGATTCAATACCAGTCGTCCAGAGCCACGAGACAGCATCAATGCCAAAAATGGCCACAATGGACTAATGAATGACATCCATCCATCCATTCATTCATCATCCAACCAAATTAACAAACTGACTCCTGGAACTGTAAGCATGCAGGGCTAAAGTTGTCTAAATTCACAATGAACATTTTGAAACCTACACAATCTAATGCACAGGTGTCAAACTCCAGGCCTGGAGGGCCGCAGTGGGTGCAGTTTTCACTGCTAATTAACTTCTTTTCCCTCTATTTTAATAGCCCCTTTTTATAAGGATTAACTCTTCTGGATTGATTCTTTTCTTCATTAAATGACAGCCAAACAGAAATGAGACATGAAATGAGCCAACAGATGACCAGCTAAATTGGGGCTTCAAACTCCAACCAGTTCCTTAATGAGAAGCTGATTCTTGCTGTTAATTAAACCCGTTATTCAATTCCATGGCTTGTTACTGCTCTCTTTTTGCCACAGCAGACATTTCCAAAACTGTTGATATTCTGTTTTTTTCTAAGAACTCCTAAAATGTTTTGGTAACCTGAGGGATCAACCTTACTGAGACCTTCATCTTTATTTTCAGATTTTGTTTGATGGGTACAAGTGAGCTGGTCATGTCCTGCTCTTTTTATGTCACATTTGTGTCCGGCTGCTAATTAAGGAAAAAACAACTAAGGGGCCTGAGTCAAGCTAATTAAAGCTAAGGCTAAAGAAGTTAATTAGCATCAAAAACTGGTCATTAAGAAGATGGTTAGAATGAAAACCTGCAGCCACTGCGGCCCTCCAGGACTGGAGTTCGACACCCCTGCTCTAATGCATGGTCTGAGAGGCCCAAATTTAATCTTGGCAGCAATGGGCCCAGGCAGAAAACAGCCCTGGACAAAGCACCAGTCCTTCAAAGGGCCCACTTACTCACAAAAGGCTAACTCAGAGCCTCCAAATGAACCAGCTTCAGACAGGCATCAACTGGGTATGGGATTCAAACCTAGGATGTTGGGTCACTATACCACATTTAGCTTAAACCAAAACATAAAAACTAACCTAACATCAATATCTTTTGAAGCTGAGAGTAAGCTTCAGCACTTGAGAAAAAAAAACAAACAAAACAAGGATTAAGAAGCTGCAAACTGGACTCAAGTTCTAGAAATGATAAAGCAGCAGCAATAGCCAAAACTATTTAAGAAAAAAAAAAAAAATACAGCCTTTAGTTTGAACAAAATAAGCAAGCCTAAGATAAAGAATTTTACTATTATCAAAAGGATCTATGAAGTTTTTAACAATTAATTAATTAGTGAGTAACTATTAATAGACAAGAAACATCCCACAAAACAGACACAAACATCACACTGCCTGAGACCGGGCGCAGGATTGTCCTGGCTGGCTCCTGCACTGTGCCCAGTGACCGGCCATAATAGGCTCTGGTTTATAACCCTGAAGTAGATAAAGCAGATGATGGAAGAAAATACAATGCTGTCTAAAGGAATGTATATCATAAGAAATGTTTATTTAGACAATAAGCAAAAAAAGAACAGCACTGAGAATAAAATGTACAAATAAAAGATGATATTATCAAAGATGGAAGACAGAAAGATGGCAATGTAAGGTGTTGTGTTAAAAAACAAACACACACCCATATTGTAATCATTTTCAATGATGTAAACTTTTTAGAAAACTTTTCGCCCCTCTTTTCAAAGGTTGATCAGAGCACTGGGAAAAGCTAACGCCATTTTATATCTGAAAGAGACTATAATCTGAAAATCAATAAACTGCATATAAATCAAATTGTAAAACGAGAGGAACAAAGCACTAAGGGCTCTATTTTTCATACTCCTGTGCAATGCCAGAAACAAAGATAAATGTGTCTAAATGAGATCTTTGTACAATAATGATTACTTGGAGGAACATTAGAGATGGGTTAACATGTCAGGGTCACACTACATACTGTATGCCAAGTTATATTTATATAAAACAGTACCTGAATATATATCGAGACTGATCCTTGGCGAGTATTTAATTGTACACTAATCAGTCTTAGTCTGCTTTCTTTCTGTTTTAGAAGTGTTTTCTGCCATGTTTTCTTTCCCAAGTCCTTAAAGGCATCATAAGGTAGATGGGGAAAAGAACTCTTATAAATTAAACTTTCTTTGCCCTGAAGTGGCTCAGAATGTTTCAGAGCTGTAGAAAGGAGAAAAAATATTCTTCTTCCCTTCATTAGTTTTTTTGTAATTTCCACAGTGCTCTGCCTTACACAATGCAATTTGTTTCCAAACAAAAAGAATGAAAAAGAAAAAACAGAGAATTATTCTTATAAAGAAAAAAAAGTGTAAGTGAACATTAGAAACAACAGTGAAACAGAAAGCTGGGCGATCAATCTGCTCGGAGCCCTGGAGTGACAGTGTGAACAGTGGGCCCCGTCATTGAACAATAAGAACATTTCCGTGCCCGCTCTTGCTTTATAGATAAGTGATTACTGAAGGGGTCCTCACCTCCTTGGCAATGGTTGTTATGAAGGCTGGTGGTCTGGCCGTGGCAATGAGTGAGAGAGCGTGTCGAGCTGAGCGGGCTGAATCTGCTGCTGGGGTGAGAGGCAGGCCCATTGTCATGCTAAACAGGGATCAGACAAAGGAGGAGGGAAGAAAAAGAGGAAGCATTAAAAATATAGAGTGAAAAGATTAGACACAGCTTATAATGTCAGTTCAAGGTCAATGGGATCACTCAAACAGTTAGAATATAATAGACTCCCAACAATGCCGAATAATTAGGAGTCTGGGTGTTCCAGCCTCAGCTACACAGGCGAAACAATTAAGCGTGAAAATTGAAAATAGTTTGTGCATCTGTCTGAAATGTAAAAAGGGTCTTGTTAACAAATTATCCAGGCTGAGCGCTGAATATGTATCAGGAATCATACAGTGATAGCTTGCATCTTGGCTCCTGTACGGGGAGTAAAATGTTATTTTGACATGCTGCCAAACATTTCAGTGTATTAGCATGATCTGAATCCCGTGTTAATGTAAGACTTCCTTTTACTTCCAAGGTTAAGCATGTTGTACATGAACACTTTAGTCACTTCTCGCTTGCAGTAAACAGAGTCAGGTTAAAACAAAGCACATATTATCCCAAATGCAGAGCTGATAACATATTTAAAATCAACAGTTACTGCATGTGTCACTGATAAGTTTCATTCATCACCGGTATTTGCACACAATGTAATTCCAGGATTCCACTGCAGCCTCAAGACTCTTTTGTGGATTTGTGCCGTGTTTAAATCTCCGACTGGCTCCTGCAAAGTTTAGCATTCTCCGTTTTACATTCCAATTGTCTACCACTTCTTTGAAACTGGTGGTCGTATTCAAGTACAACCCTCACTCCTCTAGTGAGTACATGCAGTGCTGATCTCCAGCTAGACTTTATGCACCATCATGGGTCTCTAATCAATTAATCAAACAATTATTATTTTAGAGAGTGTTGATTATAGTGTTCACCATGACAAACACTTTACACAGCAAACAATGATACAAGACTGTCAATTACATATACAATTGTACGTTAAAGTATACAGTAGACTCAGTGAACAGCCTGAGGAACATTTTAGTACTGTAAAATCATCAAATTTAATGAGAAATGGGTTACAATCACGTTGAATAAATTCAAGACAGAAGAAGCGAGTCTTTAGACAAACCACCAATGGAACTGAGCCCAAATATGCTGATTAGTTCTCTCAAAGTTTGCCTTCTTCTTCCTACATCTTCCCATTGCCTCACCCTCCTTCAGACCTCACAACTTTAATTTAGCAGTACCTCTGTTTCTCTAGTGAGCATCTGAATTGTCACTTGTTCTTCTTCATTATCCACTGTCACCTAGGTAAGCCAAACACATTTTCATTATGTAGTTGGTCTACCCGGTTAAAGGTCATGGAAAGCAGGAGGATGATGGGAGCCAGCCCAGGTCAGAGTCATGCACGCATCCTCACTCAGAAACAAGGGGTCAATTTAAAATCAACCATTAACCTAACATGCACATGTTTAGGATGTGGGAGAAAAATGAGTTTCTACAACTTTATGATTAATGGGGTAGTAGACTCATTTAGGGTCATAAAGTGTGTCAGTGGTGAGGATTGAATATTTAGACTTTTTATTTACAGTCTAAAGTTTTGGCAATTTAGTCACATACATGTTTTCTGCTGTGGGGAGCTATTATGTGCTCCTATGTATTTACTGTGTGCATGTTTATCGTGGGTTACACACCTCGGAGGAATTGTCAGAATCCAGTGAAATGTTTCAAACTCAGTACTGAGGGCCACAGGATTTAACTGCAGTCAGTCTGACAGCTACTACTTTCTTGGAGCCCGTGATGGGACCTTTACACATTACTATGTTTAACTGACTCTTGCAAGGCAACATTTGACTTTCACCAGGTATCACTGAAGATCTGGTCCGTTTTCCAAATAACAGGACTGTATTTACTGTGCTAAGCTTTGTTCAGATCCCTTATTTGCTCCAAGTAAGATCGCCTTTCTTAATGGTCTACAGGAGTATAAACAATATTAACCAACTAATTGTAATGTCTGAAAAATAAGAATTTTTCATTGGAAACTGTTATACACAAGTGATCTGGAATAAAACAACTACAACAACAAAGAAAGATTTTAAAAAGACAGTCATTGTGGCATTGTGGTTAAGCCTTTGGACCCTCAAACCCTGATGTTTTGGGTTCAGATCCCACTACTGACACGGTGTGACCATGAGCAAGTCACTTCACCTGTCTGTGCTCCAACTGGAAAAAGCCAAAGTGATGTAATCAATTGGATCTCATATGTTGTAAGTCACCCTAAATAAAGGTGTCAGCCAAAATCTTAAATAAATAAATAAAAAAATCAGTGCCAAAAGAAAAAGAAATTACAATAAATTAGAAATCCACTTAAGAGAGGGGTCAAGTAACAGGTACATATTGGCTTCTGGTAATTAGTTTGGATGGTTCAAAAAGAGTGATTCAAAAGACAGGGAATCCTAGCCGTCAGTATCTAGTCTGCTAAAGCACATCTGGCAGAGCGTGCAGCTCAGTACAACATACCTCCTGACTGTGAGAGGAGATTCTCACTGACCTGGCCTAAAGAGCAGGAAGCTGCTGGGAACTGGAAAACCCACTCTATGCAACTGGAATAATACAAGTGGGAGTACTGGACACCCACTAAGCCAGGGAGTGAACAGGACCTTAGACTGCATTTATAGGAGAAACAAACTATCCACTTCAACACCCATTAAATAGTTTCAATGCTTTAAGGAGGCATTAATGATGTTATCTGGTCCCACTAATAATTAGATACTCAAGAAAATACTTCACAAATGTACTTTGATGTTAATTAGTCATGAACAGTTGCTGCACATGATTTTAACAAAGTCAAACACTATGAAAATTTAAAGAACACAAAATATTTCAAATTAAACTTGCAAAATCATTTACTTATATATTTATTTAATAAAAGAAATTGCTCTAATTCTTTCACTGCACTATATATAAACAGCACAATTCCTAATAATTCACATATTCTTATACAGTTTAGAAAGATGAACTACAGGAATGACAATGGGCTTTGAAATAAAAACTGAAGCACAAAGGATTTAGAATAAAAGCTTGAAAGACAGTGTGGTGGGCAGTAAAGGAGGAGGGGATGAAAGAATAAGAATTGTAGACAAAAGAAATGTAGAACTAAAACAAACAAACAGGCAACTTCAAATACCTGAGCTTAACGTATGAGGCAAAAAGATGGTTTGGAAATATCAATAAAGGAGCCAGTTACAGGAGGATGGAAATAAGTGAGAGGAGATATAAATGATCAAAGATTGTCAAAAAAAAGCTACTCGGAAGTTGTAAAATTCAGTGGTGATGCTGTGCAGTGATGAAACTTAAACCATTCCAAAGAAAGTAGAAGAGCTGCACATCAGAACAGAAACCCATGTGCTGTGATGGCTGCTGGGACTCTCTTTAAGACAAAGAAAAACAAATTAGGAAATCCGTAAAATGGCAGGGGCCAAATATACTGTCAGCATGAAGCGAGTTGGCTATGTTGTACGTAGCAGGGAGAATAATCCAATTAGTAGAGCATGGCAGCTGTCAAGAGGAAGGCTGAAGTTTAGATGGGGAGGTATGGTGGCAATGTACTGGGTCAGAGGGTAAAAGATGCAACAGGTAGGGCTAAAATGCAACAGGGGTTCTAGGGGGCCAACTCCTAACAGCGGTAAAGTGGTTGTAAGTAAAAGAAGATATTATTATACAGCTGGAGAAAAGGCAGGTCAAAAGATGTTTACTTTATCCCACAGTAAGTAAGCGACACGGACTGAACGTCCACTATTGCGACTGCTACCTCCTTATTTCCAACACCACACCTATAAAGACATTTACTGCACAAATGATCCCAGGTCTATTTAATTTATAGCACGCCAGACGTTTTATTGAGAGGTTCAGCTCATCTGATTTTCTTGAAGCTCTCCTCCCCTGGTAATTTTACTTCTCACTGAACATACACGTGACTCACGCTGGTGTAGAATGAAAGCACAGCCTTGCCCTCTTCTCTTCAGATAATAAGCAACAAAGGCCCAAAACCCAAGGTGCACCTGCTGCTCCCTACTGAGAAGGTCAGGCCACCGATTCATCCTGCTCCATCTTAAAACAGCTGACTTCCTGGTTCTTCTTTGCCTGCCGCCCTTAAGTCTTCCTTTTATAGAGCGAGGGAACAGGGCCTGACCTGAAAATGACTCAGAGATCACCATAACAACTACCATTCTTTGCCTGTAAAGAAAAGATACCACACTGTGCCGCAAAGTGTAAAAAGTTGCTCCGTGTCTGTTGGTAACATAGTATAGCAAATGGATTAAGGCAGTGGAGACGAATCCTTACCATGAAGGGCTGCAGCAACTTCAGGATTTTGTTCCAACAAATTTCTAAATTTAACGTCAATGTTTTTCTTACCTGAACGCTTCACTTAATCAGACTCCACACCATAGCTTATGTCTTAGAAATTAATAACGATGCAAAATTTAACTTCATTTAGAAACCCAGAAACACATTTGCTGCCCCTCTTGACCATTGTGCACAGGAGTCTCAACCTTTTTTATTTGCTTATTAAGAACATTAAGCTTTTGTTTCTTTTTATTACCAGAAGGCAATGAACCATGAGTCACAAAAAAGGAAAAACAGTTAATCAGACAGATGCTGTTTTCATCTGTATATTTATTTATCATTAAAAAAATCTGAGGGACTGAGGAAATCTAACTGTCCCCAGTCAACTTTGCCAAGTTTTCTGTAAAATTAAAAAAAAAAACTTGGACAGAATTTCTAATGCAGAAGAATGATAATAGCTACAAGATGCAGAATACTGTAAATAATCTAAGGGCATCCTTAAATTATTTGGACACAAATAAAATGACTCTAATAAAAATTTGTAGCTCTCCAGAATCAGGACTCTCCATTCTTGATATGGAGCGTGTTTCTAAAGCTCAGGTTGGAATTCAATGTAATTATTCATGCAAAGCACTGTATATAATGTTTTGTCAGCAATCTGGCAGATAAACGTATGAGCAAAAACCAGAAGATGCATGTAACAAACAAAAAAAAAGAAAAAAAAAGATATAAAATGAAATGAAACTGAAGCACGATATGAGAGACAATAATCAAGGTTGAGAGAACAAAAGGGTGAAAACCAAAAGTGAGAAAAGAGCACAAAAATACACTTTGAATACTTCAGAGATTTGCTATCCACAGATCGGATACGGATTTGCACTCGTAACTGTCCTTTAATCCCAGCACGTCAATTACACATGGGTCTTGACTTCAGAAGCCACACCCCTAGCAAATCTGGAAGAGGAACCAATGAAGGAAGTAAACAATGGCAGCCTTTGAGGAACCAAAATCATACTAAATCAAGACAGTCTCCATCTGATTTTGTATATTATCATAAAGTTTTCACCACACATTTAGCAAGAAATCCCAAGAATTCTAATACCATAAGGAGAAAGATCAAACACAAAGAAAATACATCAACAGCTTAAAGCTATTTCATTTATTTAGTGACCGAGGTAATGATACATGAACAATTTAGGTGTGCAAATGTATCCAGTGAACTAAATGCAATTATAACAGGTTTAGATGTTTGAATATACTGGGTAACAAAGTGGCCTAATTTAGCTCAGCCCCACCCAATATAAAACTACCTTATGTACGGACTGAAGTTGTTAGCCATGGTGTCTACAAGCACATCAAGTCACAATGAAAAGAATTCTCTGAAAACTAATAAAATATGTTCATGGGTCTCCACCTAGAAAGAGTAACAATGTAAGGCTCCGGGGCATCTCAAAAGTAGATGGTCATAGTGACTGTCCAGTTTTTCTGCCAAAATCACTTTTCCTAAGAGTAAGACATGAAAGATTCCATGATGTCACAAACAACATAATGTTTCCCATAACTATAAAATTAAGCAACAGCCCACTTCTTCAAAAGTTTCCGCTGCCACTACTACTGCTGCACATGTGATTACGTGGACAGCTGTCTGGCAGCCATGCAGATTAGGTGAGAAGGGTCACATGTGACCTCAGATTTTATCATATAAGGTTGCAAAGCACCCAATGAAAGAAGAACTCCACAGTGCACCTGCAGAAGTTCATGAAAGCAACTTGAGAAATGTGAGCTGTCCTCAGACTTCTGAGAAAGCAGAGGTGCTGATCATTTTTTCTGACACGAGCTGAAGTGTATTATTCCCACTTCAGTTTGTTTGTGAAATTTACAGCTGCTCACTCTGTAAACAGCATCCTAACTGATGTAGGTGCAAGTGTCATTGGCCTTCTGTTTATGACCAAGCTCCTTAGTTTGTTTGGCCTTAAGGGTCTGATTGTTGTCCTGGAACCACTGATTCAGAAAACAAACCCCTTTTCTGTAAGCCATCTCATCACTGTTGACGTTCAGGCCTATGATGGCGATGTCATCAGTAAATTTAATGATGGGGTTGGAGCTGTGTCTGGACACACGCAAAACAGTCTACCCTGTGGAGCACCTGTATTGAGGGTCAGTGTGGAGGAAGTAATGCTGCCAACCTGCACGTTAGTTAGAAAGCATAACATGAGATTGCAGAGGGTAGCACTAAGTCCTTAATTTGAATAGTTTGGTGGACAGCTTTGATGGAACAACAGTATTACATGCTGAGCTATTCTCGTTAAACAGGAGTCTGGCATAGCAGCTTGTATTATCCACTTGTGCCAGCCTGGTAATAAGTGAAAGGGATATGACATTCTCTGTTTAACAGCTGTGACAATATTATTGTCTACTTCTTTTGCAATCATAAACTTAATATATAATGAAGTGCATAAAAGTATTCACAGATGCCTTCTCAGATGGCTACAACAATTTGCTTTGGAAGCTGTAATACATTTCAAATGGGTTGTTTTTTGTATGTCTAATAAAATATACTTTACATTTTGATGGGCCATAATCATTTTAATTATAAAGGAAAAGTAAAAATAACATAGAAAACTGATCATCTGTAGTCTTTAAAAGTACTCCCTTTATTCCTTAGGTATACAATAAAACGTTAGCTACTCCCTGTGCAGCAGTTATAGCCTCAAGTCTTTGATGGTATATTAGACCAAGTTTTCATATTTTCCAAGTTTTATTGTTTGTCCAGTTTTCCTTACCAAATTACTTGTTTTGCTGCAGGTTACTTGGGGATCAATCTTAAGTTTATGTGATAGATTTTAAGAGTCGCTCTAGCTTTGTGTTTAATGACCATTGTCTAACTGAAATACTGTATGAACTGATGCCCCAATTTCAGGTTTTCAGTAGACAGGACAATGTTTAGCTCTAGTTTTTCTCTGTACTTTGCTCCATCCACTAAACCCTCTACTCTGACAAGCCCAGCACCATCACACTTCGCTTGTCTAGTAAGTAACGAACGGTGCTCTTTTTTGCCACAATTCCACTTCACGTAAGCTTTTGCTTTTTGACAACCTTTGTATGCTGTGTTTTTTGGAGACAAATAAAAAAATAATTTTTGGGGTAACTGCATTTGAGTACTTGCACAGAAATGAACCCATAAAATGTGCTGTATCAAGACTTTTGATTCTGTATCTCAATGGAGTCACTTCCTTCCTGGAATGCTACAGCTAGGCAAATCTAAAAATCCTTCATTTGAGGAAAAAACAGGCGAAAAAATTAATTCCTTACATAAAATTACAAAAACTAGAAAATTAGGCCAAACACTTTGCTTTGGTTGTTCAGCCTTCATAAGATGTGTCCTTGAGGGAAGACTTCAGATAAAATATGTGAGCACATGGGGATAAGGAAGACAGAAGGAATAGGAATGACAGAAGACCAAAATGATTGCTAAAGGTGGCCATCTGAAAAGATAAATGGTGAGGCAACAGTGCTGGGTGTGTTTAAGAGTCATTATTTGGACATTTTACTTTCCTTGGTGTGTTTGAACCCTAGTAACAGAACACAATCCCAGAGATGAATTTGGCCATATTTGAAACATTCTGATAGCTCATGTTTCCTGAAATAATCTACGAAAGGTCTAGTTTCTCTGGTGAAAAAAGCAAGACTATTTAAGGGGAACGAGCAAGCAAGTGGTCTCCTAGTAGATATGAAATGAAGTAGCAGAGAACAGTTATTATTAGTATGAAATCATATGAAAAAATAAAACCCGTTTAATATTGTTTGTCCTCTAAGGTTAAATTAAATTAATTATAGTGCCTAGGGAGGACCAGATGATTAAAAGTTACCCATGGAAATATAAAACCATAAACCAGAAATGATGCACTTACTTTTTCACAGGTCTATAGTTAACGATCATACATCAGCTTCTGTTGCATTAATATGATCTGGATTTTGTGTATTTTTTGTGTATGATGCACAGGTGCCAAAATTTATTACAAGAATCACTAGTTTCTGATCGCATGCCTTTACTCATTGGTTTAAAAAGAGAAACAGACACATAGCGGCCCATATATATCAAAAATGTCTTGACTTCCTTCCCATAAAAAGCTGCTTGGGTGTCACCACTGGGGAAAGAAGGAAAGTGGAAATTCAGCCTTAACTTGTAATAAATTGTCTTTTATAACTACAAAGTGACCATTGTTTGCATGATGAAGAATGCCAACTTCAGGCATCAAACTAAAACTGCATAACAAAATTGGAGGACCATGAAAATGAAATAAACATTTCTTCATAAAGTCAATCAATAAATGCATGCTGTCGATACTGAAAATAAATTGCTTATATACAATGCTACATTCAGAAATCATTTTTCTTGCTGTGTAATATTTCTAATAAGAGACAGCCCTTTAAACAGCCTCACTTAAACAAATATCTGAGTAGGCTACAGTTAAAATACGTCTGCCCAGAAACTGAGCAGTAAAGCTAAATTACTATTAGCTGATATGAAGCCCACTATCAGAAGCCCACTATCAGAAGCCAGAAAGTTACTCTAATAATTTATCACCACTGAAATCTTTATTGCTGATTAAATATGCAAAAATGGCACTTTATACACACTGGGAAACAATGCTTGTTTGTTTCACTGTTCATCATACAGAAGCCTGTAAATGGAATGAGACAGCTTCTTAATATTTAACGGTATACAATCGAAATTTGAATAAAATACGTTTTTCCAAAAAAAATGTAATGTTGAAATATCATGTATGAATAAATATGTATGCAGTAAACATTTTTATAAACTACAGTTGTGTGTGTACGCAATTTTAGTATTAGTAAAAGTTTCAAATGTGTTTTGTCTTTGTATTTGTATTAACAACTAGATTGTCCTTTCTATAACTTGCAAAATTCATTAGAATGTATTTCTTAAAAATGTGACATGCCCCTGCAATGTTGTTCCTCAGTTAATGCAATTAACAGCCCCAACTGTACAAAGATCTTTTATTTTAATTATGACAAAAATATAGCTTTTTGCCTGTTTATGAGCATTTTTGAAAGTTCTGAAAAAAAATCATTTGACAGAAATTTTAAATATTCTTCAATACTAAAACAATTATTTGTGTTCATTTGGCTGAGGTAAATCAGGCTTTTCATTCTTAAAAATAATGAGAAATGAAGGCCTGCAGAGGTTTATTTCCTTTAGATTCACCCTGTTACCACCCAGACATAGATACTCTATAAGAATAAAATCTGTTACAACATCATTTACAGAAAAAACTGTTTTACTGTTTGGTCATTTAAGATTATCTGTGTACTTTATTTTTGGACATTTGTTTTAACATTATTATAATAGTATCTATCTATCTATCTAATTATAATTATATAAGTATCATATTTTCAGAGTTATATAAAAGATATAATATTTACCTAAACATAATCTTCATTCAATGTATGAACAGTATCATTTAACCTTACTATTATAATTCCCATTAGATTTAAGTATATTTTATAATAGTTAATTTAGGGAGATAATTCAAATGAGTGTCTCCACTATTGTAAGTGGTAATAACAAAAATAATCTAGAAATACAGCAAAAAAATGTAATTGATTCTTGAATAAAATTTTAGTGAAGCACAGATTTAAATACACAATGATTTTGTTTTGTGGATAGATATCCAGGTATACTAACAACAATAGTTTCTGCCCTTTAAATTTAAATTATGTACTGTACTTTGCTGGAAGAAATCAGACCATTACATGAAGAAAAAAAAAAACTTTTTGTTTTTGACTTAAATATTAAGGTCTGACTTGCTCTGTCTTACTTTTAGGCTTTACATCATCAAGACTTGATATTTTAATAAAGATTTAAAAAATGTATTCAACCTTTCAACTGTTCTAGGTTGTTTCCCATCACTCTCCTTCTAGGATAAGCTCTGGGCCCCTGCAACCCCGAATCGGATTAGGCTGACTTGAGAACGGATTTGTACATGAGCATATAATATATAGATGATACACAAAAACACATAAGTATATTTTATATACAGTATATATATATATATAGAATATAATACTATTAAATCTATACCATATTTATACTGTATTCTTGTATTTCTATTGGCTATTCTTTTAATGTTAACTCAATTATAGATGAATTCATACAGTGCTATAACAAAAGGAAATGTGTTATGTAAACAAAAAAATAATACAAGACATCAAACTATCCAAGACTTGTATTAAAACAGAAATGGTTTAGCTTTGAATCAAATAACTATTTTATACCGAATTTAATTTATAGCAAAATTTACCAAAATTATTTTCTTTAAAGTCTAAATCACTAAGTCACTGGTGCAAATGAGCAAAGTTGGGAAGCACTGGTACAAATGAAGCTGTTACTAATATACTGTATATTTTATAACACAGCTTCCTCAATCACATCCAATGCACCAAATGTACATAATATCTGTTGCATGAGGTAAATGACACTAAAATTCAAAAAGAGAAAGTGTCATGGTTTTGTCAATGAAAATGCTGTTTCAGAAAGCACTCTTTTTGACAGAACATGCAGCCTTATTTTTGCTATAATTGTAGTAACCAGACACAATATTTTCCCTTCAATAAATTGCTGCTGTCTTGTTTTAGCTTTGTGAGATACATATGGCCAATATACAACAGAAAATGTTAATTTATAATAAAATGTTTTTAACCCCATTATCCAGTTGGTAATTCTAATTACATTTTAAGTTTCTATAAGGATGCAATGAATGTCTTAATGTTCCAAATACTGACTATTAATATTTTTGCTGCATACATTTTTAAAAGGAAAATATTAACCACATGCCATAACCTTCTTGTATTGTTTCTGAAAACTGAACAAACACATATATATTATTGACTCAAGTAAAATAAAAGTAGTGCAAGGAAGATGACTTGTTTTAGATCAGAATGAATGTGTTTAGTTTTCTATAAATTATATTAATAATTCCTGGTCATTTTGATTCACATTACATTCCCGCAGTAATATTTAGCAAATCTATATTTGAACAACCCAAGTTTACCTGAAAAAATAAAAATTACCAAGAAAAAAAAAAGCAAAGATGTTATTTGACAGATTTTACAGATAAAAGCTTTTTTGGGGGGCTACAACAATATTTTCTGTCTTTTCCCTAACTAATGCTCCATTTAATGTAGTTAGGCATGACTCTAAATTACAAGGTAATAAATTTTAAATGAAAGAAGAACCCAAATGGGTCTTAAATAAAGGCCTTTTCAGAAGCTGTCTAGTTCTCTGGTGCCGGCATCTAAGATTTCTTCCCGTCTCTCTCCTCTCCTCTCATGAAGCTGCATGGCACAGCCAAACATTTTTTCATGCTAACATAAACAGCTGCCAATCATTCCAGTTTAATATATTGAGGCTGTTAATGTAGTTGTTCAGAGTCACCTTCATTCAGTACTGCTAAATACTGAAGAGATTCAGTTAGCTAAAAAATCAATAGTAATTAATAAACTAAATCATCCATATTTCCTATTATTCAAAAATCAAAGCTCAAAAGAGCATTCGATAATTCATTTTTAATTTCTTCCAAATATTTGAACATTTCTCTGAAATCTAAATAAACATTGGTGTCAACAAATAAAATATTTCTTTTATGCTTAAAATCTTCTAGCATACAAGAGCTACGGACTTATTCTCTTTCAGGGCCTGTTGCCTTTACAGTGTCCTTCATCGGCTGATATAGCACTGACTGGAGGAAGCACTTTCATCTGTCACAAAATCATCTTCCAACTAAATGTTAATGCAGTTCTGAAAATAAATCAGCCTGTGTAAAGGGAACAGGTGGGTGCGGGCAGCTTTGGGAAAAGAAAATCCAATGGCAAATGCTTTGTATGTCATTATAGGTAAGAATGTAAAGTAAACCTAGAAGGGAAAAACCTAATACACTAAAGAAAATGGCACACACTCAAATGTGCGAAACGAATAGAAACTGCACTGCTGCATTCAATCACTGGCAAAAAAAAAAAAAAAGAAATAAATTATATCTTAAGTTATCATTTACCAAATCAGAATTCCAGTAATCTGCTAAGTAAATATATTTCACTGTTATACAAAGGGAATAAATTCAGTGATTTATATGTGTCTCTATTAGTACTGTGCAGGGATTTTTTAAAAATTTTATAACAATATAAATAAAATTAATAAGTGCAAAGGTTTAAAATGTTTTAGCATTATTTTTCAAATTTTTACCTGAATGTACATTATTTCTACATTAGACTGTATTTTTACACAATTACATTAAAATCTGATCATTTAATAATGCACAATCTGTTAGTGCCCTATTTTAACAAAGACACGGATTAAAGAGAAATCAAAACACAGTATTATATTAAAACCCTTTTCCTAATCTTTAATTCTAAAAATAAAAATCAATGCCCGAGTAAAATTTCCCCAAGCAAACACTTTTACTGTGAAGCTACTTTTACAAGACTGATACCTATACTTAGAAAAAGAAAATGTTTAAAATGATATGTGCACTAATGTAACACTTATTCATTTCAAAAACTACTACAGACAAGATCACCATCAGGCCAAAAACCACAATTTAAAAAAGAAAATTCTACTCAGATCTTAAGAAAATCTCTTAAATCACAACATACATAAAACAATAAACAAACAAATCTGTCAAAAAAGAACTAAAATGACAATCTACATATGAATAAAGACTCCAACTCCACCACTGCTATGAAATGAGGAAACACAGTCCTTACAGCATATTCATAGATTATATATAATAGTATATACACAATAATATTAATAATAAAAATATTATATACATATATAAACAGACCTTTGTGTAATATTAATAAAAACTAAAGCTATAAACAAAGTAAAAGTCAGCATAACATTAACATAAGAGGTGTAAAATATAGACCACCAGTTAGAAAACAATAATCTTGAGAATGCATTCTGCAGCAAAACTAAGAAGATTTCAGTAAATGATTGATGGATATAAATAATACATATCAATATGCATACTGTGAAGCAGTCATTGTAATGCTGTATTTTTTCTTCCACTAAAATTTTTAAGTAACATTTAAATAATCATTATTTTTATTTTCCACAAATAAACAGATAAAAAATTAAATACAATATAAAGAATATCTATAAACAATTGTATCCTGATATTTTAAATCAAGTTCAATAAAGGTGTGAACAACAATAATCATATTAATAAAGTCACAAATGCTCCAAAATCAGAGAGTCATGATTACAGTTACAAATATATAAAGTTGAAAAACAAATTACCAATATATGAAACAATGACAAGCAATATTAACAAAAGCTGCAATGTGGTTTTATTTTCAGTTCCCTAATTATAAGATGTGAACTACAAGCAAAAATATTGGGTGCCGTTTGATTTTATTGATTTAAATTTTAACAAGGCAATTCCTTTAATAAATTTCTGACTCTTTGCTATTGTTCCTATTAAATATTAAAGTAAGAAAACAACATAGCAAAATATTAAAACAAAGCCACGCTCTAAACAAATCATTAAAACTGTAAGCAGAAAATCTTAAATAAACATTTTAATTTCCCTAATAAACCAGCTTAAAAGGTTCTAACAAATCACATCCTTAAAAGCATCATAATCAGTGCAACAAAGTGTATATTCAGAAACACAAACATATTTTCAGAAAAACAGCACAAACATATTTCTTTTTAATTAAGAAAATTTAATGTATGAAAAAAAGGCCTTTGGGTATAAGCATAGTAAATTAATTACAGGTTAATCCTACAAAAATGCATACTATATACCATGAATCACACACAAATACAAAATTGTTACAAGCCACTTTTTTCAGTGTGTTTCAATATTGATTTGTATTGCTAATCAATGAAAACTACATTAAGGGGAGCTACCAGTAAAACCAAAATGCGGCATTTTTTTCTTGATCATTTTGGAAGAAAACAAATATCTACCTGTATATCTGTACTGCGTATTTGTTTTCAATTGTGAAGGGGTAGGAAACAAATATACAGTACATGTTGTACATTTAAATATGTTTTTAACAATGACTCTCTTAATAAAAGATTAGATTTTTAACCTTATAATAAATGTTATAAATACCGTAATCCTTTTATACTACTGCTTAGATATGTGTGTGTGCACCTGTGTGTATAGATAGATAGATAGATAGATAGATAGATAGATAGATAGATAGATGTGTGTGCATGAATGTATAAATATTTCTCCATTTTTTCCAGCACATTAAATGCAGTACTTAATCTTTCTGTTTTACTAGCTGCTTAATTGTTTTGAAAAAAATAAGGCAAAACATAAATGTCAATTAAAATTATACAAAACTTAAATTTCTAATAAGATTTTAGCCAGCAATGACAGACAGACAGACATATTATAGATAGATAGATAGATATGGAGGAGTTACCGTACTTTCATTCTAGCCATAAAACAAACTGCTGCAGTAATTGGAGGGACGGCTGTACAGTATAAATAGAATCATTAGTAAACAGGCGACAGGCATGTATATATATTTAATTTTAAATAACATATAATGCAGGGATGTTTCTCTTTCTGTTTGCCGAAAAAAATTTTAAAAAGGTCTTTCAGGTTTTTGATTTTAAGTCAGTAATTTTTTTAAAATAAAATAGTGACAAACAATACGGGGCACTGTAACATAATCCTATGATGTAGATACTTATTTTTCCTTTAGTTATTCTCTTACTAAAACAGTCTTTGGAAAGAAATCTTTACATTTGCCACATGTGCAAGCCACGGAACAAAGCATGTCAAATGTAGTAAATTCCTGTTTCTTTCTCTGCCTCTTTCTCTCTTTTTGGAGGGATTTATCTGGTACATTGACACAGCAGGGGGTTCTGAAGTTTGTTTCTCTCAAATCACAGATGCCTGATGAACACGGCCTACTGCTTCACTAGTCAATAAACGTGAATTCAAATTAAAAAAAAAGCAGAAGTTCTACACAAAAGCTTTCACGAGAAGCATGCTTAACTATTCGGACAGAACTCAGACAGATGTGTGCTGTTTATTCTGTACAAGGAAAATCAGGCAACTGAAGGGGGCAGCCCAGCAGGGCTTACTGGGATATGGGGGTTGGGTGGCACAGGAAAGCAGGAAAGTCAGCTGAAACCCCCACAACTGCTGCCATAAGCTAGTTTCATTTTATTTTCTATATGAATCTGACCGACATTCAGCAGCCACTACTCTCAATCAAAATCTGGTTATAGATTGATAAGGAAAAACACTTCCCAGTTTAATAAACAATTTATCATAATGAATATTACACGAAAGGTCCTTAGGGCTACATAGTAATACATTCCATTAACACACCATTCCTCAGACATGACAGCCCTGTACTATAATTTGCAATATCTCATAGCTTATGTTATTGTTCGAAACCCTTTTTTATTAAGAAGAGTAGATCTCTACATTATTATCTAACAAGATGTGATTTGGTTATTACGACAGTAGGAAATGTTTACAGTTATGATAACCATTGTCTGTGATATGTAAGAATGTTTGCACTGCTAAAAACATAAAATTAATAAAGAAAACAATCAAAAACATGTAATAAAATAATTAGAAATCCTACTGAAGGTTTATCAGATGTAAGTCACAGCAGCAGGAAACTGGTGGGTGAAATCAGATCAACAGTATTAAGCAAAAACAGTATTCAAGGTCATACTTAGAACCACAACAATTAACTGAATTTAACAGATAGTTAAATCCTCAAAGGAAGATATTCTAAAGGAGGAAAGTCTACAGAAATCTTAAGGCAGACACTGACCATTTGTATAAAACAAACCCCTTTGTTTCCCTGCATCCATCTACAATTTAGCTAGCAATTCTCAGTGCGAACTGTTATGTAAGGGAGAGTCAGCAGCACTGAACTAGTCCTCCTAAAGTGGCAAAATAAAACTCAGATATATCCCAAAATTACAGATAGAAAATAAATAAGAGGCCTCTGGGAAACAATAATTAAATCTCCTCTCAATGTGTGCGTTTTTTGTAACGTTTTGAACGAAAGTAGAAATAAAAATCTAATAATTTGAACTTTGCTTGATCAAGAGGTCAGATGAGTAGGAGATAAGCCTCCCAAGTTGACATTACAGCTGAATCATCAGTCAGAGAAAAATTCAACCGATGCTTTTTTACATGGTTGGGAAAGAAATGTTAAAATGACTTGCCTAACTGTTTAAGACACTTTATGTATTTTTTCAGTCACTTATTTGCTCTAGCCATTCTGGAGGAATTTTACCAGCAACATCAGTACTATTTAGGATAAATAAAATCCGAGTATGGAAGATTATTTGTGGCAAAATTAAATGCAATCAAATATATAAATGCATTGTAGTGAAATGCAGTTGCATGTGGTGAATTTAATTTTGGCACCCTTTTATCGTTTCAGAATTAAAAACATATCAACCAAATGATTAATTGGTTTTCACTACGGCAAGCAATTTTTTGTGTCAGTGTAAAATGCAATAAAAAGCATACTGCATTTTAATTCATGTCCACAGATTGTGTGTCATAATTAAAAGCAAAGCACATGCATAGCATTTTCCTTAGCGGGTACACAGCATGTACTGCATTTTAATATAAGATGACACATTATTCATGGCAAAACTGAATGCAATCAAATGTCCAAGCAGTATCAAAAGGAGGGGCAAGGGGTGTCATCCACTGTTGGGGTGAAAGGAGTTCCAACCACGAGTGAGTTGAGTTTGTTCAGTTGATAAGGCAGGAGATCTGCCGTGTATTGAACAGGTGGAAGCTTGCGATGTAAATGAAGATATCATTGTCTTCCATGTTACCTGCAAAGGACCACAGTAACTGAAGCAGCAAATTCCAGCTACTATAACAACATTCTTGGAACGCAATCAAGACCTAATGCCCCACTGATGCATACGATCATCAGCTGGGGTATCTGTACATCAACATTCCCCTAAATATGGTTTACAAATACCTGCAGATGGAGATGACAGTACTGGCTATCGCTAAACGTTTTGACATACTGTCAGGACCTTCAGAAGAAGAATGGAACAATACGATATAAGGCAAGCATAACACATTATTTGGACAACTTAAGTTAAGAGCACACTTTTTTAGCAAGACCTAAAACATACTTCCCTCCATATCACAGGAGACATGTCACTCGCATGGGATCAATTTGTATTTACCTTCCACCTAATTCTGCACATTTTTAGGTATTAGGGGTAACCCATTTTCACATACAGAATGGAGCAGAATGTGTCAACTCCATACAGACAGTGTCAAATTCAGATTCTGAACCCAGTACTGGTGCAGCTCTGCCTCTGTCTGACACTTCAGTATTAACGTTACACCTTCAGTAGCACAAAATGCTGTCACAGGGACAGAAATTCTAAAATCAGTCTTTTCTTTGTAAACAAATTGATTTAAGTCATTTATTATCAGGGAGCCAGTATGAAAAAGCCTTTACAAAAAAAAAAGGACTGCCCTATATAAGGCTGCCTAAAAATGAGATTAATTAAAAAGAAAAAAAAGGAATAAGTTTGGAAAAATTTGATTTTCAAGATTGATTAGTTTTCCCCGGAAACAGTAACAGACTCATTATATATGTCGCTAGCAGCGTCGCCTAAAATGGATATGCAATTTGAAGGTCAAATCAATTTATTCATTGTAGATAATAAAAAATTGAGGTTTTGCCAGCTTGCATCAATTAGCTTAGAATATTAATATGACCTTGCATTAGCTAGGGCTTTCTTGTACTTAGATTATTAGTTTTTCCAAATGTCAGAAAGAATGTGTAATCCCAAGCACCTCAATATGAGTTGCAAGTTTTGACCTTGTCTTGTTCACTCACAAAGACAGTGACATGCATGCAGTTATTGTAAGTCCACTTGTACTGCAAATGACTAAATCCAAAGGCCACTGCAAAGAAAACTGCTCTGTGAAGGACAGTGTTGGAAATATGGAAAGTTTTATGTATGTGTGCCTTCAACTGCACATCAGGCAGATCCATTTTCTTCCTACTATGCGTCACCATTAATCTAATCACCTTGAAATAAAAAGGAAAGATTTCCATTTTCTGTTATTTAAGTGACAATGGTGAATACATTTATCAATAAAATTCTCCTATCAGTTCCTAAGAACACCAACTACAAGGGTGAAAAAATCTTAAGACAATTCTTGGCAGCCTTTGGTTCAAGACAGGAACCTTAAATGGGACGGTCTCATGTCCCTATAAACATTTTGTTCCAGGATCAAGGATCATTAATCAAATTAATGGCATAGCTTTGAACTTTTGGAGGAAGTCAAACAAGGCACAAGGAAAATGTGCAAACGGCATACTGAAAGCACCTCAGTTTACAGATGAACTGCATTCTCAGAGCTATTATGTGGCAGAGTGAGGGTGAGGGATTTAATAATATGCAATTCATAGAATCATAAAATGTTCATTTTTATCAATTGGAAAGTATAGAAGTTTAAGAAGGACTGTTTGGGTGTATATCTGTAAAAAGAAAGAAACAGGAAAAGGTTAAGTCCATGTGCAAAAATAAAAGCATGATGCTTTGACCATTTTACCTTAATGAAATACCTAAAAAAGGCTCAGTAGCCAAAATTCTGTTTTTCTATCTTTCTTTATGCTTTAGCTTTTTTTTTTTTTATTTATTTCAATATAGTAAATAACTAGACCCAAAAAATGAAGCAAAAACAAAATACAAAGCATGCAGAACTTTCAGCTCTAAGGGATTTCTCTTGTACTCTTCCTGCATATACAGTAGAGATGGACCACTTGTGGGAGGCCGAACCACCTGAGCCAAACCAGAAATGTGTATCCATTCCTTTGAGAGTCCAGATGCCTGAGGGAGAATCTACTGCAGTCACAAAAATATCTGCTGCAGCACAGACCCCTGTGGAGCACTGCTGTTTATTAATACTCTCTTTTTGTAATGCTTTGCTTTTGTTAATGAAAACTTAGTTTTAAGTTATACATGTTTGCTAGAGCATAAGAAGTCTGACAAACAAGAGCAGACAATTCAGTCCATCAAGCAAAGTTCTTCCAAGGAATGCTTCTGATCCATCAGCCTTTGGGTTATGGGCTTTGTCTTCCACTTTTAATACTATTTATATATTTGTATTACTGTTTTATTTATTTGTGTGGTAAAAAATCCAATTTCATGGTGCTGATAAGGCATTAAAGAAAATACATTTTTACACCCATTACTGTACTCTTTTATTTAAACATTGTTTGCATTCTACTTCTCCATCTTTATTTTTCTAATCCACCTATCCATTACAGGGTCGTAGGGTATCTAACTCAAACCAGTCCTAAGCAAGGCACCCATTCATCACAAGGCCCACTCGTGCACACATTAAATCTGGGCTAATTTATAACTGCCAAGTAACCTTGTTTTCATAGCTTTGAGATGCTGGAGTACACATTGTCTTTGGAGGTAGAAATCAAAAAAGGATACAGCTTGGTATTTAAACGTATTAATAAAGTGACTTGAACAATCAATATATCGTCTATACTAATATACACAATAGCTGTGTAAGCCTGTGCTGTAAAAACGCCTGTGGTCCTAGAACCTATTGAAATTGTCAGAAAAAAAATTGCAATGTAGAGTTGTCAGGTAATTGAAAGGAACTACTCTGGGCATCTCTCTCCTAGGATGTTTTGTGTTGCCGACGTGCTCGCATTGTTTGTGCATTAGTGGCTAAGCAACTATCTTTCTTTGGAGGTGTCCTTTTGCCAGAGTGCTCACCTCGCTTGTATATTAGCGGCGGGAGTAAAAGTTAAAGGGATACTGTTTTGCCGATGTACTTGCCTCGCTTCTGTATTAGCGGCTAAGCGAGTGACTCTTTCTTCGGAGGTTATGCTTTGCCGACGTGCTGGCTTCGTTTGTGTGTCCTCAGAGGTGGAAACCTTACCCCGACTCCACCTCTCACTTCCGGGCTGGACAGACACACACACTTCCACACGTAGACGTTTATATATAAGATAAGTCTATTGTACTGTACAATACTTTTTATTCTTCAGCTATACAAAGTCTTGGCAAGATAAAAATGTAAACTGCTGGGATTGTGAGATGATGGCTGTACAGGCAGATGTAAAAAGTTACTGCACATATAAAAATCCATAGAAGCCATCCATGGACTGAGTTTCCACCAAGTGTATCTGATCAAATATTTTAGTAATTAAGAAGTCAGAGGAGAAAAATAATTAATTATATTTTGTTGTGTGGATATGGTGTCACAATAGTTAACAATGCAGCCTTATAGCTCTAGGAGACTGAATAGCTTTCTGTGGGATCTGTATGTTATCTCCATGTCTTCAATGGTTTTTCCTCCAGGTATAGCGACCTTCCTCCCATATCACGAGGATAGCACATATTACGTTAAACGGTGACTCTAAATTGGTTTAGGGGGGCAGGGGGACTTACTGTATGAATTTGTAAAGTGCTTCAGATTGTCTGCCTGTCTAAGACATTTTTAACATTTCTACCCAGAACAGTTACCAAGGAAATATTTAGATAATGACAAATTAATACTTGTTATTTTGTTTTTTATAACAGTTTACGTATAAGAAGTCCTATTATATGAACCAGATATTTGTAAAATACTTCTAATCTGTTTAACTATTTTGGGACTTTCAGATAATATTAAGACATAGGGTAGATGGGTCCTTTTATCAGATTAGCTGTCTCAGCTGTGGAATGGCCAATTGGGGAAGGCAGCTTGATGGCTGAGGTCTGCAGGACTCTAAACAAATCCAAATATTATCTGATATCATCTACTGTTAAATTCTACTCCATACTTGTAATATTTTTATTTTTAAACTGTATTGAGAATTACTTGTGTTCTATTCTGTGTATTGTATTGACCCACTTCTTTTTGACACCCACTACACGCCCAGCCTACCTGGAAAGGAGTCTCTCTTTGAACTGCCTTTCCCAAGGTTTCTTCCACTTTTTCCCTACAAGGGTTATTTTTTGGGAGTTTTTCCTTGTCTTCTTAGACAGTCAAGGCTGGGAGGCTGTCAAGAGGCAAGGCCTGTTAAAGCCCATTGTGGCACTTCTTATGTGATTTTGGGCTATACAAAAATAAATTGTATTGTATTGTATTGTACATAGTTGTGTTAAAAGAATATACTATTTATTTATCTGTTGATTGGTGTAAACTGAAATGCTTCTTGACTGTGTTATGTAAATTAACCTAACATTTAAGAATGCTGCTTTGTTACATTAGGCAGTCTTGTCACAGTGTAATGAACAGCTCAAATAGCAGGCTCAATCAGGCTTGATGTAGTAAAGAACACCTACCTTGGAGACACTGCTAGCAGTGACTCATGACTATTTTTTATTTAGCTAGTACTTTTCCTAATACAAGGCTGAGTGAAAGGGGCTGATGCTTGTGGGTTAGCTCCATGCTCCCTGGATAAACCTGGAACCTCTTGTACCCTATACTGTCGATAGTCATGAACTGAGATGAGCAGGGCAAATGAGGACACACACAGTCAGCAAGGGGTTGGCACAAAAGTGCAAATAGTGCAATGCTCCATCCTTTAAATAATAAATAAATAATCCATAAAATCTAAGTGTCTAGTGCAGGTTAAAATCCAAATAAATGCTCCAATAAAAATGGTTAAAATTACAGGCAGGTTCTTCCTTTAAAAACAAACATGAGCCCTAATGCCTATCTCCAATATCTGCCGACTACTCAGCTTATCCCAGCAGCAACAAGACGCCCATCGACAGGAGCAGTCTTCCATTAAACCTCAGGGTCCTACTGCAAGTCTGTTGGCATCTGTAGCACTCTCTACTGAACCCCAAACACATCTTCCCAAGCCAGTCTGTCGCCATCAAAAGGGAGATGCAGTACAATGGGGCAGCTCCTACTCCTCTCTGTAGGTGCTAAGTTGGAGCACTCCTTCTACAGCCCCACAATCAAGTGCAGGCCTGTCGCTCGTTCCCTTAGAGGCATGCTCCTGACCACCTAGCTCCTTTCTAATCACATGGGCTCCTCATCAGTCCTGCCTGTTTCTCCTCCTGTAACCTCCACTCTCTCTTTAATCGGATCTGATTCTCCTTTCTTCTCCATGATCTGATATCCTTGTTCGCTGTTCTTTGATGTGCATACTCCCTTTATATTGCTTGATTGGGTATAGGTGTTGTCCTCCACCTACTCCGAGGTGTGAATGAGGTACCTGACTTCTTCTTTCGGCTGCTCCCATTAGAGGTTGCCACAGTGGATCATCCGTTTCTATATCTCCCTGTCCTCTGCATCTTGCTCTATCACTCCCAACACCTACCTGTATTCTCTCACCAGACCCATAAACCTTCTCTTAAGCCTTCCTCTTTTTCTCTTACCTGGCAGCTCCATCCTTAACATCTGTCTCCCAAAAGACCCAAGACCTCTCCTCTGCACATGTCCAACCTGAGCTGAGTCTCTAATGTACTGGTTCCTTGTCCTGAATGATGTATCTGACTGATCCGCTCATATTTGCAGGTAAGTGTGTGATCAGCCAAGCACCCCAATCAGCCCCAAAGCGAGAATAGGCATGCGCACACCCATACTCACTCCTGTGCCCGTACCTGCACCTGTTCAGAGCCTGCACTCTCCAGGACCCAATTATTTATTTAACACCGCATTGAGCCATGGATCTCTTATCATATTTCTGTTTAATATTTGAATAATATGATGATTTTATTAAAAATCCAAAAATTGACATTTATATTTAAAAGAAAAGTTATTTCCAAAAGCAGATAGTAGACGTCACATAGTATATGTGTACCAAATTTCAAGTCAATAGGTTAAACGGTTTGAGAGATACCGGTTGATTTAAAATCCTGGACAGACAAACAAACAGCCACAGCAGCTTATTCCTTTCATTTTGTTCAGGTGCTTAGTTATGTGCTCTGTCCTCTTAAAATTGAGCTTTAGGGGGCAGGGCCAACATGATGTCAGCTTAAGGACCAACCTTGGCCTATATAACTCCTAGCAGAGGGCCAGGTCTGCCACATCGGCATTGTTAGTGACTGGAGAGAATTTCAATTGTAAGTACTTTTCTAGATTTGTGGTTCTAATTATTTTGATTACTGTTTTTCGAATTGTTTCGACTGGATTTGTTGCTTGTGTTACCTTTTAGGCAAACCCAGGATTTCATCTTTTTTCTTGCATGAATATTACTCTTTTCTTTTGATAATAAATGTACTTATTTTTATAGAGCTAGATTTTTCATGTTTTTTCTCTCCTTCTTTGTTATTTGGTTGGTTACAGAACTTTATAAAGATTGTTTTGTTGCTGGGCTTTGTAGTGTCTCTGTAGGCCAATGCCTACTTAAGTTTGGGGAAAGCCCATTCTGAACACTAAAACTCAGACACAGCCTGAGCATAGATTTTGGAAGCTTGCACTTCATTTTGGTATTTTAAGGCAAGCAAAAGCTGGTTTCCTTTCTCAATAATGAAAAAGGAATATTTATAATTATAACAGAATATTTATAATATATCAATATTCTTCAGAACTTAATTTTTCGTAATGTAACTATCCTACAGCAATGGTACCCTCCCCACAGAAGTCATTGGGCCTGTTTACTCAGTTCAGTAAGAAAGTGTTCCCTGTAACAAAGCTGGACAATTATTCATTTCTGACGTGAAAGCAGTGAGTTCACTGCCAGCTTCTCCATGTAAGAAAGTGAAATGTAGAGGGACGAGACTCAGAGTGATTCCTTAATGGGGACAACTGGTGTGACGGAGTGTTTATTCGAAAGTATGTCCTGCCTTATACCCTACACCAGGCTTTCTCGAACTATGGTTGCCGCTATTGGATTGTGAATCACTGTTGTATTTAACTGTTTCTTAAATTATGGGTTGCGTATTGTCACCATTGGGCCGTGAGTCACTGTTCTACTTAATTGTGATTTGTCCCTATGATGATCACCAAGCCATTTAACAAGGAGTAAGTCTTGAAGATGGTAACAAGGGTGACATTGGGTTACACACACACACAAACACACACAAAAGTTTAAGAAACCCTGCCCTAAACCCTTATAACAGGCTTTGTCACACTTGCAAACACAAAAACAAACATGGATTCAGTGGGGTTTGAAAATCACAGAAAGGATTTAACAATTTTAAACTACTATTTTCAAATGAGGATCAATAACTATTATCCAGCAGTCATTTACTATGTGCCATGCTCAGTGCCACACAAGTCCACACGACAGAGAAATAAACCATTCAGCATTTCAGTAGGAAAGAGTTTTAATGAGTCTATCCTGATTTAGTAACCCAATTCAATTGCTTTGCATTTAAACATAAACAGAATTTAAAAAGACATATTTAATATTGAGTTACTCCTGAGACAGTTACCAGAGATATTTTCATCCATTTCATGACAATATTCATTATTTCTATGGATAAAAAAATCCAATAAAAAAAACAGCTACTATTATTAACATTCTTTGCATGTGGGAGAAAACCAGACTACCCACAGCAAAGCTATATGGATCGTGGCAGGCGGCCAGGGTCCATACCCAGCTGGGACACCCCTGCACACTATATTCAGGGGGAGCAACCCTGGACAGAGCAATACCTCCCCCTGGACGCTAGAAGGCCGTCCCCCTGGGTTGGAGCAGTGCCTCGGTTTCACACAGTGCCCCATGAGAACTGGAGTTGTGTGCAGCCCTGTTGGGTCCCGAAGGCACCACCAGGGGGTGCTGTGTTTGAGACTCCTGAGCCCCTATGGGCAACATGTTCATCACACCTGGAAGTGCAGCCGGAACTCGGCGATCAAGCACCTGGAGCACTTCCGGGTGAACTATAAAAGGGGCCAGCGACCACCACTTGGGGCCGGAGTCGGGTGGAGGAGGACAAGGTTGCCTGGGAGGAGTGGTGGTGCCAAAAAAAAAAGTTATTGGTATTTGTGTGTGTGCTTGGGACTGTGTATTGCCTGTGGGGTTCACGGGGAAGACATGCCCCACGGGTGAAGAAAAAATAAATATTGGTTTTATTTTATACGTATCTCAGTGTGATTATGTATTGGGTCGGGCACAGTATAGTGCCTTTATTCACAGGATAAAGGAAGGACAAGTCCTCACAGACAGGCTAGGAGACAAACTTTGGTCCTTATAATTATGAGGAAAAAGCTTTCATCTTAATATAATGCGATTCTTTTAGTGACTAGTGGTGGAACACAATAAACACAATGATCTAGATTATCTCTACCACTTTCAGTTTGCATTTCATAACAGGTCCACAGAGGATGCCACATCCCATGGACTTCTTACCATTATTACAAAGTTAGGTAACAGAAACTACTGTGTCTGAGTACAATTTATAAACTATGGCCAAGCATTTAATGTTGTCTTATTATTAACAATGATCACCAAGTTTCTAGATTTCCTCAGTAACAGCATTGTGGAATTTCCAACTGGCACATCCCAGTATGAGGACAGACAGCTTTAAATTTTCACAAACTGATTCTCAACACGGGCACCCCAAAGTGTATCTCCCTACTATAATTCTTATCCACCTATGATGTGAGGCCTACAATTGTTCCAGCAATATTAAAATTATGGATGACACCAACATCAAAGGCCTGATGTTGTGATGTAGTGATGGCACAATGTTGAGATGGCTTGCAAAAAACAGATTTGCCTTCTGATGAAGTGGTCCCAGAACAACAATCTCTCCTTTTATGTCAGCAAAACGAAACAGTTGGTCACAGGATGTAGGACATACTTCCATTAACGTCAGCAGCTTTAATTTTCTTGGAGTTAGAATCACTGATAACTTGAAATGGGCTAATTTTGTCATAATGAAGATGGCTCACCAATTCTTTAACCTCCATAGGTATCTGAGGAAAGCCTGGATGTCCCCATTTATGCCACCAACTTTTACAGGTGCACAACAGAATCCATCCTCGCTTAGTATAGAAGATTCTAGAACAGCACTCACTCAGAACAAAACCATAAAGCACTACACAAAGTGGAGACATCTACACAGTACATTACTGGCACAAAGCTGCCATTATTATGGAATACTGTATACAATTTAGGTCTTGGAAAAGCAAACAGCAATAGTCATGATCGCATCCCATCCTGCACAGTGACTTTTCTTCCTACTCTGTTATGATAAACAGCGCAGGCCCATCAGTACTTTCATCAGTAGATTCAGAGGGTTTGTAGGCACAATTCATAGGTTACTTGACAGGCACTTATGCTGCCCAGCACTTGTTCTTGCATATATATCATACATATACTGTATGTTGTACTTAATGTTTGTCTTACTGTCAACAGGGTGACAAGTGATTAACAATCAGCAGACCCCCGTGACCCTGTAGTTTGGATATACTGTAGCAGGTTGGATAATGGATGGATGGATGGATATATTATATACACTTTTGAAATTTCTAAATGGAATATTATTAAATGTGCTGATCACACAGCCTTCTTGTACCACATTTCGGAAGAGCCACATTTTAAGTTATTCTGAAATGCAAAATATAAGATGAAAAAGCAAACATTGGTAAATATCTAAATGATGATCCAAACATTTCTAAACTTTAGGTGAATGACATTTCAGATTTGGCAGCAAATTAGATTCTTTGGTTCCAACACCTCAAAAATCCTGTGCGTCATAGTAAGTCAATAATCTCAGTATGACTGACATAGTATGTGTACATTCTGCAATTAACAAACATTCTTTTCATTGATGGTTCCTGACTAGAAGATTCTTGTTGCTTAAGAAATTCAAATGTATTTCCTCTAAAAATGTAATTTTGTATTTTTTTTTTTTCATGTGCTTATAACTCTACTCAAAGATGCTCTTATTAACTGAATAAACTTTACCATAATACATAGACTTTATGCTTCTATGATTTTAATGTTACACAATTTATATAGCCAAAGACATAACAAGTATGAGGTGGGACCCCATGTAAAACATGATTTAACTTTAGCACAGACAAGGATTAATGATAAAATTCTTCCCATCCTCATTATTTTGAAAATATCTGAAATTGTAAAAGCCCAAGTCCCAAATTTGCCATATCTAACAGAATAAGCAAAAAATCAGCAATAATATAACACAATTGTGTCAGAAAGCCTCACACTTGATCATATCTCATTTGATGTGTGAAGCTGACATGTTCAGAAATGAAGATGGCCAGGACATGAATAATGTGAAAGAGTTAAAAGACTTCAGAAATCCACACAATGACTAAATTAGGCTCCCAGTTATGTTGGTTACCTTGCTTTGATGTATTGCTTTTCACTTTAATTTATGTAATTTAGGTAAATGTGCTGGTTTTAGGGCTTGAAGGATTAAAAAAACAGACCAACTGGACCCAATCTAAACTTTATATACAGCACATCATTTTAATCACATGTGCTAATTGTTGAATTTGGAAAAAAGTCATGGAGTCCAATTGATTCCCAACTTGCAGATTGTATACAAATTGCTGCAAAATTTGGAAATGGTTGAACTGAACAGCAGGGATTTTATCAAATATGACAATTATGTCTATAATTGTAACCGTAGCTTTCTTAAGACAAAAGCAGATCAAGGGAACTGTTAATTAAAAGTAAGTAATTCCAGCATTAAAACAAAGTGCATGGGTCAGTGCTTAAATACAGATTCTTGATTATATTTAACTTATGCAAAAAACATGTTTACAGCTTACTCTTTGTTAAGAAGTGCACAGGAAAGTGCCAAATGAATGAGTCTGATTAATGATAAGGTCAGTGAAGATCTGCATTTAATAAAGAGAAGTATAAGCCACATGTGTGATTTGGAAAAACAAATCAAAAAACACTAAAATATAAGTAGTGCTTTAGGGGATTAACAGGAATATATACAGAAGGTAATGAATGACATATTTTCTTATACATCAGTATAATCATAACTTTCATCATTCCAAATAAACCATTCTGTGCAGTAAATGAACCTTTCAATGCCCTGCATTTTAAACATGCATATCTAATAAATCACTTATAGTCATTTTCTGCAAAGATGACAAAAGATTTATCCACAGTGCCACCTTCTTTCCTGTTTCTAAACAGAAATTTAACTGTTGCATCAGTGAAAATAATTGGAAGCCAAAAACATGCAAGTGAATATGACAACTGTCTCTCTCTCTATCTACCTATCATATATAGTATATTTCCTCTATCTTAATAGTATTGTAATATTACCGTGGTATGTTATATATCTGTCCAATGTACTGAATTTATATGTATATACAGATGCAGCTAAAAATATTGGTACCCTTTCAATTAAAAAAATATCAGGGTTTTCTTTGAACTAAGATGAAACTAACTAAAGTACTTGGTATCCACAATTCTTAATATTATATTAAATTTAACAGAAACTTTGTTTTTGATTTTAACTGAACATATTTTATTCAATTAAATAAATGAAAAATGGCATGGACAAAAATATTGGCACCCCTAACCTAATATTTCGTAGCACAGTATTTGGAGACAATAACTACCATTAAGCACTTTCTGTAGCAGTGAGATTTTTACATTTCTCAACTCTTCATTTCGCCCACTCTTCTTCAGTTCTCTCATGTCTTGACAGGCGCCTTCTCCCAAATGTGACTTTCAGTTCTTTCCACTTGATGATCAATAGGACTCGGATCAGGACTCATAACAGGCCAGTTCTAAACAGTCCAATATTTTTGGTCCTCCATTCTTGGGTGCTTTATAAGGTATGTTTCAGGTTGTTATTTGCTGGACAACTTTCTGACACTTCGGCTATATGTTTTACCCCAAAATGCCCTGATAGTCTTTTGATCCACCTGCATGTTTCACCATATTGATGGTGCTCTTTTTTTTTTTTAAGGTTTGTTTTTTTTCTGCAACCACACTGTTGGTATGATTTGCCAAAAAAATAAATTCTACCTTTGTTTCATTTGTCTAAAGGACATTCTCTCTGAATGACCATGGCTTGTCAACATTCACTGAGGCAAACTCCAGAGCTTGTTTGCGTTTCACTCTTAAAAGTGGGGCCCTTCTAGACCTTCTACCATGCAGCTCGTTCTCATCAAGACAAGACAACACTAGATCATGTGACTAGAAACTGTTGTACCTTGAAGTTTTCCTTTAACCTTGGGTCAATTTTCTTCACATAGCAACATCCAGGGGTGTTGACTACAGTCGCATTGGCCTTAAATGTCTTGATAATATTGATAACAGTGGTCTTGGGAACATCATACTCTTTGGAGATGGTCATGTCTCCTTTATGCTGACCATGCTTAGCTGTTACAGTTTGTCTTGCCTCCTTAGATATCTTTTTGGTCTTCTTGCTCTTTCCCATGTTATGTGTGGCACAAAACAGCTGATTGGGTTGTTTTCACCATTTAAACTGGCTGAATGAGTGATTGTAAGATTGGAGACGCCTATGATAATCATTAAAAGACATTAGTCTGCTTGAAGGATCACTATAAAATCCTATTCAGACAAGATTAATTTTACAGTAGAAAGTGAGAAAATGTAATTATTACTGGAGGACCTCTGTAATTTTAGTCCCATGCAAACTGCAAATGTCCAAGATTATGGCACCTTTTACTTTCTATAAAAAGTTCATAAAATACACCCCCTGGTTAAACTAGTCTCATGAGAATCGACATGACAATAAAACTCGTTATATTTTGTGAAAAGTGTATTTCCCCTGGTAATTAAGATTCTTCAACAGAAGGATGTTTCTCACACAACTCTTTATGCCTTTTCAAACCGAACAGTTATGAATCATTTGCTCAAACTGGGATTGGTAACGTCAGTCACCCCAAACCGAGATGATGTAAAGGGTTTCATCTCTTCCTTACCCTGGTTGCTACCATGATTTATTTTCTTATTAAGCAGAGGACCAATAGTTGCGCAGCCACAGTGTGTGCAGCTGTTCTGAGGTGATGACACTGCATAACAGCAGAAAGCATGCATATCTTTGTAATTTTTCCAGGCATGTATTATCCTGTTTGAATCCATGGTAAAAATTACCAAAGCTGTGTGGTTACAATAACTTTACAGATATATGTCCTTAAAGTTTGCTCTGTCTGATTCAGGCTTAAGACAAGTATTTTTTAGAACTTCAGTAAATTTGTCCCAGCCATTTTAGAATTTCTTTATACAATATGTAATAGTTGAGTTCTTTTTGTGGCTTTTTGCTTTGTTCTGCTGTAAACAGAATTGCACATATGGATGACAAAAGATCTTTTAATACTTTTCAGGAAGAATGGTGCATTATTTGAATAAAATGAAAGGATACCAATATTTTCGGCCATGTCTATTATGACCACTGGGGCATGTACTACCACCCTAACCCAACACAGACAGGCAGAGACACGAGTTTGCCACACAACACACATTTTATTCACAGCTGGGAAGTGCTTTTACTCACTTCCCACAACACAATACAGTCCAAAGTGCCAATACCAAAAGATAGTCATTTTCCTTTCCTTCTTCCTCCTCCGGCCTGCGGGAACCTGTGGTGCCAAAGCCACCCAGGAGGGCTGCCTTCTAGCATCCCAGGGGAGTTTGTGCCTCAGTGATGCTCTCTCCCCGGGTCCTTCTATTTCATTGGCGTCCCGGCCAGGTAATGGCCAAGGCTGCCCTTCACACTATACAGTATATAACAACGCTAAAACATAAAACACTATATGAAACAGCAATACAGATTAGCAAAGGCACAGTATTACCTAAACTGGAAAGATCACACATACACACACACACATGCAAGAAAAAGTTCCAGGCCAATTAGAGACTCAGTGACTATACCACGGCCATCAACACCAGACCAAAATCACAGGAGGAAGACAATCAAGGAAAACATTAGAATGTAACTGTTATTTGAGGGTCACCATACTGTAGTGTGAAATTTGGTTAACTGCCATTAAAAAAAATTCATTTTCTCCAATGTCAGATAAAATAATCTACAGTATATGCGTATCAATTTAAAATGAAGGGTGTTAAAGAGATCTTTCATTATAATACTGTTGCAGCAACTAAGGCCTAAGACTTATTATTCAGGATGGGTGCTTTTTTGGATTATGTAGCAATAATATTCATCTAACTTTATAAGATTATTTTTTACAGAATGTCAGTTTTTCAACTCTGCTTTAAGAAGTAGTTCAGATTAAATCAACTTCAAAGCAAAATCAACTGATTAACTAATATAAAGTTCTCCAATACAAACTAAATGAATGCACAGTTATTACAATTCAAATGACCCACAGCACGAGTTAAGCAGACTGCTCATTTCTCCTCAGACATGATGCACAATTATTTATTCCCAGTGAAATGTCTGAAATCAAATACGAAAAGGAGACAGATAGAAGATCATCCTTATAAAATTTCCTGAATAAACTACCCAGAGGTTTCTTTGATAAGGTGCAGCTCTCTAAAGGCTTCACATTTCAGTATGTTTGTGCAATATAATCCGAGGTTCAAAACTTGCATCCTTATTATCACTGAGATAAAGAAAACTTACTTACTGTAATTCTTATTTTACTTTCTGTAATTGTTAGTGAATGCTTACTCTCCACTAAATGTATGAAATAGTAATATTTTTAAATTAAAACAGGTTCTTATTTACAATTCTTTGAAGCTATAGGAGAAGCTGCAGCCGTCCAACAGAAAGCAAAGTGCAAAAGCTTCTCCATGGGCATTAATTTGGCTCTCCTTTATGTCAAAATTTCTAAATTGTATTGATATATGGTACAGCCTACTTGCATAAGTAATTTGTGAAATAGAAATGACAGAAGTCAGTTTCTTAGGTCATATTTTCAGAATTGTAAAGCCACTGCCATTCCTCTTCCCAGCTAAAACTCAAGTGAAGATCGTGGTGGTTTTCTAGGCATTTTTCATTGATGTGCACTGAGCTCCACAAATCTGACACTTAATATTAAAAGTACTGAACACAGGACTACATTACCCTCTGGAGCAAAAAAATGTGTTGTAGGACAAATTGGGGACTGCCGGCACCTGTTAAGACAGCAGATTTAACAGTGATGAAGTCGACATTTTCTCAATCCTACTTTTTGTAAAAATTGATTGATTTGTATGGAATGATTGCAATAAAATGAATAAAATTTAAAAAAAAAAAACAGTGATGAAGACATCTATCTGCGCCTTTCTCAAACCTATACTCCTGAATAAATGGCTAAAACTGCAATTCATATTAACACTTTGGTATGCAGCAGCTGCACCTTATCTGGTAAGATGATCTACATTTCTTAGATTTACCAGCAAAATACCCAAGTTCGAACAAAGCGCCATATTTCAATGAGAAGCAGCCTTGATTGACAAATGACACACCGATAAGCTGACACTGTTTCTGTAACTGGAAGTGACCTTAATCCAGTAACCAGAGGTTATACCTTCCTTTAAAACTAGATGCATTATTCTCTTCTTTCTCTTGCATCCTCTGGGACTACTCTCTCTGAAACCTAAAAGCTTATGAGCCACTCCCTCTTTAGGAAGCCGAAAGATTACAACCCTCTTTAACTTAAAACTGGGGACTTTTTCTCTGAAATCACAAAGATTATGAGTCTCTTGTTCCTTGGGGAGCTGAAAGCTGACAATCTCTTCCCTTAGTGGACCTGAAAGCAGAGATCCACTTGGCCAAGCCAAGTTCTGTGTTGGTGACTGAGACCAGTGTTACAAGCAGCTGTTTCTTCAAGAAGGGAACTTCACAGACTAAACTATTGCACCAGAAAGAGTTTTGCTTTTCCCCATGAAGTTCTAGAGGACACAGCTAAGAGCCTAACAGAAAAGCACAGCACACAACGAACAAAGGACCAATTTGCAATGAAAAAGAGTGCACTCCAGTGCAAAAAGAATCCTCCACTTGAATCCAGAGTCACCACAGTAACAACTCCATGCAACATCAAACACTATCCTTAAAAGACGCACTATCTTAAAACTTTTTACCTGTCCCAATATAAATTATATCTCTAAATCGCAAGTAAACAGCAAGCCTCTTTGGTGTTATGTTTGGCTGTTATGTGCAAATAGATAAGTAATGGGGAATTTCAAATTTTCATACATGTTAGCAAAAATTGTCCTAAATAAGGATTGTTAGTTAACAGTTCTGGCAGAGACATAAACTAAAGTAAAAGACACTGAGAGAGAGACAGTTCTCCAAAAATCATCCAGAATCCTACAGTGTCAGCAGTTAATTGTTTCCATGTTATATGTTAAAACGGCTGCTGTCCTTACCATATTAAACACTAAAGAAATCTAACAAGAACAGGCCATTCAGCCTAAAAAAGCTTGCAAATCTTATCCACCAAATTTCTAAAAAAATAACATCAAGTAGAGTTTTGAAGGTCCCTAAAGTCCTACCCTCCACCACACTACTTGTTAATTTAGTCCATGTGTCTTTAGTGTGAAATGTACCCTTTTCATAGATTCCAACTGTGCCCCCATGTTCTAATGTAACTCATTTTAAAGTAGCAGACAGAATCCACTGTAGTAATTCCTTTGCACTGGATTAAAAATTTCAAGAATATCCACACGAGTGTCACAGATGAAGAACAATCAGGTCACTCATCCATGTCCACTACTGCTGACAGTATTGAATGCACCAGTGACATAGTTCTGCCAAACAGGCATGCGGCCATATGATCGACCTAGCAAACAGAGAGGGTAGATGTCCAGTGCATTAAGTGTTTTACTACACTACTTTGTAGGCACGGATACTTCAATAAATACTTTGATCAGGAAGCAGCCCTTTAGTATGAATGTTCAGTCAACACAGTTTGCATTACTACATATGCCTTAATAGTTCATCTTTTATTATGTAATCAACATATTAGGACAAAGTGGTGTCTTAGTTACAGTATACCAGATACTGTTTGCTGATCAATGTTGTACACATTCACTTTACTTCTTTAGTAGGTTTTATCTCTGCCCCAAGCACGTCTTTGTTAGTACAGAGCTCATAAAGTCTCAGCCCTCACAAATCAACACTACAGTTTGACTCCGGACACATCCATGTATCCGGCTAGTGTCAGAGGTGTTCTGCAATGTAAAAACACATCCTTGTCTCACACCGTCTTCTGTTTCAGGATTATGCCATCTCTGTTGCCTCTGAGAAAGGAGAAAAAGGTGAAGAGTACTTCAGAAGTACAACACAGGCTAGGCTGTGTTTTATTGGGCTAAGCTAGTTTTGATGTGGGGCCTTGAGCTGTTTCGTGCTGTGCAATGTTCCAAAATACCTTTTATTGCTTACTTAAAAGAATTTTCCCATATGGTGCAACTCCCACAGTTATTCACTTTCTTTTATTTCAGAGAAGCTCCTTATCTGAACAGTTCTGAAGATCCAACAAAAACAGCTACTAAACTTTATCACTGTTCTGCTTACAAACACGAAAATAAATGAAGTGTCTAATCTCTGCTGACATGGCCTACTCGCAATTTAAAAGAAACAGAGAAGAAAAAAGGGACTTTTTCCACTGATCAATTATCTGTTATTTCTAAAAAACAAGTTTCACGTTTTAACTAAAATTTTACAATTAATTTTTTTTGTATGGATTCCATGTATTTTTATAGGTAGTAAAATATTCTTCCGATGTTCACTCTTAACAACTAAACTGCAAATTAATAAAAAATGATTTCCTCTCATTAGAATATATACCTTTAGAAAATAGCAAGGATATGGCATGCTACAGTCAGACTGTGCCAAGGGAAATAAGCTGTAAGGCAGTGTTTGGGATATTTGTTGTTTCACACATATACCACCTATTATGCAGCATTGAATTCAGGGAAAAAGAAACACATTTCACGGTGGAGGTGATTATCTAAAGCCGATGTCACATTACAGTACATGTCTTCTTGTCTGTGAGGATGTTCAACATGACAACTGCAGTTGGTGAGCTTGTTGCCAATCTGTATGTCAATTTGCATGACTAGAAATTGCTGGGGATGTCAAATTCCGGGGCTGCATGACGACTTCCACAGTTTCAAATTTTCAAAGGGTCGCAAGCTCCTTTGATCCTTTTTTCTTTTGCCTCTCTTACAATACTGATGAACGTGGGCCTCCTTCCATGCAAGTTGGCAACAGTTTTGGTTTATTTGAACGTTTTAATTGTTTGCCCAACTGTAGGTATGGGTATTTTCAAGTGAGTAGTAATTTTTTTATAGTCATTCTGTGACACACCTCTCTCTCTCTCACTTGCATTGTGTGGAATCTGGCCTCTGTGCCACCTAATATTTAAACTCCAGTGAAACAGGAAGTCATCATTACTGCTTGAAAGTTCCTACACAGTCTGATGAACTTGAAAAATTATGATATAACTGGAAAAACAGTTACAAATCACACAATTCAGACATTATTAAAGTTATAAAGTGTTGTAATTTCTATGTGTTGTGGCCAAAATCTATGCAAATACCCTTAAATTAAAGTCTGCAATGTGCACTTTAATTACGTCTGACTGTAACTGGAGCTTGCCACTTAATTGTAACTATTATGATTATATTTATAACCAAAACTCCCATTATTCCCAATAATTACCAGTTTCAATTCAAATGAATACAGTTTACTATAAAATTTGTGTTTTGCAATGACTATCAACTAAAGGGCCAAGGTCAGTCACTACAAAAAGTGCGAACTGATATATGGAAGGAATGTTCAAGTGTAAGGAGCTTCAGTGGACTAATAAAAGTAGGTCCTCATCAAAAACTGCAAATATTTTATATAGAAAAGTACTTCCATAGTACTTCTGATGCATTCAATTAATCAACAGCAGTAAAACCCAGGACATATTCTGGGGTGAAGCTGGGTAACTTAGCTAGTAAGTGAATACAGTTTGTCAAATTTGATAGTATTTTATTCCAACTGCATTGCCGTGCATGTAAGGAAATTAAAATATGCTTTGTCTCTCAAACAAATGCTTTATGATTGTTTTTCACTTTAATTAAACATATAACAGGAGGAAAGGGCTGCTAACCAGAAATGTAATTCACTAAACTATTTAGAATCTTGATTTAATTTCACAGCTTTTAAAATACTAATGCAGTCATAAAAATGACCAATTTCTTAAAATGTAGGGATTAGATACTAAGAAATTATCTTTGAATTAAACCTAGTTAAAAAAGTAATCTAAACAATGACTCAAACCTAAAATACAAAGCAGAGCAAAGAAGAAATATATGTTTGCATGTCAGGGTCCAATCGTGTGTGGGGGATATCTTTCTAGAAAATCTAATTCTTTTGTCTGGGAGGCAATCTCATCTGTTTTTTGAGTCATAAGTACATGAGGTTGCTGTGCATTAGGCATTTCCCTAATAAACACTGAAAAATTACTCTCTCCTAGACTAACAATGTTAGGTTTACTAAAGACAAAGCAGACATATATACTTGTAATAAATTTGGGTAGATAAGGTTACAGTCTAATTGTATAAACAGATGTTAGCAACATTTTGCATGTGCTGAACTAGCATACCAACTTGACCTGAATTGCCGGAGGTTTCTAAAGTGAAACGATGAGTGATGCAGCTTGCTATTAGGCATAAGCTGTATGAGAAAGTTAATCTGCTATATTTTATTGCACCATAGTGGTGAGAATGCACCCCTCTACACTATGCATATTTATCATAGACAATGTAAATACAAAATCAGTGTCATAGATTTTATTTGCAAAAAAGAATATAAAAAGGTGCATGAAACAGAAAATAACTCCCAAAAATGTACGTTTCAGTCCATAGGTTGTCATATTTTCCCTCCACAATACAGAGATATTCAGCGCTGCACCATTTAAGGCCAAAATTGTGACTTTTGATTTTGTTTAAAATTAAGACAGTATGTAAATAAGATGCTATTTCTGTACTTATTTTTACCTCCAGGTATGCATTTAATACCCAAAAATGGCTTTCAAGTATACAGTGGACAGGAGAACTATAAAAAATAAGGTTTATTCTAAACAAAGCAGTAACACTTGAAAAACAAATAATAAATGCATGTCTAACTCTCTGTCTGGCTGAGAAAACTTCCTGTTGCAAACCAAGAAAGTATAAGATACAAGTTTGTCTGGTTTTCATCTAGTCATTATACATTCTAGTCCATCTACCCCTTAAATATCAGGGAGTTGCTGAACTTCAGAAAAAGAGTTTTGCCTTTGCACAGCCTACTTGATCTTACCAGGGTGCCTGATAAATAAGGAATAGTCAAGATAGCCCCAAGCCTTTTCTGGCTAGAGTCAATGGCATGGCATGATCCCAATGGGGTATCCAGAAGTCCATTAATGCGTATTTAAAACAAAACAAAACAAAAAAAACTGCTAAGACAATCATTTTATGTTTTTGTATGCTTATCTATAAAGATATTTTCTGTCATATTTAAAATCTTCTACTTCCTAAGTTTTCCCAAAGACATCGCAACTTTGAAAGTTAAAAAACAGAACATAAAAGGCTAAAAGGATAAATTCCTTATAAACCAATGTAAACATGAAAACTTTTTCCTTTTTAAAAACCCTTTACTGTAAATGATGTTAACCGGTGACATTAACATTTTCATACATTTGCACCGACTCACGCCGTAGTTCAGAGCATATTTAATGATAAAATCATACACATACTGTTGATGTTTTCAGGTTTTAATCACGCTACAACCACTTGGTGCAGCAACTGTTCTTGCATGCTGTTGATCTGGACAGACATGCTGCTAGCAGTGATCTGTGGTGAGCTCTCAACTCCTAGAAGATACTGTTCCTGTAACATGTTGATAGGAGATGGTGAAGTCTTTACACTTTATTTCTGTATTGTCTTGAAGGAGTCCTCATTTCAACAAGATGGACCCTTAATTAAAAAACATTAGTTTTTCGGAGTACACGTGAAATGTAGCTGTCTTTTATCCCACATGAAGTCCTGCTTTCTCCAGCTTATGAACATTACGAAACTACAGATAGGATACAAAAAAGCTTATAAATTAATCTGTATCAAGCTGAATAACTTGTGAACAGCTTTACTGTGAAGCTTATTTTAGTTTCGTTCTTTTTTAGTTCAAAACATGGCAGCATGAATCATGCTAGAAATAATTCTTCTTCTGCAATATAAAACTGGAAAACTTTAATTACTACAGTTTTTGATTAAACTCTAACCCTACAGTGTATGCTGCACTTAAAAGTAAAAAGTCTTCATAAAATTTTTGGAATAAATACATCTATAGTAAGACGCAAAGAATTGTATTGGTCTAAGGCTAATGTGTACATAAGAATATTCTCCATTTCCAAACTGTAACTGGCGTCAAGTACTTGTATTCTTCCATTCAGTTGTTGATATTCATGCAAATTAGAAACCCACATTGTAAAAAATGTCTATGGATACAGTATATGTATATAATTGTAGTTATCTGTGTACTATACATGTATATATTGCATACTACTTTCATGTTCAGAATGAAGTTATTTTATGTTATTTTTTTTAACATGTACTGTATAGCATTCCGAGATGGTTATCTGAAAATATAAACTAAATTGACTATGTAAATTTACATTTGCACTGGCCATAATTATTAGCCGGTCTTTCATGGTGTATCCTAAAACTTACATATATTAACATGGTTGTGCGGTATGACTTAATTTTCATAGTGGACCTCCTTTGGAATTTTTGCAGTTCATGTGACTTAACATTATTATTTTTTCATCATGTTACAGTTAGCTTATTTATTAAAATTGGCTTACTTAAACTTTATAGAGTTTTTTCTTTGTTATTGTTCAATTCATTTACTTTTTATCAAACATAAAGGATCAAATTTGACTTTTACAGTATTTAAAATGAATATTTACTACATAATAAATTATATTTAGATGGAAACATAATCACAGCACTGATGATGTAAGAAGCTCTTAATCTTATCTTATTCTATGTACTTCCTTGAACAGTTTAAACTTGTTCTAAAAAGAGCGCTGAATCAAAATAATGTTTATTATTTTGCATTAAATTTCCATGTTTAGCGAAAAAAATAGCATTTGTGATTTCTATTGATTGAAATTACAGTAGTTCTCTACTCTGCAGCGTTTTCACATTAAGTTTAAAATGCTGATGTTACTTTCTGCTACTGACAGAAAGCACAGCCCTTAAAAACATCCATCCTTTTCTGACCAGACTATGGTGGCTTCCTGTAAAAGACCAGTCTTTGAAGATATATAATTTACTGTATCACAACTGCCTGACTACCAACTGTAAGAAAATTAGAGATGGAGAAGTAAGAAAAGGAATATGCTGCAAAAAGATAAGGCAATGACACAGAGTGTAACTCATCAAAAATTCAAGACAACAGGCATACAAGATTTAGTGCTTTATGCTAGCCATACAGATAAAGCTGTAGCTCTGCTTGTTTCTTTCTTATTCTATGGGATGCTACTGTGGTTACTAAACATGAGCCTTTCATTTGGTCTAGGCACCAGTATACAGTTGTAGGTCATTATTTACAGCAGAGATTCACTTTGCTGCAACATCAACAAATCATTCTGGTTAAACACACTTCAGATAATGAAAGTTTTAAAACCATCACTTTTCAATAAAATTAAATATTTTTGTAGATTCAATAACATAGCACAACAATTAAATGCTTTAAAGCAAATTTAAAATTCATTATATCTTAACACATTGTAATTGATAATATAGCTGCAACAATTCCCACTTTATTTTCCTGACTTCTGGGCAATCAAAGTACCTTTACGTTCTAGCAAACAATAATATATGAGTTAACGTATGTCTCTTCTTAATCATACACCCAAAAATCTAACAGTCCAAACCTTTGTGCTCAAATACAAATGCAGAAATGTTTACTGCAAGAATGAATGGTTAACTTTATTTCACACCAATACCTGCAAAACAACCAAGTAAAAAAGGAGATAATTTCTCTTTTGACAACAAATAATGAGTAATTTCATATTCAGGTGAATTACCGGCACACAACTTTTAAGTATGAACTGACACACAAACACAGCAGGAGACAAGCACAAATAGATCAAAGTGTGTTATACTTAAAATTGACTGTTACTGAGATCACTAACAGACCCATGAAGAACCTGTTACTTCAATGCTTTAGCCCAGCTTTTTTCATTATGATCTAGAAGTCCTAATGATAATCTGTAAGCAAACATCTCAGGAAAAAAAAAATCATACTGCACGCTAATTATTCAATTAAATATGACGTTACGTTATTTTACATTTAAGGTTTTATAGTAAGAGAGAGTGCGAGATAACTAGGGGTTCAAAATGGTAGAAATCTGTTCAGCCTGTAAGGGTTAAAGTAATCAAGGGGGGCTAAATAAACAGGATATGTTATAGTAGTGAAACCAAAAATATATTAGTTGTCCATTCAAAGCTATTAAATCCTTTTCAGATTGAAGGATCTCCTGGATTGTGATCAAATAAATATAATAAAAGTGATCTGCAAATAAAAAAATGGTGGAAATCTGAAGATTTTAAATAAGACTCACCAAACTACAAGTACTATATTAGCAGAAACCTGGCCTTTTTTATCATAAACAAATATTTTACTCTGAATATCAAAAGCATAAAGAGAAAGTGCTTGGTTTGCACTACTCACTTAGCAAGTTGCTTTTCTGCATCAGCACAGAGCTCCAAAAGGCCCATAAGTACAGCCGAGACATCCATGTACGGTTCCCAGACAGTGAATCCACGTCCAATGAGATCAATTGCAGTTCGGCGTATGGTGCTGTGTGCAGGTAGTTTGGGACTGGGTGGCTGCAGCAGAAGAAATGTGAGAGCCTTGCCTGGATGTAAAAGAAATGTAAAAAGGGGAAAAAGTCAATGATAACAGAACCAGAAAATTGATTTTCATGCCCGTAAAACCTATAAAAGTAACTGACTTTGTACCAGTTATTAGTAAACCTTTTATTATTGGGTTTATTATCTTTTTAAGAAAGCATCTCAAAAATAATTGCTTTCAAAAAGTATTGATCTTTGTTATTTTCATTTAGCCGTTTTTAAAAGATTTCAATAACAAAAAAGTTTCTAGTTTTTTAATACCAATATACTTTCCAAATTTCTATATTAACTACACTGCATCTGTTAATAAAAAATTGCTTTTGTATTTTTGACTGTTGTTTTCCTTTACTGGGTCAGGGACACACAAAACTGGCATAAAGTGAGTAACCCAGTTTTAAGCAGAAAGCAGAAACCTGGTGTCTTAACAATCCATGTTTACACGTGCAAGTCCACTTATGGAGTTCTCCATTGGCAAAATGCTGCAACATCACTAAACTGCACAACAATGAGTTAAACGTCATCATCAGCCACCTGTGAATCTGAAAACAAGCATGGAACTTGTGATAATTTGTTTTGTTTTATAATTAAATTTAGTGCTTCTGTGAAGTAAATAACATTCATCAGCTTTTATATCCCCATCCTGACGCCTGAAAATTCAATGTATGCACACTGGCCGCTGCCTCACCAGATCACACACGGTCAGGTCCATAAATATTTGGACAGTGACACAATTTTCATTATTTTGGCTCTGTACACCAGCACAATGAATTTGATATAAAACAATCAAGATATATTTATAGTACAGACTTTCAACTTGTGTTCAAATGTTGTGTAGGGGTTCTTCTTTCATCAAGGACAGAATTCTGCAATTATCCAGCTCAGTTGTCTTCTGTGGTTTTTTGCCGAGTTCACCATTGTGTTCCTTATTTTTAAGAATGTATCAGAAGGTGGATCTGACCACTTCATATGTTTCTGCTATCTCTCTAAAGGGGTTTGTTGTGTTTTCTCTGCCTAATAATGGCCTGTTTTTACTTGCATGGACAGTTCTTTGGACTTCATATTGAGAGTTCACAGCGACAGCTTCCAAATGCAAATTCCACACTAGGAATCAAGTCCAGACAATTTACCTGCTTAATATTTAATGTAATAATGAGGGAAATGGCTAACACCTGGCTATGAAAACCGTGGAAATTGGGGGGTGGTTTGGGTTGGGTTAGGCAGAAAAATAGATTTTTCCTAAACAGCTCATATGATATTTTTAATAACCCCTTTAAATTAAATTTTAAGTCTATACTTTAATCAAATAATTATTGCTTTATTTTAAATCCATTACAATGGCATACAGAGACAAAATTATGAAAATTGTGTCACTGTGCAAATACCGTATATACTTGCAGGTAAGTTCTCCCGCGGATAAGTCGGGACTTGATTTTACCATATAATTTCTAGTATTTTACAGTGTAGGTCGTATAAGTTGAATGCAGAAAACTTATGCTATTGGTCCAAGAGATTATGATGTGCTAACACCCACCTGACAGAGTAACCGCGGAGCACACTGACTTTTTTTTTTTCTGTGTATTGTGCCTACGTGACCACACAGTAATACCCGAACTATGCCAAAGCAAAATTTGCACTGATTTGTGTTTTTTGTATCTCACCCCCTCATACACCTTTATCGTAAGAGCATCCCTTATTTATGATGGAGCATTTGATCAATAGAAAATATGAAGCTAGTTTTAAATTAAAGTTGTTGAAGTAGCGAAAGAAATTGGTAACTGCGCTGCTGCAACAAAATTCAATGCGTCTGAGAAACTGATGCGAGATTGGAGGAGGCAAGAAAGATGTAAGTGTTGCATTTTTGAATGGGCGTATAAGTCAGGTCTGATTTTTCGGGTTTCAAGACCCGACTTATACGTGAGTATATACGGTACTTACGGACCTGACTGTATCTATAGTTTATAGCTGGATTAAAACTAACATGTGTCACACACATGCGCCTGGGAGGCAACTGAAGGGCTCAAAAAAGGATAATTCCATGCCAGACCACAGGCTGGCAGAGTACACTGATCTTTCCTCTTTTTCATGTGCAGACCAACCATGGGTAATTCTGCCTGGACTCAACGATTTCACTTCTGGTCCATGGGCCCGATGACATCACTTCCGGTTCCTGCCAGAATGACATAATTTCCCCTGCCCGACTTCAAAATCACCATGTTTTTCTGTCTGAATTGTTCTGTTTTGGATTGAAGTTTGTCGAGACCTTTTCATTTTGAACCAAACCATCATATTTGGCAGCCTAATTCAGTATAGTATACAGGCAGCTGCCCAAAAACCTTTTCCTGTGTTGCTTGAATCATTTCACACCTGACACTTTATTAATATGCTTGTTAGTGGACTACACACAGTAGACTGTTTTCTGTTTGGCTGTAAGATTGAGCCCAGCCACAGACTGGCATGCCAGTACTTGTGCTTCTTGCCTTATACCCAGTGCTGCTGGGAGAATAATAACTCAAGTATTTTTAATTAAATAATTTAAGTATTGCATTAGGTTACTTGTTAAACACTGATCAGAATACATTAACATATATTACTTTTTATGTGTTACCCCCGTGTGATTGTGTTGCTGAGTTTAGCACTGTATATTCAACATAAATTTAGAGATACTGAAATTTTGAGAGAGTTTACTTCAACTAGAAGAAAGGAATAATGCAATATCCCGTGCACTTGTTTTAGGAAATTTATCATGTGGCTAAATCTTCCTGCTGATGCTGAGAGTTTGTTTGAAGCTAACAGCTGTACAGATGAACAGAGTGAAACAGACATGCGCAGACTACAAAATACTTAACAGTATCCCAGTTAAATGTTTATATGGCCAAATAACCAAGTTACCTATGGAGATATCTATGTGTGTTAACCTGGCTCCTCAGACACCAATATCCGTGTTTTTCTAACAGTAATAAAGGTTTATATGGCATTTTAGAAAGTAAATAATCAGTTTATTAAAGCACATGTAAATGCATTCATTGAAGCTTACCCCAATACCTTTCCTTATCTATATGCAAGGTAACTTTCTAATGGTACATAGCTTATCTAACATGGTGTTAAAGGTTGGACAATAATCACTGTTTATATCTAGACTGTATCTCTAGCACCTTTCCTAGTCTGCAGAACAACAGTTTACAAAGCAATTGACATTTGACATGAATTGATGTCATTAACATTAACAGACATCATTAACAATGTATATCATGAGCAAAACATTTTAAAACATCTAAGTCCAAGCGCCTGAATAATGCAGGGCTAATTTTACTTGTATATTAAAATATCTGAGTGCTTTACACAAAACATCAAAAACCTTCCCCAATTACTGTAATTGTCCTCCAACATAATACAATTCGGGGTCACACAAAACAGAACTGGGTGGAAGGGGAAGCCTACCCACTGTGGGATGCAAACATACAAATCAGTGTGCATTCATCATACCAAGCTAACTGTACGCATGTTTTTGGTAGGTGAAAATATTACCATCATAGACAAAGCATGCAAAGTGCATGTTGACAGCAACTCAACCTAAATTTAGAACATAGTCTATCTTGCAACACCATTATAAACACCTTTCACTGGAAAACATTCTTTATTGTTTATCACAAGTACAAATCAAACCTTTACATTGTATTAAAAAACTATAGTCAAATGATTCAGACAAGATTTTTAGGAACTGCAATAAAGGTGCCAAAATTAGCAACAGTGAGGGACCAATGCCAATGCCTAACCATTTCACAGGTAAGAGTAAAATCCTCAGAATTGAGGCAGTGAGTATGAAAAAAACACTTAAAAAAACTGACAAAGGAAAGCAATATAAATCTGCATACTTGAATCTAAATTATATATCCTCTCACCCTTGTAGTCACTCTCAGTCCAGTTGCTCTTGTGAGGGTCAACAGCCTCCAGAACATCATGCCGACAACATCCATACATGTGGCATGTCGGATCCACCCATGTGGGAGAAAACTGGAACATCCTTAGCAGTTCTAGACCAAGGTTCTTCAATATTGTCAAATTCTTAACTTTAGTGTGCAAAGTAACTTCAGTTCATCCATTTGTATGTACAACATTTGAATATAATTTTAAATATAAATTGATGGGTGTTATGCTTTGACTATATAATGCACATCTAGAGTACTGTGTGCAGTTCCAGTCACTACACAACAAGAAAGACATACTTTAGAATATGAAAAAAAACTTTCATACCAAAATACAGATAATAGGGGTACAGTACTGGATGGATGCAAAAGGCCCCTGAACTACAGTTCACAAAAGGGATCTGATTTAGGGGTCATCATGTTTTGGATTCACAGGTGACCAGTCTCAGTTCTCTTTTATTTCTGAGGTAATGCTGGCATTCACCTCCTCACAGATCCTAAATGTTTATGCCTTGAAATGTTTTACCTGGCTTGGGTCAGACTTGAGTTATGCAACATCCACATGACCCACAAAATTAGTGATATACACTTCTGGACAAAAATTATAGAACACCTTAGTTTTCCCAGTTTTTCTTCCAATTTAATCATCTGAAATGCAATGAATCACCTAAAATGGTGAAAACGTAAGCAGTAAACTGCCAGAGGTTTAAATTTAAATTTAAGTTAGCAAAAACTGAAAAAAAGAAATATAGTATTAAAAATAGGCCTTCTTCAGGGAACAACTAATATGTTATAACCTGCAGATGTTCAGACTGTGTTACTATACCCTCTAAAAAACTACTTGGACAATATTTCGGTGATAAAAGCAAGAAAATTGTAATTAACAAATGAAATGAGACAGGACATTATTACTCTTAGACATATAGGCCTTTCATTTAGAGAAATTGCCAAAAAAAAAAAAAAAATCACTGAGTATGGAGTCCCACACAATCCAAAGGCAATTAGAAACTGGAAGAAACTATGATAGGAAGAGATTGGGCAGGCCCAAAGTCACAACCCAATCAGAAGACAAGTTTCTGAGGGTCACCAGCTTGTGCGATCACAAGCTCCTCACAATATAACAGCTTCAAGCACAGCTTAACAGTGGTCAAAAAAGGAAGTCTGAGTTTCTACCGTGAAGAGGAGACTTTGTGCCACAGATCTGACAGGGTGAGTGGCAGTAAGAAAGCCATTCCTTAAAGGACAAAATAGGGCCTTGAAATACTGGCTGTGGACTACTGCAGACTGGAGATAGGAGAGGGGAAAAATGGAAAATGTATTAAACAATATTTACATAAGTGCTTTGCATTTTCTGTTAAGAACAAAATAAAGATGAATTTTACCATTAATTCTTTTGAGCTTTAATTTATTAAACCTGTTTGAAAACAGTTAACCGCTTGAATTTGAGTACCAGCCTAAAAGTGCATTTGGGGAAAACTTCTATAATTTAATTTTGGAAAAAGTGCATTACAGCCTATGTTGCACCAGAATGGACAGTATACACAGATCAGCAACATTAAAACCACTGACAGGTGAAGTGAATAAAATTGATTGTCTCGTTACACTGGTACCTGTCAAAGGTATGGATATATAAGACAGCAAATGAATAGTCAGTTCTTAAGCATGATGTTTCAGAAACAGTCAAAAATAGGCAAGCACAAGGATCTGAGCAACTCTGACAAGGATAAAATTGTGACGGCTACATGACTGGGTCAAAGCATCTCCAAAACAACAGATCTTGTAGTTTTGTTCCTGAGATGCAGTGGTTAGTACCTATCAAAAGTGTCCAATGGAGGTCAACCAGTGAACCGGTAACAGAGTCATGGGCCTGCAAGACTCAATGAAGCACGTGGGGAGCGAAGGCTAGCCTGTCTGGTCAGATCCCATAGAAGACCTACGTAAACTGCTGAAAATTTTTAATGCTGGCTTTGAGTAAAAAGTTTTAGAACACACGGTGCATCGCACCTGCTGTGTGTGGGGCTGCACAGACACAGACCGTTCAGAGTGGCCATGCTCATACCTGTGCACTGCTAAAAGCTCCTGCAATGAGCAAATGAGAATCAGAACTGGACCACAGAGCACTGCAAAAAGTGAATCTCATTTTCCTTCAGATTATATGGATGGCATGATGTGTGTTGCATTGTTTACCTGGGGAAGAGATGGCAGCAGAATGCACTAAAGAAAGATGGCAAACCGGCAGTGGCAGTGTGATTCTCTGTGCAATTTCTGCTGGGAAACCTTGGGTCCTGGTATTCATGTGAATGTTACACATTTCACCTACTTAAAGATTGCTGCAGACCTTGTACATCCCTTAATGGCACCAGTGTTCCCTGATGACAGTGGCCTCTTTCAGCAGGATAATGTGCCCTGCCACACTGAAAAAAATGCTCAGGAATAGTTTGAGAAACATGACCAAGAGTTCATGGTGTCGACAAGGCCTCCAAATTGGCCACCAAAAACAAATCCGATCCTTGGAGGATCTTAGCTCATAAAATACAGGACTTGAAGAATATGCTGTGTGACAGGGGCTTGGCGTCCTCACCTAGCCGGGACGCCCCTGCACACTAAATTCAGGGGGAACAGCCATGGACGTTGCAATACCTTCCCCTGAACGCTAGTTGGCCACCTCCCTGGGATGGAACAGTGTCTCGGGTTCCCGCAGGGCATCCTGGGAATTGGAGTTGGGTGCAGCCCTGTTGGGTCACACAGGTACCGCCAGGAGGCGCTGTATTTGGGACTCCTGAGCCCGTTTGGGTAGCCAATTCATCACACCCGGAAGTGAAGCAGGAAATCAGGGATCAAGCACCTGGAGCACTTCCGGGTGAACTATAAAGGGAGCCAGCGACCACCACTCAGAGGCCCGAGTCGGGTGGAAGGAGGGCGAAGGTTGGTGAGGAGTAGTGTAGTGAGAAGAAGAGGAGAAGAAAGTGTTTATTGTGTGCTTGGGACTGTGTTGGGCTAGTGAGACACGGGGAAGACGTGTCTCACAGCTGAAGAAAAATAAAAATTTATTTAATTTTACACATGCCTCCTGTGTCTAATCTTGGTGCCAGATACCAAAGGACACCTTCAGAGGTCAGGGCTGTTTTGGCGGCACAAGCGGGACCTACACAAAATCAGGAGGTTTTAATATTTTGGCTATTGGGGTATTAGTTAGTTAATATTATCTAGTATTAAGAGATGGCCAGATGAAGTGTGAAAGAGATACAATAGATACATTTTCATAAAAATAATTAAGAAAGGAGGAAGAAAGCTAAAATTATATAATTATATAATAATTATATAACTAAAATTATACATTAGGAGGACAGTTAAAAAAACCTTCAGACATTATCATGACAATCAAGGATATGACAGCAACACTAATAATTTATAATACACAAGAGGATGAAAATCAGAGCTGGCCCTACATATAGCAGATTAGGCTGAAGTGTTCCAAAAGATAATGGTAAATGGAATTAGAATGAAAGAATTCTTTAGTCTGCTTTGAGCAAGAAATCTGCAGCAAAACTGAAAAGCTTACGCATTACTTTAGAATTATGTTACAGGATTCAAGGGGAACATTAAGTTGTGTACATTTTTTATCACAGACAGATGAGCGGAACTATATAGTGTTTCAAAAGCTGTATCATTTTAGAACATGAACCAAGGTAATATGAGGGTATCTAAATCTAGAAGTGACAACAAAATCAAGAAAAAAATCAAGAAATGGAGTTAAAGCCATCACACGTAGGAAATGGTGCTGTAAGGTTACTGAGATGACACTTTATGAAGGAATCACCTCAAGATCCATTTAAAAAATGGCAACAAACATTTGAAAAAATACTAGAGAAATTTTTATATAGACTGGTGGTGCTTATTTAATCTGAAAATTAAACTGGGAGGTAAATAAACTATTCTATTTTAATCCTTTTGTTAATGTTCATTGTTGATGCTAGCAGCTTGGAGCACTTAGACACAGAGGATGTGGACATTTACTAATACTAACCAAAGATTCTGTGACTTGCGTAAGAGGTTGCTGGTAGTATGAGGGACCAGGCAAGAACATGGACTGGATGTGACAACAGTCAATCACAGGTCCCAATCACACATATAACTCTACTAACTCTGGGCCAATTTGGAACTGATTTTTAACCTAAAACACACACACAGCCACACCCACGTCTTGGGGAAGTTAATAAATATGAAAGTGTTAATAATTCTTCTAGAACTGTCTATTAAATATGGCATGACTGCTGCATCAGATAACAGAGCACTGTATAAAGAAACATCTCTCTCTACAAAATACTACAAAAAATGAAATCTATTAAAATATTAACAATAATGCGTGCTATACTGTTTGGAGTAGTCGGTATGGTATGGTCCCTTATAAGTACAGTACAGAGAAACTGACATGCACCACAATATCCAAATTAGCGTGACAGGGACAAGAGCCTATATTGTAGGACAGACTGACACTATCCCTTTTTTGTATGACTAGAACTCTCTGGGCTTAAAATGCTAGAACCAGACACAGTCTTAATGTCAGCTAAAAAGTCTCAGCTTCTATGATGGGGCCCCTCGCAGCCTCCACACCCCTGATCCACCTGTTGAGATGAATGATCACAGACAGCACTCAGAGACAGCTTTTAGTGGTACCAACAGTACACCCAAGTTTGAACAAAGATCCATAACACAAGGATGAACAACATTGAACTTTACACTGATTGTCAACCAAAAGGATGGGCTTATGTGCACCCAAGAAACCAATGACAAGACCTCTATTCCTTCCTTTAAAAATCCTTTACAAAATCCAGATCCTTGCTCTACTCTACCAACTCACTGCTCAACCTGGCCTAATCTTCGGCTATCCAAAGCAGAAACCCAAGAGTTTGCAGAATGTGGTCGCAATAAAGAGTGATCCCCATCACTCTGAAGGGTAATTAGGGCTGAACTGGAAAAATGGAAGAATGTCCATAACAGGAGTTAGATAACGGGTGCCTTTACTCTAAACCTTGCTAAAGACAGCAAGTACCTGAGCATCTCAAGACTACCCGAGTGTCTCCTTTGCACTTTGGAGCTTCTTGTTGATATCAGTGACTGATACTGGAGATTGTTTTTTTTAATCTTCACAGCTGTGATATTTCTATCACCTAATGTTGTTGTTTTCCTCTGTTGCCCTCACCACCAAAAGAAGCACTCTCTGTATTCTTAAGATTATATTAAGATGCTTTCCCGGGTGGCTGGGTGTTAATAAAATGACCCATGGTTAAAACTGCTTTTCATTAATTTTCCATCCCCTAGAGCCAATTAAGCTCACTAAACAAAGTCCCAAAGTACAGCTATAAGCCTACCTTCCTCATTTATTTAGGCTAGTAGCTATGCAATAAAAACACAAACAATGCATCTGGCTTAATACAGGCCTAAAAGTTCATTTTTGTGTAAATAGGTAACTGTTACATAAATACTGCCACAGGTAGTTAGGACATATACAGGCAAAATACAAACTATAACTAAGAGGTCATTTGCAAATTATTATTGTATATAATTACTATTACTTAGACATTATTGTACATTAGGACAACACTTTTTCCATGGTGACTAACATGATCAAGATACTTTAAAACTAATGACTTTTAATGTTCAGAAACTCAAGCATAGGCAGTTTAAGTAACTTGCTCACAGTCGCAGCATTAGTCAGCAGTAACACTGGTTTAACACTAGAATTACCAGAGCCTACGAAAAAACTCGTAAATCCGTCCCACCTTAAATTGCTTCTTAAATCCCTTCACACCTCTCTGCCAGCGTCCTTTGTCCTCTAAATGTGCTGATAAAGAGAAGCTAGAAGCAGCTGGCTATTCCATCCCCCCACCAATTTAGAACGTGCACGAACTTCTCTCAGCTCATGCCTTGATTGAGTATCTGAGAGTGAAGTGGAGTTTTAGAGTGGAAATAATAGATCGTTATTTGGAAAACACGCATTTCACGTCTGTTCCGTTTTTACAGTAATCTGTGTAAACACATTGTTAAAACAGAAACATTTTTTATATTCTAGTAGTAGATGACAAAATGTAGGCATAAACAATATAATGTATGAAGCCTGAAGTCCAGATATCAAAGAAACATTTTCACAAAAGGTACAAATATAACACAACAATTGTGCTTTTATTCAAAAATATAACTGCAGAAACAAAAAGCTGCCTTAACATGCGACATTGACACCCGTTTATTATAACTGCCTCCGTGGCGCAACAGAATCAGCTGCCGACTGGGAATCGAAAGGTCGCGAGTTTGAACCTGCACCACTCCGTTTTGAGAAGTAAACTGCTCTTAGTCTTACTATTTTAAAGCATACATTTGATTTCAGTCTGTAACAGCCGGTGTAATTTATGATCCTTGTAAAGGTTAGCTTTGTTTTGTTTTTTTTAATTCACTTTTCATTCTCTCAGTCGCGTTCAGAATCAATCCATACAACCCCATCTGACACGGCTGTTTTCACATAAAACGCGCTATAGCTCTGCAGTGTACTTGTGACTGCATTCTCGTACCAATGTTTGCGAAATGAAGTGCACTTTTCGTGGCATTACACGTGTATTTTTTGAGCATGCTCAAACACAGGAACATAGGTTGGTGTAAAAGTATAACAAAACAAGTGCACTTTTATTCAAGACTACCTGTATAACTGAAGAAAAAAGAAAGCAAGTTACAGTAGGCGATTGATACGACAGCTTGCATGGTGCAATGCTAAGAAGTGCTGATTTCCATTCCGTGCTATATAAAAACATCACATTCAAATATTAACAGTTCCCACACACCCAAGGACCGTCCTTCCTACATTTACGACACGTGTACTTGTTGCAGTATACACACCTCTCTGTGCTATGGTTCCTATTACACTAAATGAGCACCTGACACTGTACTTTCTTCCCTGGGGGAAGGTCCCAGATCAGAAAATTTCCAGTTCCTGCATAAATTCACACCCGATCTGACACTGTTCGTTTTCAAATAATATTGCATTAGTGCGATGATACAGTATTTTCACATACATTGTCTCTTTCTTTCAGGTGTGTAATAGAAACCACAGCATAGAGAGAAGTGTGTACATTGCTTCTTACAGGAAAAGGCGATGGAAAAAGTGCACTTGAATAAAAGTGCACTTTTGTTATACTTTTACACCAACATATGTTCCTGTGTTTGAGTGACACGGGCAGATGGGGAGTGTCTGATGATTGCATATACAGTAATCCCTCGCTATATCGCGCTTCGACTTTCGCGGCTTCACTCTATCGCGGATTTTATATGAAAGCATAACTAAATATAAAACGCGGATTTTTCGCTGCTTCGCGGGTTCTGCGGACAATGTGTCTTTTTACTTCCTGTACATGCTTCCTCAGTTGGTTTGCCCAGTTGATTTCATACAAGGGACGCTATTGGCGGATGGCTGAGAAGCTAACCAATCAGAGCACGAAGTTAAGTTCTCCTGACTGAGAAGCTAACCAATCAGAGCACACAGTTGAGTTCCTGCGTGCTGAATGCAGTGTTAACCAGGAAGTCTCGTCTCGCTCATTCAGCATCAACGTGTTTCGCTGTGTAAAGAGTTGTGCTCTTTTGTGTTTATCTTTGTGCATAGTCAAGCCCTTCATTATGGCTCCAAAACGATCTGCTACTGCTTCAGGGGCCGTGCCCAAGCGCAAGAAGAAGATGTTAACGATTGCCGAAAAGGTAAACGTTTTGGATTTGTTGAAGGCTACGATTCTTTTTATTTAAAAAGTAGGAAAGGAATATAAGATCTACGGCCGCAGTGTCCTTTTAACCAGGGTGCAAAACGAGTTGTAAGTGGATGTAATAAGGCAGTAGTCTGGATGGAATCTGCTTTAGGGATTTGGATTGAAGACTGCCAGAAGAAGAACAACGGCAGTGCTAAACAATCGCCTGAAGTGGCTCCTTTACAAGGGCTGTAACGCTCTCCTTTGTTGTGCAGTAAAATTAAACTCATTGTTATCGGACAAGTCATTGTGTCATTGTTGGTGAGTAACCATAATTAATTTTCTTCTTACAGTGCTTAGTACATGTATGTACGTTTAGTGTCACTGTACACACATTTACTGTATACTATATTTCTTGCATTGTACGTATTTATTGCTGGTGTACTGTCTATCGTAATGGCTGTAACATATGTGATATCGGAGACACTCAATATCTTTAAAATAATATTTAGGTTTTACTGTATATAAACAGTGTGTTTATATACATAATTTCAATGAATCTTACCTAATATCTAAGAGAATACAAAGGGATTATGCTGTATAACTCTGCGGGGAATATTTATAAACAGTGTGGGAGAGTTTATAAGGGCTTAAAATATATAAAAATAACCATACAAACATATGGTTTCTACTTTGCGGATTTTCACCTATCGCGGGGGGGTCTGGAACGCAACCCCCGCGATTGAGGAGGGATTACTGTAGCGCCGAAGTTACAGCTATTTACCATTCTCTCCTCTGCATGTCCTGGAGTACAAAAGAAACAGCATACAGCAACATGCGGGGACTGGCAGGAACACTCAATAAAACTGAATAAAAAGAAAATCAAGTGACGGTGAGATACAAAGAAGGCAGCTTCGCCAGCGTTTGTGTGTCAGAACCCTTTGGGGGGGGGGGCGTTAGTATGCATCGTGCTACACTGCAGAGCTATAGCGCGTCTTTTTGTGAAAATAGCCGTGTCAGTTGGGGTTGTATGGATTGATTCTGAACACGACTAAGAGAATGAAAAGTGAATTTTAAAAAAAAAAAAAAACCAAAGCTAACCTTTACAAGGATCATAAATTACACCGGCTGTTACAGACTGAAATCAAATGTATGCTTTTATTCTAAAATAGTACGACTAAGAGCAGTTTACTTCTCAAAAAGGAATGGTGCAGGTTCGAGCTCGTGACCTTCCAATTCCCAGTCGGCAGCTGATTCTATTGCGCAACGGAGGCAGTCATAATAAACGGGTGTCAATGTCGCATGTTAAGGCGGCTTTTTGTTTCTGCAGTTATATTTTTGAATAAAAGTGCAATTGTTGTGTTATATTTGTACCTTTTGTGAAAATGTTTCTTTGATATTTGGACTCCAGGCTTCATACATTATATAGTTTATGCCTACATTTTGTCATCTACTACTAGAATATTAAAAAGTTTTTGTTTTAACAATGTGTTTACACAGATTACTGTAGAAACGGAACAGACATGAAATGCGTGTGTTCCAAATAATAATCTATTATTTCCACTCTAAAACTTCACTTCACTCCCAGATACTCAATCAAGGCATGAGCTGAGAGAAGTTCTTCGTGCACGTTCTAAATTGGTGGGGGTATGGAATAGCCGGCTGCTTCTAGCTTCTCTTTATCAGCACATTTAGAGGACAAAGGATGCTGGCGGAGAGGTGTGAAGGGATTTAAGAAGCGATTTAAGGTGGGACGGATTTACGAGTTTTTTTGTAGGCTCTGGTAATTCTAGTGTTAAAGCCCAGTGCTTCAGACTATGTCACAAGTAACAATGCAGTTAAGTTCTTTAGAATGCATTTACTACATTAAAACAAAACTTAATTGGACCTACAGTCAAATCACCTAAACTATGTACTGTATATGATTTGAACCATATGAAAACTCGAGCAGTTTCCAATTGATCGTATAATCAGTGTTAAGGCAGTGGAATAACATGTACAAAAACATTGATACACAGTAATCTGGCAAAACTGTGGCTTGGTATGGGGTGGGCGGGGGGTTGCCAACCAGGATCCCAAGCTGTTTTGTCATGTGGTGGGTGTGGCAAAGTGCTATAGCAGTGCATGCTCCCCAATCTGACCTGACCTGAAGGATGAGCTGTGCGATTGTGTTTTATTGTGCAGTGTTGAGCTTTCCAGAGTAGGCTTCAGTTTTAGGCCTGACGCTGCTGGCAGTGAATATACTGTAGCCATGAAATGGACTAGCACGGTTTGATAATGAATGGATAGAGCCATATGCACTAGGAACTGCATATACACACACCCCACATGCAATCAGTAAATACACACACTTGATAAAGATTATACAGCCAAAAAATGGTGTTTCAGACATTTTTTTTATCACACTAATGCTTGAGCACATAACAGACAATTACTAATGCTAAATGTTTAGCAAAGTAAAAAATGTGTTTTTATTATTTATACATTTGCATAAAATATTAATATGCAGCATGATTGTACCATGTTTGGCGATGTAGCCACATCGCTCATCCCAAAGACATGCTGGTTAGCCCAAGCAATATAATGTGTGGTTGTGTCCTGTGAAAAAGGCGCTATATAGTGCCCAACCCGGCACAGACTACGCAGAGGCACGTGTAAAAGTCACACAGGCTTTTTATTTTTCTTCACCCGTGGGCGCACGTCTTCCCCGTGACCCACAGGCAATACACAGTCCCAAAAGCACTTTACCAACACAAAGCAACTCTCCACCTGGTACCACCACTCCTCTCAGGCAACCTTGTCCTCCTCCACCCGACTCTGGCCCTTCAGTGGTGGAGGCTGGCCCATTTTATAGCCCACCCGGAAGTGATCCAGGTGCTTGACCACCTGGTCCCAATTGCACCTCCAGGTGGGGTTGATGACTCGTCCAGCTGGGTTCTCGAGTCTCTGCAGCACCCCCTAGTGGCCACCCCAGCTCCCATCCAGGTTGTAAAGGACTCCATGTCCCATGGAGCCATGCTGGAGACTGGGGAACGAACATCGGCCAGGGAGGCTGCCACCCAGCGTCCTGGGGGAGATATTGAGCTGCCCATGGTGGCTCCCCCGGAACATATGCAGCACAGGCGTCCTGGCCGGGCATGGGACCCGGCTGTCCATCACAGTCCGTGAATGTGCCCAATACTACACTCATACTCTGCTCATACAGAGTCAGGGCTGGATTCTGTCTGCTACCTGATGCTTCTGAAGCAAACATCAGGTCTCTGTGGTTCTTAATGAGAAAATTGTGCATATGGTAAAATGAACTAATGTGAAAAGCAGACCTTAGCCTTGATTTTCACACTAAAATTATATTAGTTGTGAAATACAGACATACAAAATCATTACTAAGTGAGCTAGTGCACCATAACTTTATATACAGATCGATTTATTTCCGTGTAACAAAACTTCTGTGGTTTCACCTTTACCACAACCAGGTTTGGGGAGAGGATATTCTAACTTTTTTGAAGGTTATTCACATAACATTTGTAGCAGGCATACCAAACTTTAAGAACATATCTTTTTCAAGTATAACAAACCCCAAGGGTACAAAACACATTCGTAAGGCAAACCTGCTCCTGAGAAGTACAATGCAGGAAAGTTTGTTACATCAGTGTTGAAATAAAAACACAATAAAACTCTGTATTTCTTGCCTTTTTTTATTCAACCTGTGAGCATAGAATTAAGCCCTCAATATTAACACTGTCTCAAACTCTAAGTGGGTATTCCTTATAAAATAAAGTGTGACCATACCATTTATTGTACACATGAGTACCTCTGATTATTCAAATGAGTTATCCAAGTCACTCTGATTCTCAAAAGCTGCTGATCTCCAACAAAGAGTGCTTTCTAAAGACAGTGTTCTGATATGTCAAAAGTATTAATCTTGAACAGACCCAAAAAAAATATCACATGCACCAAAAAAGGGAATCATTTCACTGCCCGTTTCTCCAAACAGACATCTTTGTTTAAGCTTTGACTTGGCTTAAATGAATGAATTAATATTGACAAAACATCAACTAAGCTAATGAGTTGTTAGTTAAGGCAATAAACATGTCACATTAGAGTCAGCACGGTAAAGAGGTAATTAGCCCTGGAAAAGCTCTGCTGATTGGAGCTGTTGAGATCCCCACTCTTAACCTTTGAGTCCATTATCAAGTGCAGGACGAGCAGAGCTATGCTAATGCGAATTCTTCAACTGACAGCCTGCTTGCTCCCTAAGTCAAGGACTACATTATCAGTAAAGCGTTCATCAACACACAGGATGGGTGAATTCATGGAAATTAAATCAAATACTTGCTATAATCTGAATGAGCCAAAAACGAAAATGATCAGAAAATAGCCCGATCACTTGCCATTTTCATTTTCTGTATATGGTTCACTGCAAATATCCTCCATATTCTGAAAACAACAATGTATACACTTAAGTACTACTAGTATAACTAAAGGATGGGTATGCTGACCAAAGTATTTGGCAGAAATTTGTCTTTGATCAAAAATGCCAAACTTAATAAGTTTAGCATATATTATTTATTTTGGATCTTACAATAATATCTAGAGAATAACCTTATTCCATAGTAGGATTATACGACATGGACAAAATGTCATGCTGCAAGTATATTCCTACATATAGTCATGTACTTGTAATATTAAAAAAAAATAAAATAAAATTATTACATCTGGACACTTCCATGTCAGATACTTGAAAGCAACTGCAAAAGCCAAAAGTGATAAGCCTACATCTAAAAACTGAAACAGAAAAATGAATACCTGCTATTCTAAACACAAAAGTATTATAATAATGTTTTAAAAAATCATTTTATTAAGGGTGACATATGGTTAGTTCTGTTGCCTCACTGATGCACAATCATGAATTTGAATAATGCGCCAGATTGCCTTGTTTATGGTGGGGGATGCCAGGGAGGTTTGGGGTGAGGATAATGGATGTTCTCCCTGTGTTCATGAGCTTTCCTCCAAGTACTGTAGTTTTCTCTCCACTCCGTAAAGACATGCAAGTCAGGCTAACTAATGAATATAAACTGGATCGGTATGAGTCAATATGCTTGAGTGTGTGATACATAGTACTTGGGCATCCTGGGGGCAGACTCTTGCTTTAAACCTAATGCTGTGTGCATAGACACTGGCCCAGTGAAAAATGGACCATAACGTTTGTAATACCCATTTTTCACTGAACTACTTTATAAAGCTGTAATATCAGCTCTCCTCACCACAAAGGAGTTTAGAAATATACCACAATATTTTCGGACTTGCTTAATTCAACTGGCAGCATTAGGCACAAGGCAGGAAAGGGTTCTACTTATGCACCCATGCAATCACTGATGGGTCAGTATAAAATCCCCAATCAACCTAAATGGGAGTATAAATAAGTACTGGAATATTTTTTTTTCCATTTTTGAAGTAATAACTAGACAATAAATGAATAAAAACGTGAAACAGAGAGGCACAGATGCTAACACTGCCTTTATCACACCTCCAAGAAAGTGAGATCAGAACCAGGTCTAATGCTGCGTTCTGCACATCCTGCCCATGACTGCATTAGTTTTCCTACATTTACTCAAGTTTGTATCTCCATCCCATAAATTCAGTTCAGTTTTTTTGAATAGTACTCTTAACTGAGTGTGGGTGGACAGCGCTGTGACAAGTTCTCAGGTAGAACACATGTATACATTTTACAAATTACTAATTACAAAATTAGTACAAATAAAGATAGACACTTGCTTAAACTGACATGAAAACAAAGTAGAAATTGATGAAGATAGATGGGGCCCAGCAACATCTGTCCATTTGATGAGCTATGGCCAGTTGGCAAAAGAACAGACGAAAACAAAAAACAGCAACCTTGGAGAAAAAAAAACCTCTAGCTGGCATCTGTGGTCAAAGTAAATACATAAGTTATGTTAACTGGTGGTGCTATATTGGCTCCAGTTGGTGTGAGTTTGCTTAGTGACAAAGTGGTGCCTCATCCAAAGGTGGTTCCTGTCCTTCATGCAAAGCTGCTGGGAATTTCCTTTTACTTGGCATGCAGTACTAGCATAAATAAATTGCAATTTTTACATTATCTTGCTTGTGTGGCTCCATGATACTGTGAAATATTTTTTACATTTTGATCCTTTTTGTGCAATAAAGCTCAGCAAAAAGAGTAGATACATGGCATTTACACTTACTTTGGGGGAAGAGCACTTAGAAGATCGTAAGGCACAAGTAAAGATTTGCATTAAACAGCAGTCAGAAAAGGAATTTACTTTGACATTGAGGACTGCTGCTTGTGATTCCTGTGAAGGATTCTTGTGAATAAAATACACAGTTCTTGTCTGGCCAGGTGATCTGCCTGGCATTTAAACAACTATAAGAAACCCAGCGTAAGTAGCTATGTATCAACTCACTTTTGCTGTGGATGATCAAATAGAACTGCTGGTACAGCATTACATGACGCGTTATTGTTCACACTGTCACTAAATATCCATCCATCGATCCATCCATCATGTTGTTATATATTTACGTATCTCTGGTATTGCAATTATAGAAAGGTGTACTGCATCTCCTGGCACTGAGTATATTCTTATTTTTTTATAGTCTTATTTCATGAACCTGAACATCAAAGTTGTCATGAAATGTGGTGTTTAACATCAGAGGTGCCAAAAGACAAAACACACTTAATCTTTTCAGATTCTCTTGAGTACAGTGCTGACTTGAACTAGCTACTTGCTACAGCAATTTGTGGTCTTTTTTAGTCTTGAAAGTCATGTAAAGTTGAAATCCATGTAATTTAAGAAAATAATTTTAAAAAGTTCTATCTATCAGATCCATGTATCCATGTTTTCATTGAAAAACCAAATCAGGAAATGATCAAGAGTACAATTTTATTTACATACATACATTTCTTCTAGAGAGTCTAATTTACAAATCACACCACCTCAGGCAACACCTTTCATCTTTTCTGTGAAGAGCATGAAGCTTCTTCTTAACCAAAATGAAAGACATGTACACTGTAAGATTTTACTTACTTCACTGGATCATATCAGGTATAATTAGAGGAGATATGCAGTGATAAAACAGGCAGTATATACAACCATACATAAACATTTTTCTTCTGAATGTGTTTTTATAAGAACATTTCAACTAGAAAGCAAAACATTGGTCACAGTTGCCTAATTAGGAAAATTGGGCCCTAGCTCAGGTATATTTTGAGTGATACATGTTTACATCCAGAACAACAAACCTTCCAGCATTGTGAGTACCGTAGATCCCGGAATACAAGCCGAGAATTTCGTCCTAGATTTTTGGCTTGGAGTTTGGGGGTCGGTTTATACAACGAGTATCATTTCAGATTCAAGATTTCCAGCGCAATGCCAGTTTTGCCGATGAATACGGAAGTAAATAATGACGAAACCACAGAGCCATCTTTCAGATGAAGAAGTAACTTTGAATGCCGGTACTTTAAATTAAATAAAGAATGTATTCAAAAAAGTGTTTTAGTTGTTGATTTTATTAATAAAATTTATAATAAATTATCGGGAAGTTTAAAATAAATGTTTTTATTTTGATTTACGATCCACATCTTGCGTTACGAAACGGATGCGGTCACGTGTATCCGCTTGCGCGATTGTAAACAAACAACCGAGAGCGTTAGTAGCGTCAGTCGGAGCCCAGATACATGTGTTTGTGGATGTAATTTTGAAACGAAGATGGACATTGTGTGGAAATATCTCCACCTCCTCCCTTCCTGCAGCCCAAAGATGTCAAATTAAATGGTGAGTACAGTATGAAATTGTTTGTAGAATAGAATGCCTTTTACTGTCACTATACGCATCTACAATGAGATTAAAAGCAGCTCCTTCAGTGCAGAAAAAAGTTCTGTATAGGGCTTGTATGGTTGTTTTTTAGCCTTAGCATAACGCCGTATCTGCGGCCCTGCTTCTGCTTTCTTTCCCTCCTCCGTCTGTGTCGTCTCCTAGACCCGACAACAAACCACGGAGAGCCCGCTGGTCTCGCTATGTTGTCTGGGATGTTGTGCGTGTGATGAAAAACACTCAAAACAGATGTCTGGCTCTGGACACCGATGTCTATAAGGTTCTGAATGGTGTAGCGGATGTTTGCCGAACCGATCGTGCACAAACAAGGACAAAAAAAAAGTACAAAAACAACAAAAAAGTGCACTGAAAAGGAGAGCCCTGAGCCGCTGCGCGCCGCCATGCTCCTAGCCTAATCGAAGTAGGCTAGGCACTTTTTATAACTTTTTGGTTAGTACATTAGAAAAATTATTGGTGTTTTTTATTATGAAAAGGTTAAGTAAGTGTTGTAGTGGGAGGTTTGGAACGCATTATGGGTTAGCCTTTGCGAACGAATTAAGTTCGTAAGTCAAGGGTCCACTGTATTGCGTATTTAAGTTAATAAAATTTATAACAAGTCTCCGGAAATCCACCCGCCGATGTACCGTATTTGCGTATATAGTTTCAACACAAAGGTTCCAATTTACCAAACTTCTCCGCAATCACTTCCTAGTTTCCATCAAAAATGCCGGCAGTCTCAAATTCTCGCCGATAAACATTATGAATATACCCGAAGAGACACTTTTAAGGAAATTTAGAAAATTTTGCTTGGAGAAGGGGGTCGGCTTAAATACCGGTCATCGGCAAATACATGTAATTTAGTCGGTAGAGAAGGGGATCGGCTAATATACCGGGTCGGCTTGTATTCCGGGATCTACGGTAAATCATAAAACAATCTTGTAAAAGAATTCATAAAAATGCCTGCTTAGGAGGTGCTTAAGTGAGAAATATTCAGTGAGAACCAAGAAGTTAATTACTCTTTAAATCCTATTTTCTTGCAGTTTACTTATATGTTTGACAATGAATAGTGTAACAATTCTGTACAGTAGCTAATAATCTAGGAGAACTAAATTAACTTAAATAAAGAAAGAAGCATTCATACAATATAAAACAGGACGTGCTTAGAATAAATAAGCATATTGTTAAAAAAGTCCTTAAGGTGTGGAAATGTAGGCTAAAAAATATTAAATCAATATTACATTATCAGAAATATTCATCTGCTCTGAAAGTAGTATATGTGAAAAACAGCAAAACAGTGGTAAGTACAACCTTGCATAACACATTTCAAGCTGAAAAAGTTAACACAGCACATAATCTTTTTATACACACTGGAGAAGAGAGTGAAGCGGGTATGTGGTCTAGGGTGGATATCTATACAGTGCACCTCCAAAATTCGTGGGGGTTACATTCCTAGAGCAACTGTGAATTGTGAAAAACTGTGAATTTTGGATGTGGTTAAAAAAATGCCTATTTTTATAGTTTAAATTCTAAATATGTCCCCAAAACACTTTCATTTAATTTCAAACTCAGCTTAATACATTACCTAAAAAAAAGAATGTAAAGGTAAACCTGTATACTGTACTGCTATGTCTCCCACAGTGCTAGAATGTAAAATACCAATGTTACCGCTATATGTACTGTAATTCATGCAAGCGCGTTTTCATTGCCTGAAGCCTTAGGGCCGATTTATACTTCACGCTCAGAACGCGTACGCGCCCGCATCATGGCTGCCACGCGTTCCCAGCATTCATTTCACGCGTCCTCTGAGCAGGTCCTCAGAAATTACCGCGACGCGTGCATGAGTTGCAGTAACAGCAAAAAGTTGGGGGGCACAGTGTGCTAAAAGTCGGAATGTGACGTCAGAGTCTCTGCTTACTATCTACATGTGACAGAAAGCCTCTATGCAGATCCTACGGGGATCGATGTGCGTGCTTCACTGTTTGATGAATGGTTCGATGTGGTGAAGCAAAATGCCGACATACAGATGCATTCGTGGTGCTTTTATATTCAAGCGTCGCATATTCCCAATCGTAATGACACGATGCATTTTAAAAGTCTCACATAACATCTTTGGGCTGTCTTTTTTTTGCAACTTCACAACAGCAACATAATATATAGCGCTGCATTTGAGCCACTATAAAAAAAAATAAAGGACATGGTGAAAACGTGTATTTTGTGATTAAAGTGAAAAGTTCGGCTTTAATCTCGAAATGTCCACTTCAAACTCGTAGTTTACTTTATCATTAAAGCAGACGGTCGTAAATGTCATCCCAGTTTTTAATCACTGCGAGCTTCTTGGACCTGACAGCTGTGGCAAGCAGCAATAGATCACCACACAGAACAAATTAAATGTATGATATTCCACCTCTGCACATTTAGAATCTTTAGATTCATACTTGATATCACTTTCATGATGGAATGCATTAAAGTGTGTATGTTACACTTTACATATAATTTAGTTTAAATAATGAATACTGTCAATAATTACACACATGTGGGTGACACGGCGGCGCGATAGCACTGCTGTCTCACAGGAGTTATATTGCTGGTATATCCTGCTTGTATTCCACACTGGGCTCCGGTTTTCTTCCAAAGATATGCAGATTTGGGGATTTGGTGCCGCTAAAATGACGCTAGTGTATGTGTGTGCTTGTATTTGCCTTGTGATGAGCTGAGACCTCGTCCAGGGATTGTTTCTCAGTTGTGCCCAATGCTTGCTGGAATGGACACATCCCTGGATTCATGGATTTAATCTATAAACATCCTTTTCAGAGATATTGCGGTAAGGTGTTAATTTAATGAGTGTATTAGGCAATTCACAACACAGAGAAGCCGAACCTGTTCTCACCGTGATAATATCTCGCACTGCCACCTGGTGGATTCCTCCAGATTTACGTAAAGTATGCGCGTAAGTATAAACACTACAACACTTGCATAGCAGGAGCGTCCTCTGCAGCATGCATCATGTCGTGTGAAGTATAACTCCGGCGTTAGAAGGTGCAGTGTGTTTCAACAGCATCTTGGGGCTTTAACCCTTAAACTGCCACATACTTGGGGGTTAATGCTTCCCTGGACGCCAAATACTTTTTTGTTGCACTTTTTAAGTAAACGTCACAATTCACAAAGAAAAAGTTAAATTTTAATGGAACACATTTTTTTTCATACAAAGAGCATCACAGTTACTAAAACACTGATCATTTTACACACTGCTAATGAACTGTAAAATCTATTTAAAAAACTACTCGAACAGTATGTACAAGGCGCAACTGACAACATGGATGAAATTCAGTAAATCACAGAGCCAACTGCGCTTGAACTGGCTGCACGCAAGCACACAGAGGTTTTAAACGCTGATGATTGCAGGCTAGTCTAATGCAGCAGCTCAATCCCAGAGACAGTGAGGCTGCAATGCTGCAGATGGCGTCAGTGGTCATTAGCTGGCTGCTCAACGAATGTACAGCACTGACTGATCAGCTCCTGCATGCTCGCAAATGGCACTGGGAAACGACTATAGTCAGTTGTGGCAGTTTAAGGGCTAAGAAGAACAAAACAGAAAACACAAGAACACTCAGCTGGAGATGCATCACAGTCAATCAGCAGCAAGGAGAAATGAATAACGCTGTAGTAGTCCGGTGCAGCTAAGATTAACACTGTCGAGAAGACGGTGATTTATTTATTTTTATGGTGGAGATTCCAGGGACGCACCTAGCCTTGGCACGACCTGCACGCATTCACAAACAGAGGCACAAACAAAGCAAACCGGTAATCAAACAGCAAATAAAGAATGTGATGAAACCAAACGAAATGAATGAAAACAACGACACCACCCCTGTTCCCCTTATGGCGATTACAAATTAAATACAACAAAGCACAAACAAAACACACACAGTATATCATAAAAAAATTTTCAAGAAAAATGGCAAAGGATGAAATGTAATGATGAAGATAGATAGTCCAGAGATCCGCATGTTGAATGGGAATATAAAGATAGTCCTACCGCTTGTTCCTGAAATGGTGAAGACGGGTGGACGGGTTCAGGAGCGCTCTTTTCTTCGCAGGATAGTGAATCCACTTACAGTCCTCATGTACACAGGCAAATGGCTGACAATCCAGACGTCAACCACGAAACGATCCAGGACGCAACGAATAAGAACAAGTAACCCAACAGAAGGCAGGCAGACAGGAACTTGAAACACAAATTACAAAAACTTTTTTTTGCTTTAGGTAACCGGCCCCCTTTTTAAAAGCCGCGCTGACATCCTTTGACCTCAACAGCCCCTGCACCCTCAGCAGAAGACCAATCAGAGCCACTGCAGAGACTTCTGGGAGTTTGAGTTTCAAATTCTATTGGCTACTTTCACCATCCCAAGCCACATTTTCCTCTACAGTTGCTTCCTGTTCTCTCTACAGTACAGTATTGCCACGAAAAAAGGCATAAAAATTGCGGAGGATATTTGCGGTTTCCACTAATAATTATTAGATATCTTCTAAGGAAAAATCCACGAGTGACTGAGGCCGTGAACGCTGAACCGCGACTTCACGGGGATCTACTGTATTTTTAATTGTATTTTCAAATGTATTGCACTATACTGTCTGCATTGGAAAGCATTATTAGTGTTGCTGCCTCACAGATCCAGAATCCTAGGTTTAAAACCCGTGCCAATTTATTGTCCACGTGAAGTTTACATGTTGTCCTGTGTCAAGTTTTCCTCCAAGTACTCCAGTTTCCTTCCACAACATTGGCATATAAAGGTTAAGTTCACTGGTAACTCCAAAATGGTCCTGTGTGAATGCGGGTTGATGGGTGACTGACTGATTGCTGATGATGGATCGGTGTCCTGTCCAAGGCTGGCTCCTGCCTTGCCTCTGATGCTGCTGGGGTAAGCTGTGGCACACTGTAACTGTGAAATGGAATAAGAGGATTTGAGAATGTAATGTTATTGCCTGTATTGTGATGTGCATAATGGCTCTAATAAATTGGCTGCAAGCAAGATATGGTAATCTACTAATTTATCATGTTTGTGAAGCAGCATATGCTTTAAATACAAGAAAAAGAACACCGTCTCTAAATAAAAGACAAACAACCAAATACTGCTCTTATCTCATTAGAAATGACCAATCCTTTTCACTTATTTCTAAGGCCTTGTTACTGTATATCTAACGACACAATTTTTTCAGCTACTCAGCACCTGCAGTAGAAGAATCAAAAGTGAAAGCAAAATCAATTCTGGTTCCAGGAGAGAGAAAGTGGAGGTAAATGAGAATGAGATTGAGACTGCTTAAAGGCACAGTTTTCAAATATGATGCCAGTGCAATGCAGTGTATGTTGTAAAGTGTCTTTAAAACCAAAATGTTGTCAGACATTTTTGTATGTCAATATTATGCAGAAATGGCATGGGCATGCACTTTCACATAAGGTGTCCAGAGTGGGCTGCATCTCTAGAGAACCTACAGTATAAGATCTGTCAGTTTTTTGGGGGGGGAAAAAGTAAAAAAAAGTCATTAATTAGGAAGGCAGTTGAACAATAGCAAATAAGTGAAAACAACCGCAGCAGTAATTGCCATGAGAATTTTTTATGGAGGTTACAAAGACCTAACATTTTAATTCAACACAATATTGTTAATATAACATACAATTGTTTATACTGTACTTGAAACAACAGATCAACATAACATTTAACTGCAGAAAAATACAATATTAAATTATCTTTCAATTACATTGAGAGCTACAGTATATGGTCCAAAAATATACATATATAACCTAACAAAAAAAAAAAAAAAAAAAAAACTCTGCTCGCCACACGACAATTGATCCAGCTGTGAAACAAATGATTCATAATTCCAATATCAATAAACCAAACTAAGACAAATTAGCCACAACTGCTCATCAACTGAACAGTAGGTGTTAATGGGTTAAGCCAAAGAAAATAAGGTACAAAGCCCTTGCGTGTTATTTCTCATTCTCTAAAAGTGACTAACACTGCATGGTGCAGTAAATCAAAATTAGGAGACTAATGAAATAAGTTGGTATGTCTCAGTTCACTAGCAAGTGGACATATCTTCTCAAGCCTGCTCTTAAACAACTGCATGCCACTGTACATGGTAATGAAATGTTTTGTTATTGTGTAGGCTTAACTTCTGAACCATGATGACAGCCCACAGCCAGCCCACTGCAGATACACAGCAACAGCGGAGGTCTCTGACAAAAACATCAGGATGATAAAATACAGTGTGTTATTAGTGCCAATGCAGCAAATATTAGTAGCAACACATTGTTTCCCAAAGACGTGACAGTACTGACATATATGGTCATGTGTTCTGTGATTCAGTTCCTTATAAAATCTTTTAACTTTGTCACCCATAAATCACAAAGGAAAAGTACAGTATTCCCTCTGTAAGGATATCTTACGCCACCACCATCTACTAAAAGCAACGTGATGTTCCAACAATGATGGATGGATTAAAAGCCAGAAGTCTGTTTGACCATCAACATCAAGTGACTCCGTGAGAACCCTAACTACAAGGAGGACTATTTCATTTATGTTAGGTAGAATGCCCAGAGGGGACTGGGCGGTCCCGTGGCCTGGAACCCCTGCAGATTTTATTTTTTTTCTCCAGCCGTCTGGAGTTTTTTTTTTGTTTTTTCTGTCCACCCTGGCCGTTGGACCTTACTCCTTTTCTATGTTAACTAATGTCTTATTTTAATTTCTTATTTTGTCTTTTATTTTTCTTTTCCTCATTATGTAAAGCACTTTGAGCTACTTTTTGTATGAAAATGTGCTATATAAATAAATGTTGTTGTTGTTGATATCTAACTGGTAACTTCATTTGCTCATCTGGTATTTTTGGACCCGATTTACAGACATATAATTATGTTAGGATGCACTTTTGAGAGATTTGATTCAAGGAGACCATGACGTTCAATAGTTGCTGTTCCTAGCCATTCACTTCATCTACCTGAGGGGTGAAATCTTCTGTATACTGCACTCTTGCAATTAAGTCAATTCACCAAAAGTTGGGTGCAAGGTTTCATCATTTATTCAGTTAACAACTATGACATATAAGCCACAGAGAACACCAATTGTGGATATATCATTGATGCATCTCTGTTGTGTGGAAATAATACTGTCCTTTGACTTAATCTGACTATAATTTCCTAAACACTAGTGAGCAGGAGGGATACCAATGAGCACCTCTCAGTGTAAGCTCAATCTTCTCCTCTCAAAGAATGTGGCAGACTTAAAAAAAAAAAAAAAAAAAAAAAAGTGTCACAAATATGGGTATAGTTGTGCTGTTAAGACTGACCTGTGAATTAGTTTATCAGCTGTAGTTCTAGATGTGCTGTAACAAATATATTAGGAACAGCGTCCCAGTCCTCATCTAGTCAGAATCAATGAGACTGCAACATAGTATTAGAGCCCAGGTTAATAACCCTGACAAGCAGGAAGGAATTCAGATTAGCGCAATTGCTGCTAATGATTTCACAAAGCCTGTTCTAGTGATGCTTGAGCCCGAATTATTTCACTTTGCATTAAATTTGGTGAAATTGCAGAAATGTTTGGGAACTTCACCAAACTCGGTTTGAGTGGATTATTATGGTATCGTGCTCTTTTAAATATCCCTGACATCAAGGGAGACATCTGCCTACTATGCTGGACGGATTATTGTGGCCAATAATGTGACCTGAGCTGTGGGGCAGTAGTACATAACCACTGCTCCAACATGCCTCTCTAAGATAAATTAAAAGAATTAAAATTCAGAACAGTAAAATGTCTTGCAGAGATTGGCATACAGAAAGCATTAATTCACTAAGGCTTGCCCCCACAGACTCAATAGCAGGTATTCAACTCTCCCAAACATTTTTTGTTTTCCCCAAAGACTTTTATTCATTTACTGCTGCTACAAAACAAGCACAATACTAGAGCACATGGATTCTTCACTCCTTTTGGTTTGTTCAGCACTATTAAACTCGGGTGTTACACATAAGTCACATACAAGCCTATACAAAAAGATATTACCTTTAAGACACTAAAACATCAACACATTTCCGGTTTCCTTTCTGAGTGAGTGCTTTGAGTTTAAATGTATATGCAAGTTTTCTTCTAATTTTTAGCACATTAGTAAGTGTTATATACGCAAGTGGTGGGGGGCTGCTATAAATCTGTGATGTAATGTTGGCGTTGCAAAGCATTATGGGGCGCTCGGAAAATAATGTTTGTTTTGGCCAACGAGACGGGTCTGGCTGGAGACATCCACTGTGAGGATGGATATACACCGAGAGGCCAGAAGTGATGTTTCAATTTAGTACGGTTTAATTGTTTGCAGAAATCCAGCCACACATCAGGTGGAAGCAATTGTGGGGTCAGTGTAGCTTTAGAAAAGGCATTGTTCAATGCTTTCTCTTTCAATCAGCTGTGTGATTTACATTGGAGTAGTTCTTATTATTTCATTGGACTTCTTGTATTAGGCACGATATGCATGCGAAAATGTGTATGCACAAGATATTTTACTCTCTCTTGGGGAACAAAAGCAGTTCAAGCAGGAATTTGCTGCAATGAAAGACTGACACAATTTTGGGACTGAATGACACTGCTTACACAAGTTTAATAGGCCAGTAATTATACATTCCACATGAAGCTTTTTCCAAGCTTTATAACATATAGTTTGCCTTGCATTTTGGAAGAACTTAATTACAAAAAAATAATTTTGGGTGTATTTCTTCAAGTCATATCTCTCTATGATTTTACTTTCATGTCCCGTGAGACAAGACTTTGTGCCAAGAGATATAACCACGCCCGGGGCCGTAAATAAAAGATAAAGAGTACATGACAAAGTAGAACGTTGTAAAGAATTCAAAAACATATGCGCGATACACATGCAGAGCATCTCAAAAAACTGATAGTAAACAAATCACATTAGTGCAAACAAATGGAAATTATTACTCGGTGAAATAACGGAACAGTGAAAAGAGATCGAATATATACTGTAGATGCAAAGTGGCTGGTGTGTAGCACAGGCTGGGGGGACTGGCGAGCGAAGAAAGCAGGGGGCGCCCCCTAGTCAGAAGTAAAAATTCAGTTACATGCAAAATGAAATCCAAGGTCTTTTCTTTTAGGCTGTGAAGCACTTCAAGAAGCACTTCATTCTAGCTGTTATTAAAATCACTTCACTTCACTCTTCATTGACCACATTGCAAGTGTCTCATCCATGCAGATTCACTCTAAATAACATCTGCAAGATCAGGTCATATGTGACGGAGCATTCAGCACAACTTGTGGCCCATTCAAAATCCAGCAGAACATTTTGTATTCAAACTACTGAGATGGGCACATTTCACTCCTGTTTTCAGGCCGCTACATTGGCTACCTCAAGTCCTCAATGCTTGCCTACACAGTAGCTAGTGTGACAGCACCCGTCTACTGCATATGGAGGCACTCAAGAGGTGCTATGGTGACTGGTGATGCCACCTCTGTGCGGCATTAAATCTCAATCTATACTCTTATCACATGTGGCTCCTTGCTGGTGGGACATATTTCTCATCTCCATCTGAACTGCTATTTTCCACACTGTGTTTAAGAATCATTTTAACTCTCTTTCTTGTTCTATGAAGATATGCCTAATTGATGATAGTTTTGATAGGCTCTTGTAACTAAGGTAAGATTATCTAGCCTTGTGTTTACTCTCTTTGGTCAGAGGGTTTCATTTGTGATGATCTTTTAAAACAGTCCCCAGACTTTTGATTACTGTACTTGATTATGCTGACCTCTTTTGTAAGTCGCTTTGGATAAAAGCATTTACTAAGTCAATAAAAGTAAATGGAAAAATCAATCTGGCTATATTCAGAATTAATTTTGTGCTTGCGGTGTTTTATTTTTAATTTTAAAATGACCACTATATGAGAAATATTAAGTTTTTTTTTTTTTAATTTTGTAGCAACTCCAAAGGCTTATAATCTTTGCTAATAACATGATGTTATGTCAAAAAATAAAATGTTCAGATAAATTCATATTCAAATGGAATTTATATTTTACTTTTAAATATGCTTTATTTTATCTTTAGAAGACATTCTATTAATAAGTGCAAAGGAATATTGATATATTAGTTTCTGAGTTATACACTCTGAATTTAGTCTTGAGGTCAGATGTATAATACTGCATATACTGTACGTATAGAGACAAACATGAGTGAATTTTCCTTAAAACTGGGTGGGAACAATTAGACGGCTCACTGAGTGTCACATTTCTAAACCAATCCAATGCCTCACGAAGGAGGTGCTCAAAGCAGGGTGGTAATAAGAGCAGCAGTTGTCTCGTTCACCTGATCCAACAGACAGCAAGCTTCTTTTTACAATGGACCATCTACAGTTTAAAAGTCTCCTAAAAAATACCCTATTAGACATATAAATGTGTGTTGCATGCTCAAAAAGGGCACTGCACATTTAAAAAATAAACATAACCTGCTGCAAGGAAAAAAAATTTCTATAGCATGAGATTATACATTGGCATTCAATGTACACATGGTAAATGTGAAGGGGATGTTGTCACAGAGCTGTGTGTGCTCTCTGTTGTTCAGCATTATGACGATAGCATAGGAGTCAATGTAAGCTTTAGAGAATTGACAGCTATATTCATGAAAATATAAACTGCAAAATATGCATTTGAAGTAAACAGTATATCACAATCCATCAAAAGAACTGCCATTAACAGAGCTGATAACGAAGAACCACAGGTAATGCAGATTTCAGTACAAATCTGCCTAACAACAGAAGTAGATGCACAGATGATGTTTCACAACATCCACCTACTGCCTGCACGTTTAAACAAATAACTAAAGAAAATTAACACTACTGTCTAATTGAAAATGCAAACATGCCATGACAAAATAACCACAGTGTTTTAACATGTTGTATCTCCAAAGACCATAATACTTATCTAAAAAGGTTTGCTCTTGTGGCTGGCACGGTGGCATAGTGGTAGCGCTGCTGCCTCGTAGTAAGGAGACCTGGGTTCGCTTACTGGGTCCTCCCTGCGTGAAGTCTGCATGTTCTCCCTGTGTCTGTGTGGGTTTCCTCCGCGTGCTCCGGTTTCCTCCCAAAGACATGCAGGTTAAGTGCATTGGCGATCCCTGGTGTGTGCTTGGTGTGTGTGTGCATGTGCCCTGCCCGGGGATTTGCTCCTGCCTTGCGCCCTGTGTTGGCTTGGATTGGCTCCAGCAGACCCCGTGACCCTGTGTTAGTATATAGCGGGTTGGATAATGGATGGATGGGTTTGCTCTTGTTATGTCATATAGTGATGCAATAGTTAAAATGACAGAAATATATCATTGCAGACAACATGTGGAGCTGCCCAATAGCTGTTGTTGTCTATGTGTCTGTCTCCACTGTTGCAGACGCTAATTACAACATGCAAATTAATTTTTAAGCTTCAGTTTCATTGTGCTACTGAGCTACTGAATGGATAACAGCAATTTTAGCTTTTGATTTTCTATCAATGTCAAGTCTTTTGTTCAGAATCTTTTGCTCTTTCCCTTAAACCCCAGTGGTGGTTTGAAACGCATGGACTGAAGAAACTGAGTATGGGTGTTTTAGAAAGAAGCTCTGCAGGTGTAGCCTTCATGGTGCAGAATTTCACTGCTGTTCATTGCACACTTTTTTTAAGGGGTTGTTCCCAGACATGTATTCTCCTTTAAGAATCACGTCTGGCCCTGCAGGAATACAATGAATCCATCCACGTTTCCTGGAGTTGTTTTTTTCTGTTACAGGTTAGTGGGGAGCAGAATTCTTTACCACAGAACTGGACACAAAGTAAAAACCTGGGAACATACTCATGCAGAGCAGACCAATTCAGAGTCAGCAGTTCACCTTAAACATAGAACTCAAACACAGAGGGAATGTGAAAATTCCACAGAGAAAGGTACCATACTAGACACTAAATCTAGGTTCATGGAACAAGATGACATTGATGGCAATCACTTTTTGATCATAGTGTCCAGTAAATTATAAATAAATTGCCATTCATTCATCTATCTATAAGCCTCAAGAAGAAAAACCATATAATGGTGCGTAAAAAATGGAGTCCAACTGGAAAAAGATGGATGTGCACACGACTGGGTAAGCAGGATACATTGTAATATTAGTAATACTTTGCAGAGTTTGCTAACACAAAATACAACGATTTGAAACCTGTTTTGTTTTTCAAACCCTATATGCCATGAAAAGTGCTGTGAAAGTACCAAACCATGAGAGTCATGTTACCCAGGGAAAGCAATATCATCTTTGGTATAAAATACACTTTAGACTGTTGCCCATGTCTACTTAAAGTAGATAAACAACTATTAATATAACAGATTACTAGAATAACAAATAAATACAGAAATCTGTCAATTGCAAACGTTTCCAAAATTATTTTGAATAAAGAAAGAAATTAGAAGATTTCTGCACAGGCAAGAATGCCTTTCATCTATGTATTTTTGTCAAAAGTTAATGACAGGGATGGTGGCCTACAGAAAAACATAAAAAGAAACACGTAAAACATTCACGTGTAGCATTCCTGTTGCCGACTAGGTCAGCTTCAGTAAAGAATTGGCTATATATATTTATTTTTCAATTTGTCATTATCCACCAAATAATGGATAATTATTTGGACAATCTCTTTATGTTTCTGTGCAGCGGTGCATTTGGTAAAGAAGTCAAATCAGCTCAATGAGATTTAAAATAGAGAAGCAAATATCAGTTGGCAAAACCTGAAATTCATTTAATATTACAGTTTAAATAATTAAAAGCGAAAGAAAGATAAATTGACATACACTGAATGTAGGTGGTCATAAATAAGGATTTATAAAAAGAGCACTGAACAATTTAATTTCTGCAGTTAACCTATAACTGCACACTTAAAACTGATCAATATCCTCTCATCACCTGCACTGTCCATGTTTATCACCAGGTTGTGGCTGTGCAGTCCAAGCTGCCTTAATCTTGTTCTGTTTGTCTTGAAACACTGAGGTTTATAAATTCCTCTGTGTTCTAAGTTAAGGGACATCTTCCTAGCCACATTGATTTTAAACAGCTATAGATTCCACTTTTTTAAATGATTTTTTTTTCTGCATTTCCAGGGCACATTTAGATTTGTGATTACTAGAGTTTAGTTGGTAGCACAAAATAAAATAAACAAAGCACTTTTAATTTTATATCTCACATATTAAGGTAAACATAGTTTCAAAACACATATACAGCACATATACAGCTAATCAATGTGGGAGACATGACAGTTAGTCAGGAACTAATAGTAAACTCTCTTGTGTCTTTTTATTTCAAAATCTATGATTCAGGTAATAAACACACAAAAGGAAACAAGCCACAAGGAACTTAATGTTTGATTTAAAATAGTGATACACAGCAGATATCTTAAAAACACACATTATCTTAACAAAAGAATGGTAGGAATGTTTCCAAGGGGTGCTAAAATCTGCTCTTTATCAAATTTAAATCTCAAGATTTTATTGCTAAGTAAAATGAGCAAACATCATAAACAGAGGGGCTGCTGAAAGAACAAAATAAATTTAATCCAGAAGAGACCACAATGTGTAGAATTGTCCAGACTTTGCTTGTTTATATGTCTTCTAGATATACACCATATACACTATGATGGGGGCAGGCAGGGGCTGGCGTGAGATCCCTTATCTGGCCTGCAGGCCACTGTACTGAATGGCCAAAAAGAATGGTAGGGTATTCCCTGCCTCAGCCAGATGATTGGCAGATGTCACCTTAAAGTGGATACACTGGTGTCCTGGCAGGGTGGGACTAAAGACCATTACCCAGCCGGGAGGTCAGTGTAATAAAGGGACAGGGGGAGACAACCTATTCTGACCAGTGGTTCCCCTGAAACCCTAGGTGGCAGTATCCCTGAGCTATGGTACCTATATGGACACCCACAGGCCTTGCAGGGAGTTGTAATTCCATAAAGCAGCTCTGTCAGGTTCCGTGGGTGCTGCCAGGGGGATGCTGCAGGATTTGTGATCCCTACATTATGGGCCTGAGCCAGAAGTACCTCCTACAAGTAATGCCCTGGCACTGAAAGTACTACTGGGTCTGAGATAAAATGAGCTACTCTGCTTCACTCAGATGAGTTGGAGTGAAAAATGGGCAACACTCGCCTGGAAGGATTGGAGGAGAAGACAGACAGATTGAGAAGTAAAAAAAAAAAAAAAGAACTGTGTTTGGCATACCCTCTGGAAACCTGTTGAAATAATTTGATTAGAAAAATTATTATTTGAACCTGGAATTTGTGTCAGTGGAGTGGTACCTGCAGTTTAGGATTAGGGCTCTGTGGTGCCCCCTACTGGCCAAAAATGTATAATTGCTTACAACCTTATAACAGAATTCAGCGATCATGATCTCTTGGCCCTGAAGAGCTGAAGGGGCTACAGGCTTTTTTTCAGACAATTTCTCAACTGCCATCAACTCTTTTGATTTATGAAATGCATAAATGAATTACAAATACAAAACTTCTTATTATTCCTTTTAACCACGTATCTTTAAATGGACTACTAAGGATGGGGATTAATAACTTTTAGTCCATCAATGTTTTGTTTTGATTTTTTTTTTTTTGGACAAAATATTCGATTAAAAATCTGTTAATAGTAAGCACATATACAGGTGAAAATGAAACCAATTTAACTGATTGTTGTCACCTGGTTAACCTGAAATTATTGACAAGGAAGAGATTTAAAATTAACCAAATGAAAAAAATGAGGACCCTGTGTACTTTGTGACTTGTCACATTATTATTAATGTGCAAGATAAAGAGTTACTTACAGCAAGACATCTGATTAAACGAGGAGCTCAATTAACCAACAGTGACATTAACTTAAGAAATCAACATATAAAATGTTTTGTTACAGTGGTGTGATTATGTCTGAACTATAACCTTACATCATATTTCAAAAGGACTATATCACTGATGGCCGAAATTGAAATGATATTTATAAAGATTGAGACAGGAAAGCCTAAGAACTGTCATATTGATGTCAAGGTACAATGCTGCATGTGAGGATTAGGATGAATCAAAATGAGTGCAGACTGATATCACCAGTCCATCATTTCTGAAAATACAAACCAAAGATAAAGATAGCAATGGGTCAGCGAAAATGAAAAAATGAAACAGCACAAATGACACAGGAGCATAGTTTTCAAAATATTATAGAATGAGGGTGCTTATCCAGCCAGACAACCAAAGAAGCTGCTGTAGCACAAGTACAAATATCAAACTGTCCTTGTCCACATCACTAAAGGCATTCCAATTTCAAACTATATTTTCTTTTCTTCTCATCATTTACTGAGTGATATTTAACTAGATCACAAGAATGAAAGTCTGAAACTACTTTGGCCTTCCAGGTCAAGGATTGCTGATCCCTGCCTAATAACTTATGAACAACTTTACTGGGGCACTTAACAGATAGCCAACATGTTTGAGGGGCTTATTTAAAAGTACACAAATGTCCGGGTGCTCTACTCCTTAGGAAATAAAAATCTTTCTCAAAACTATCACAAAAGGGAAAGTGGGGGTTGCCTGGTGGGAGGGTAATGTATGGTAACGGCCTTAAACATACTGCACACAAAACACCACAGATATATGTGTTTAATCAAGATTAAGGATTTGGTGACAACTTAAAACTACAGCAAACTATGACGCCTTTCCTCCTAAGCACTAGGGTGGGTGACATCTGTCTAGTACAACTGAATAGCAGCAACACCAAATCTCTGCAGGTAGTATGGAGGTTTGATAACGTTTTACAAAACAATGGTACATGAGATGATACTACGAAGTCCCTAAAGGGAGATGAGCAAGAAAAAAAAAAGTTGTACATGCTCACAAGATCTTTTTATAAAAGATCGTTTTCTGCGTGCACTCGAGAAAGTTTTATATGCTTTATATTCAGCTTTAACCATTTTATTGTGTAGCCTATCGGAAAGTTGATATGGAATTCAAAGACCAATATTTTAAACGAAGTCTTTCCCATTAAGGCATTGTTTGCATGCTTTTAACCTGACATCGGTACTTCACTTCCAAACATAATTTGAAACAAATTCTAAGCTCTAGAAGCTTATTTCACTGAAAACGTTACGGCGATATTGAAGACATGCACTCAAAAAAGATATTGTGATCAATGTAAAAGATCATGAGAAATAAGATTTAGTTTTTCCTCATGTCCCCCCCACTGGGGGTCGAATGACGATTTTCCAGGGGTCGCCTAAGACCATTGGAAATATGTTTTTTTTTCTATTCTAATGTGTAAAACTTGTTATTGTACAAACCGGATTCCAAAAAAGTTGGGACACTATACAAATCGTGAATAAAAACTGAATGCAATGATGTGGAGGTGCCAACTTCTAATATTTTATTCAGAATAGAACATAAATCACGGAACAAAAGTTTAAACTGAGAAAATGTATCATTTTAAGGGAAAAATATGTTGATTCAGAATTTCATGGTATCAACAAATCCCAAAAAAGTTGGGACAAGGCCATTTTCACCACTGTGTGGCATCTCCCCTTCTTCTTACAACACTGAACAGATGTCTGGGGACCGAGGAGACCAGTTTCTCAAGTTTAGAAAGAGGAATGCTCTCTAATATTCTTGTCTAATACAGGCCTCTAACTGTTCAATCGTCTTGGGCCTTCTTTGTTGCACCTTCCTCTTTATGATGCGCCAAATGTTCTCTATAGGTGAAAAATCTGGACAGCAGACTGGCCATTTCAGTACCCGGATCCTTCTCCTACGCAGCCATGACGTTGTGATTGATGCAGAATGTGGTCTGGCATTATCTTGTTGAAAAATGCAGGGTCTTCCCTGAAAGAGATGACGTCTGGATGGGAGCATATGTTGTTCTAGAACCTGAATATATTTTTCTGCATTGATGGTGCCTTTCCAGACATGCAAGCTGCCCATGCCACACGCACTCATGCAACCCCATACCATCAGAGATGCAGGCTTCTGAACTGAGCGTTGATAACAACTTGGGTTGTCCTTGTCCTCTTTGGTCTGGATGACATGGCGTCCCAGATTTCCAAAAAGAACTTCGAATCGTGACTCGTCTGACCACAGAACAGTCTTCCATTTTGCCACACTCCATTTTAAATGATCCCTGGCCCAGTGACAATGCCTGAGCTTGTGGATCTTGCTTAGAAATGGCTTCTTCTTTGCACTGTAGAGTTTCAGCTGGCAACGGCGGATGGCACGGTGGATTGTGTTCACTGACAATGGTTTCTGGAAGTATTCCTGAGCCCATTCTGTGATTTTCTTTACAGTAGCATTCCTGTTTGTGGTGCAGTGTCGTTTAAGGGCCGGAGATCACGGGCACCCAGTATGGTTTTACGGCCTTGACCCTTACGCACAGAGATTTTTCCAGATTCTCTGAATCTTCGGATGATGTTATGCACAGTTGATGATGATAGATGCAAAGTCTTTGCAATTTTTCGCTGGGTAACACCTTTCTGATATTGCTCCACTATCTTTCTGCGCAACATTGTGGGAATTGGTGATCCTCTACCCATCTTGGCTTCTGAGAGACACTGCCACTCTGAGAAGCTCTTTTTATACCCAATCATGTTGCCAATTGACCTAATTAGTGTTTATTGGTCTTCCAGCTCTTCGTTATGCTCAAATTTACTTTTTCCAGCCTCTTATTGCTACTTGTCCCAACTTTTTTGGGATTCGTTGACACCGTGAAATTTTGAATCAACATATTTTTCCTTTAAAATGATACATTTACTCGGATTAAACGCTTCATCTGTCATCTACGTTCTATTACAAATAAAATATTGACATTTGCCATCTCCACATCATTGCATTCAGTTTTTATTCACAATTTGTTTAGTGTCCCAACTTTTTTGGAATCTGGTTTGTACACATTTTTTCCATTGGTAGTTACTAGTTTTTTACTATAATTGTCATTCGAGTATAGATGTTGCAGACAATTGAATCAGAATAATTTAAAGCGTTTTAATTGTCATAACTTTATTATTTTTAACTGTTTACATTACTGTACATCGAACGGCGTGATGTTACGTAACGTCACGCCATTGCAGGGATTTAAGCACTTCATGACGTAATTGAAATCACATCCGTTTCTAATTAGTAAAGCATAAACAAACGTTTTATAGTCCGTGTTATTGAAGATATTGTTATATAATATTTTCATTAGTGAACCAACCCATGACAATGGATCATGTAGAGAAGAACGTTAAGAAAATATAGTGAAGATTTTTTACAATATGGTTTTACTACAGCAGGAATTGAGAAACCGCAATGCGCTATTTGTAATGAAGTTCTATCAGCCGAATCAATGAAGCCGAACAAACTGAAATGTCATTTTGATAGCAAGCACCCGAGGTTTGCCAGCAAGGATACCCAGTATTTTAGAAGCAAAGCTGATGGAGTCTAGAAAGCCAGACTTGACACTGGCGGCAAATACCACCACAGTTTAATACACAATGAAGAAAAACAAATAAGCGTAAGTCATAAAGACAAAATTTAATTTATTTGTAATTAGAAATAAATATTTCACAATATATTGTTTCTGTTATTAATCACTACACTTTAATTATGTTCAATTTGTAACAATGAAAATACACCCTGCATATCAGATATTTACATTACGATTCATAACAGTAGCAAAATTACAGTTATGAAGTAGTAATGAAAATAATTTTACGGTTGGGGTCGCCACAGCATGGGAAATTGTATTAAAGGGTCGTGGCACTAGAAAGACTAAGAAATGCTGCTTTAGGGGCTCTGTAGATTACAAACATTTGTTTTTTCTTGGAATCAAATTTTTATTGATAAAAACAAAAAAGAATACAACAAAAGAAAGCCAACAACAACAAATGATCTTTGGGCTATATAAAAACAAAAATCAAAACACCAACCCCACCTGATATTGCTATTTAAATGTTACAAATATATTTTACACAATGCTCAAAAGCTGTTAACACAACAAACACCATTTCTTACTAAGTATGAACACTTTATCTTTTTATCTCATCTGATGTTTAAATACGTATTTAGTCAGGCATTTTTACATTAATGATCAAACAAACAATTCAATTTCAGCATTGAACCTTAAAAGTAGATATACAGGTAAACTGATGAAAACTGAACTTAAAAGGCCATGAAGGCATAAACCAGTTTACTATATCTGGCATGCGTAACGCTTACAGATACCTTTGCAAACTCAATGGTTCAGCACGGTATCTGTAGGTGTGATCAAATCATGGTGCAACACGTGACAGATAATGGACTTTGTCTGGAGGTCAGTGGAACACAACTACTGCATTTAATTCAGCATTAGCTAAGTAATGACTATTTTGTATTTTTTATTCAAGACCTCGTCCCTTGAAATGAAAAAGAGTACTGCTTTAACAATTGTCAGATTATTAGCATATATGATGGAGCCATACCTCAGTGACATGTTGTGTAATGAATTGGAATGCCACCAGACCAAGTAGTGCTACCTTTAGAATTTATATTGGTTATATTAAAAAAAAAAAAAAGGAAAAAAACTGGTAGTCAGCCTTTCTCTGGAGACGAGTCACTAGTTGAATAGTATTTCAGTATATAAAGTGTACTAGAATCCCTAAAGACTATACAAGACTGCTCAAAAATGTGCTTCATAAATAACTGGCAACCTTACAAAATTATATATATTACAAAGTAATGACATGTTGAACTATTTCACAAGGATGTCTGCCTTCTGATGTGATTGTCCAAATTTTAATATATAAGCTTTGAGGGTGGTCAAAATACTAGTACTGTAACTAATGCAACTAATACTGCCTACTTCAGCCTTATTTAACATCCACATTATGGCACAAACACAGTATTTACTTCTATTATAGAATGTCCAGAAAGTTACCAGAACTGAGAGTTTGTCTGTTATAACTGACCACTGACAACCTAGAGGTTTACTTTCAATAGGACTCCTCTCCTCATAATATTGTTGCATTGCACTATCATGACCTTTCTAAGTTAATCAAAGTGTTTTTACTGTATGATCATGTATGCGAAAGATACATAATTCTTAGCACTGTACCTGGAAGCTTGTTCAAATACTCTTTAAGCATGTTCTCTGTGAAGAGTGCGATCTATATTAAAAAATTATAAGGTCTGTCAGTCTTTCACATGATTACTCGAGAACTACTGAGGCTTGAACCCTGATCTTGGTCTTAACTGAAAGCTTATGACTTGATGCGTTCTGGGAATTAAAAAAATTAAGTTAACTTTTGCAAAGTGACCTGTGGTAGTGTGTTTATTATGGCAAAATGATTGCAAAAGCAGCTGACATGGTGGAAAGGAAAAGAAGAGTAGTGACATCTGACAACCATCAATCAAATTGCAGAGGTTACTTACATGACAAAGAACACAATTATAACAAAAAGCAGATGCTGAAGCACAGAGACAAGTAAGAAGTGATCCTGAATATAATTTTAGACTGAGGCAACCTGGTGGACAGAAAAGTTTACTGCAATAAAAGTATGGTTTCTGCAAGCCTGTCTCCTGATAATCTCCCAGGTCACACTACATACGTGTTCAGAATTCATCGTCAAGTGTTCATTTATTGATCATCAAACATCAAAATTTATTAAATATAAATAAAAGACAGCAAAGTGACCTGTGATCACAAGTTTATGGCAAAGTGATCACATAACCAAGTGATAGGCACCATAATTGCAGAAAGAAAAATAAGAATGGCAACATCTGTTGAGTGCTGGGAAAATTGCAGAAGATGATAAGAACAAGAAAGATAAGACAAACATGATGAAGCACATAGATGAGCAAGAAGTAATCCTGAAAACAGAGCCACTGAGCTGGAGACAAACATGAACTTTCATAGTTAATGCAAAACAAAGTCCAGGATACACAGTGCAAGGATGTCACAGAGACATTAATGGTGACAATTGAAAATATTGCAGTGAAGACCATTATTAAGCAATTTTCATCAGAAATGTGATCAATGTGAAGCTGTATTTTTTAAGGATGAAAAAAACAAAGTGTTTCCAAAGCAGAAAAGTTTTGCTTACTTCAGATGAACCACCAGAAGTAATAAAATGCATTATGACTTGTGAAAGTAACTGTTCAGAAAACATAAGAATCAACAGCTCCTTATCTTTAACTTGATTTTTAGTTGCATTTTATTTTAGGGCTGTGGGTCTGCTTAATTCACTTGTACAAAAATGAAGTGAATTATGAAATACTCATAATAGTGTGCATACTGATGTAAACTTAATATAATGTATAACTTATATTAACTTATAAATATATTTTCAAACTTAATATAACTACTTACGGAAAAGATGAATTTAAGGAGAATTTTATATTAACGTGCAGCCTTAAGAATAAAAATCAATAATTGTGTAAAATATTAAACATGAAGCTTATTATCAGCAGAGCTAAGCACATTAGTTTCGATTTTAAATAATTTAAAAAATGATCTTATTATGCTTAAAAAAACATGTATGATATTAAATTCAAGCAGGATTCAAAAATGCTACTTAAAATGTAATTCACTAATTAAAGACCTTTCTTTTCCAGATGGGATCCTAAGAGATGAGTCACATTAATTCCTTTTGATTTGGGGAACAGCAAGCACAAAGGGAAAAGATAACATGTTGGAGATCAATTGCCCCAGGTTATATGCTACTGACAGCAGGCCTTTCACATATTCTAACTTATCCAAAAAACCTTTGTTTGTGAAATACTGAAAAAAAGCCACACATGGAAATGTGAGATGTTTTAGTTAAAGTTTTTTAAAGGTGTGCTGCCATTCAAGTAGACACTTTTCTGAATATGAAATTCAAGTAGACCAAATTAAAAAAATAATAGCCTGGACTATACAAAAATAGTAGAGACCACATGTTCACTTTGCTGCACTTGTGTTGGTATTTCTCAGTGTGTGCCAGCTTTCCTCTCAAATTCCAATAACACGTGTTGGCTCTAAATTGGCCCTGTGAGAATAAATAAAACACAGGGTCGGTCTAGAGCTGGCGCCCATCTTGTACCTGATGCTGCTGGCTGCTGCCCCTGGTAACTTTAACCTTAATTAAGGAGGTTTACAAATTAGTGGGTGGATGGATGGATGAATGTATTAATGTGCTATACATTCAGAAAAATGAATATAATTTGATCATAACATCTCATAACTCATAACTTAAAATCAATATTTTACAAGGTAGCATTAATGAATACCTGTTGACATTACTGGAAAAATGTTAACATTTTTCAAATTATTAAACACTTTTGTAATACATTTATGAAAATCCCACTTTAAAACATTGTACACTGGTAACATTAATATATATTCAGAAAGCTGTGATGGCCTTGCACCCTGTCCAGGTATTGCACACACAGCTGATATCATATATACATACATTATACAACTAACAATGTGTGCATGAACCGTTAAATTATATTTCGCTTCAATAGGAATCTTAATTCTGATTTAGGCCCAACACCACAACAGTAGGCCTTTTACATGGAAAGCAGTAGTGCCATGTACTGCAGTGCCTTGAAAATGGACAACATAGCCAACTATTGGACTCAACATGAATTTACAAATGTTTGGAAAAAAAACTCCATCATGACATGACATGTTTTTATTTGTGTAGCTTAGTCATGCGCCTCATGTTGGTTACAAAGACAAAGCAGGGCAAGGACAGGCAACCTGCTTTTTGTGGTGTTCTCTTTTTGTCCGGTTTTCTCTCAAGTTAAACAGCTTGGATGGGGTAAATTTTTCATGCTTTTTGGCACTTCTTTTTATGAGACACTCCGAGGCCACAGCAGTACATCTTTGCCAAAAGCCTTCTCATTATAACTCATGAGTTTCCAAGCAGCCATGGCATTTTTTTTCTTGAGCTGGCCTATCATGAAATGCTCCATGAGAGTATTTGTTGCAAGCCCTGTGATCACAGCAGCAGCAGACTACTCTCTGTCTTCTATTACTGTGCAGTGAATCAGCCTGACACACACTGTATATATACATATACATACATATATATATATATATACATATATACAGATAGATAGATAGATAGATAGATAGATAGATAGATAGATAGATAGA
>JANRMT010062822.1:30997581-31055662 GCA_026402145.1 Polypterus bichir lapradei | reverse complement strand
GTCATGAAAATAAAGAAAACACATTGAATGAGGAGGTGTGTCCAAACTTTTGGCCTGTACTGTATATACAGTACATACATACACACACATACATACTGAGTATACTTGATACATAAAATATATGTTGTTGTACCTTGCATAACTGAATAACCTATGGCACAATAACAATTCAACATATTTATGGTCACTACAGTATTTGGATTTAGTAATCCTTATGTGGGAAAAGGCTGACTCGCATAAATAAGTAAAGCCGAATAATGCAGTCAAGGAGCTTTTGAATTCAGACGAGTGAAAAATGACGGCTGTCCGATTAACTGCGATTTTAGTTCCCTCTCCTTTCTCTTTCTCAGATCGCTTTTCGGAAGGAAGTCAGTTTCATAGTTTTTATGTACAGTTTGAAAGTGCCTTTCCACATTTTCCTTCTTTGGAATAGCAATGATAGATCGACATATCAGACAAACGCACTTCGATTGTAACATTGAGAGAAAAAAAAATCCTCTTCCAATTCCACATCCAGCCCATACCCTCCTCAAACATTTTTTTTTTTAATCCCTTCTTTAGTCAATATAAATTGGAAAGCTAACTAGATCACAGCCGGAGTTTGCAGTAGCTCGCACGTTTGATCGTGCGTGCGGGATGACCAGTGCGTTACAAGAAAAGAGATCTCAGACTGGCCACCCTGTATGTCAATCAAGTGGCAAAAGCCATAGGGAGGATATATGATAGACTAATGTTTAAAAAAAAATTTTTTTTGAATGCAACGCGATCTACCTGCACTGCCTTTGCGATCTACCGGTCGATCGCGATCGACGCATTGGGCACCCCTGGTTTAAGGGCTCGGAGAGCTGTAATATTCCTCCGGAAAGCCAGAAGGCGCTGTTGAGTAATGCCTTTTCTCTTCCTCTCTGTGCAGACCAGGAAATTGACAACCATGACACCTCTGATGTCACTTCCAGTTTCCACCTATCTGGACCCGCCTCTTCCTGCCCAGGACATTTATCACCAGAAGTAATGCCATCTTAATCAGTCTTTTGAGGACTCGCATTGTCAAAATGTTTCTTTTCTTTTCTAGCTCGCTACAACATACATTTTATTTTGAACATAAGAGATTAGCACTCGTGGTGCCCCAAAGATATATAATCTCCCTTTGTCTCTCTGTTACAATATATAACAAAAAAAAAAGATCCTATTTTATAAAGCTAAAAAAAGTGAAGAGCAGTAGGCATTTTAAATTCAGATGTAATGTAAATATAATATTTCAAGCTTACAATACATAAAATACCATTATAAAACCAGTAAAGTACAATTCGGGGTCAGAGTAGCCACACCCTACCCTAGGGGCATCAGGTATCAGACAAGAGCCATCCCTGGATGGGATGATCAGTCCATCAGTGGATCTGTATGTGCACACATCTACTGTATAAATGGGGCCAATTTAGAGTGACAAGTTAATCTGTCACCCATGCAATTATGAAGTTGGCAGAAAAGAAAAGCAGTACCAAGTGATAAAACTAGACTTGAGATGTTACAGACATAGGAAGGCTGACTTTACAAATGCACTTTACTTGGCAAAGTATTAAACAAAAAATAATTATATAATTTTAGTTAAAGACAGTGAAGTATATATTAAGAAAGCTATTGGAGATGTCTCTTATACTAAGCTGTGTCTGAATATAGCATCTTTATCTCTGCTATCATCCTGAAGAATATCACTGGAAAATACATTATATAAAAAAGAGCACAAATGGATATCAGGCCAATCTGGCAAAGCTGAAAGTGTGCAGAAACACATCTTCAAGTTTTAAAAAATCATAAGATATTTTCCTGTTAAGACTATTAGTTTGAAATGTTTACTGAAAGAGGGCTATCAAGATAAAATGTCGCCTATTTGATAAATCTTCTACATAAATTATACAATAAGTAAAATCTAAAACAAAATTGCCACTCTTAAACTTCTAAGCAAAATGAAAAAGAATGTATTTTAAAAGAAAACCTGTGTTGTAGAAAGACCTAATGATCAATGGGTGGGATGGTAACTCAGTGGTAGCAGTGCTGCCTCTCAACAAACAGACCCTTGTTCACACCCTTGGTGCTCCCTGTATGGAGTTTGCATGTTCTCCCATTGTCTATCTGATTTTGCTCTGGGTGGTCCAGCTTCCTCCCACAATAGTAAATTGGCCCTAGAATATGTGTGTCTTCACCCTGCAATGGACTGGCGCCAAGTCCAGGCATTTTTCATGCCTTGCATCTGATGCTTGCTGGGATGGACTCCAGTTTCCCTGCTATGAATAAAAATTAAAAAATCTATTGTACACCATTAAATATAAAGTCAGTCCTTCAATGAACCAGTCTATTAATATCTGTAAGAAAAATTAACGTTTTCATGTTTATAAAAATGAGTTCTATTGGAACCTTCAATACAATCAACAACTACACTCATTTTGTAAAGATGTTTTTTCCATTACATGGTCAGTCTGTGCTCTGCTGTATACGTCTATACAGTATACACAGTATATAATGCATAGTTGCAGCACTCACTCATCAACTAAAACGTTTAGTTACAAAGCTGAAAATTGGCAGGATGTTATATTTAGAGCACTAAAATTAAAATGTAAAACCTCCCCCCACCCCCGAATAGATAAATGACATAATCCAAAATTTGATTACAATGTGGTGACATTACAAAAAAAAACTGACTAATCATTAATATTATACTAACTTACTGTATTTGCTATGTGCTGCTCTGACAGTGTGCTTTATACAAATTAAGGACACATCAGAAGTGATTGACAGACCACATGAAGACAGGGCAGTGTCCTGGACAGAAAAAAAGAGATATACTCATGTTTTGAAAATGGAAAGATATAAATTGGTGAAGCTCAAAGAAAATGCACAGCTCAATGGTTAGCTGGAGCTGTTTTTTGCTGTTGACGACTGGCATTCTTAAATGCAGACTGGCTCTCATCTATCGACTTCCTGCCGTGAAGTATCAAGTGCCATAAAGCATCCTCATGCAAAAGACAAACGTGGTAGGTGAGTTGACCCATGGAATTTCAGAAGTTGTAGGTGCATTACCAAAGGGTAACTTGTGCAATAACAGCTGCACAGCTCTACCAAACTGCTGTGCTGCAGGGCTTGTGAGTGACATGATAACAGTTGCACAGCGGTTCAAAAGGGAACAAAGAACTTCTTAGGGGGATCATAGCCAATTACGTGTTTCAATTCAAAATAATACACCTTCCTGTAAAATTGTGCTTTGCAAAGGCCAACAAAAGCCTTCAACAAAAGTCAAGTCACTAGGAAAAGCAGGAAAAAAGGAAGAATTGATCTAACAGGCAAATGTTTTACACATGGACAGTTATGTATAACATATTCAAGAGTAAGGAGCTCCAGTGACCTAAACATACTATTTTTAAATATTAAGTTCACTTAAAACATTTGAAATTCAACTGGTTACAGTTCATCTGTTTTTGCAACTGGAGCACAGGCAGGAGAAGTGATTTGCTCATGGTCGGTCACACAGTGTCAGTAGTAGGATTTCATCCTACAAATTCAGGGTTTGAAGACCTAGGTCCAAAGCCTTACTACACTGCCTGCCAATAATACTAGCCCTTGGTAAAACAAAAAACAAAAGACTACCTTATTAAAAAAAAAAAAAAAAAAAAAAAAAAGACTGCATATATTTTGTACAGGAAAACATTGTTACATACAGTGCATCCGGAAAGTATTCACAGCTCATCACTTTTTCCACATTTTGTTATGTTACAGCCTTATTCCAAAATGGATTAAATTCATTTTTTTCCTCAGAATTCTAAACACAATACCCTATAATGACAATGTGAAAAAAGTTTACTTGAGATTTTTGCAAATTTATCAAAAATAAAAAAATTGAGAAAGCACATGTACATAAGAATTCACAATTTTGCCATGAAGCTCAAAATTGAGCTCAGGTGCATCCTGTTTCCCCTGATCATCCTTGAGATGTTTTTGCAGCTTAATTGAAGTCCACTTGTGGTAAATTCAGTTGATTGGACATGATTTGGAAAGGCACACACCTGTCTATATAAGGTCCCACAGTTGACAGTTCACGTCAGAGCACAAACCAAGCATGAAGTCAAAGGAATTGTCTGTAGATCTCCTAGACAGGATTGTCTCGAGGCACAAATCTGAGGAAGGTTACAGAAAAATTTCTGCTGCTTTGACGGTCCCAATGAGCACGGTGGCCTCCATCATCCGTAAGTGGAAGAAGTTCGAAACCACCAGGACTCTTCCTAGAGCTGGCCGGCCAACTAAACTGAGCGATCGGGGAAGAAGGGCCTTATTCAGGGAGGTAACCAAGAACCCGATGGTCACTGTTGTCAGAGCTCCACAGGTCCTCTGTGGAGAGAGGAGAACCTTCCAGAAGGTCAACCGTCTCTGCAGCAATCCACCAATCAGGCCTGTATGGTAGAGTGGCCAGACGGAAGCCACTCCTTAGTAAAAGCCACATGGCAGCCTGCCTGGAGTTTGCCAAAAGGCATCTGAAGGACTCTCAGACCATGAGAAACAAAATTCTCTGGTCTGATGAGACAAAGATTGAACTCTTTGGCGTGAATGTCAGGCGTCACGTTTGGAGGAAACCAGGCACCGCTCATCACCAGGCCAATGCCATCCCTACAGTGAAGCATGGTGGTGGCAGCATCATGCTGTGGGGATGTTTTTCAGCAGAAGGAACTGAGAGACTAGTCAGGATAAAGGGAAAGATGAGTGCAGCAATGTACAGAGACATCCTGGATGAAAACCTGCTCCAGAGAGCTCTTGACCTCAGACTGGGGCGATGGTTCATCTTTCAGCAGGATAACGACCCTAAACACACAGCCAAGATATCAAAGGAGTGACTTCAGGGCAACTCTGTGAATGTCCTTGAGTAGCCCAGCCAGAGCCCAGACTTGAATCCGATTGAACATTTCTGGAGCGATCTTAAAATGGCTGTGCACCGACGCTTCCCATCCAATCTGATGGAGCTTGAGAGGTGCCGCAAAGAGGAATGGGCGAAACTGGCCAAGGATAGGTGTGCCATGCTTGTGGCATCATATTCAAAAAGACTTGAGGCTGTAATTGCTGCCAAAGGTGCATCGACAAAGTATTGAGCAAAGGCTGTGAATACTTATGTACATGTGATTTCTCAGTTTTTTATTTTTAATAAATTTGCAAAAACCTCAAGTAAACTTTTTTCATGTTGTCATAATGGGGTGTTGTGTGTAGAATTCTGAGGAAAAAAAGAATTTAATCCATTTTGGAATAAGGCTGTAACATAACAAAATGTGGAAAAAGTGATGCGCTGTGAATACTTTCCGGATGCATTGTAGTTCTTCTGATACACCTGATTATTCAACAGCACTATTAACGGAGGTCCATTGTCTTACGAAATTTCCCAGGAACAGCAGTCGTATTTGATCAAAAAGTGTTCATTGTGATATGAGTGTAAACCACAGTCTCCAAAGAAAGCTCAAAGAGATATGGAGAATGTTCAACCTCAAGGACTATGACCAGGCCATAAATCAAACCAAAGTCCCACAAGCTGTAAACCAGTTATGATGACCACCATACAACTATTATTATTATTATTATTATTATTCATGATAATAACACTTCACATTTATATAGCACTTTTTCCCACCACTCAAAGTGCTTCAGAGTGAAGAGTCACTTCAAACTCCACTAATGTGAAAAATCCACCTGGATAATCCAAAGTACACTCACCACACATTAGCTAACAAGGGATTAAGTGGTGTGAGAGCCAATCAGAGACAGGGGATGATTAGGGGGCAAGAATGGCTAGGGCGTGGTAGACAATTTAACCTGGGCATTGAGATACACCCTACCATAGTCTTTACGAAGAATGTCCAGGGATCTTTTATGACGACAGAGTCAGGGCCTCGTTTTATGTCTCATCCAAAGGACGGTGACATTTTTACAGCACAGTGTCACCATCACTGCACTGGAACATTGGGACCAACATTCAGACCTCTTCCAGCAGCAACACAAGCTTTTCATAGATGGTCTCCCATCCAAGTACTGGCCGGGCCAGAACATGCTTAGCTTCGGGTAGATGACCTGTTCTGAGACGCAGGTGAGAAGTACTAGTCAGTCTTCATTAAATGAAGATTTTTTTTTACAGTGTGAAAATAGACTAGAATCTAACTAGCATTAGTATTACAATTATATTATAACCAGCAGCTTCTTTTATGGGTGGCACAATGACTAAAGCTTTCCTGTCTCATAACACCAGTCCAAAGTTTGATATACATCCCAGGGATTGTGACTGTGGAGTTTATACTTTGTCTGTCTCTAGCTTAGTGTCCTCACATAACCCAAAGTGCACATGTTGGGTTCTGGCCCCATTATAACTGAATGTGGGTATGTGAGTCCTGTGAGGGACTGACATCAATCTGAGGCTTGGAAAAAAGTGACTCCACAAAGAGCATTTGAAGGTTTATCTAACCTGACAGGCAAACTGAGTGCAGAACAGAGAGGAGAGCTCAAAATAAAAGTAACAGGTGAGTGGTGGAGCGGAAAGGGTCTAGAAAGTGTGAGTCACAAGGACAGACGAGAGGAAAGCAGGATGGTGTTTCTGTATTGTACTGTTGGTGAAATACAGTAGATATCTTTGCAATTCTTGTATGGGTAGGCCTACAGGGCAACAAGTTTTTTTTCTGTTCTACTTCTATTTATTTGTTCGTTGAAAATATCTCTCTTGAGATCATTTTTATTGGACAGAATACAATGTTTCTATGTTTTGCTTCCTTGGTTATATTTTCTGGTTGTGCTGGTCTACTACTAGACTATACAGAATAACATTTAAGAATGTCTTGTTTAAAGGTATTGGGTAGGTTCTAGTTATGCATCAAAATAACAAGCAAAAAATACATATTCTATATGCAAACCAAAACAGATTATTGGAAATGAATATATCTGAAAATTACTCGCACAAAAAAGTTTGGAATACATACTTCAAAAATAACTAAATGTTTAAATCATCCACACATAATATAATACAGTACACTGCTAATACTAGAAAAGATGCAATTTCCATCCATTAGTTACCTTGTAATATATATAAATATCTGAATGCTTGCAAAAAATATTTTCAGCTGTACCTGATGGGGCATTATTTCAAAATATGTCTGAAAGGTATTGCTTTACACAGTTGATAAAGCTAAATCCCAGTGGATCAGAAATATATATTACACAGTTCAATGCTTTACTGGCTCACAAAAAATACTGATTCCATTGTTACAGGATTTTGGTCTGAGTTATGAAAAACACAACGATCCAATCAAATTGATTATCTTACCCAGACATAAGGCGCAGCATTAGATACATTGATTACCTTGGCTGCCTTTTTGAAGACGTTTGCTCAAAGAGGAATACAGGAGTACACTATGTCACTGCTAGTCACCGAGTTATCAGGCACATGATGACAAACACTCTTCATTGCTAATTAAGAACAGAAGCAAGAGACAATGGTGTAGGGAAAATATCTGACCTAACACTATTGAAAACATTATGCAGCGAAAATGAATAGTTCATTTGTAGGTGTTTTATACAGTATGTATTTTTTTTTTATTTTCAACAATCCTCTAGATCATAATGCTTTTTAATAATTATGGAAATTGTTATTGATGTTCTGAGGTGATGAGGTGATGTCTGGCATCATTCTGATCAAATTATTCCTCCCGATTTTAAAATGCATTGTTTTGTTATTACCAATGATAAATCTTTGTTGAACTGCACCAAAATAATGGACACCAACCTTCAGACCAAAAAGCTCAGGAAACAGGTTGGCCTTTATCAGAAAGAACTGACTTGCCTTTTCCTAATGACTACAAGTTGCACAGACGTATTTTCTCTGGAATTTGTTGAGACTGTAATCATGTTTTATTATGCACTCTGTTGCCAGCCAGCCTTACATTAAAGTATTTATTAAGCATTATACTTTAACGAGTAAATTTACATACAAAGTCAATACATTATTGTTACATATTGTACAGCATATTTAATCTTTTTGTATCTTTTATGTTAATATTACAACTTGACTTACAACCTTAGTACATTTAAACTGGGAATAGAACCTGACATTTTATCTAAAATAAATGTGTCCTTTAGACCTAATAACATCTACTTTGTTGAAATACACACTTGCAGAATTTACAAGGCCCATATGGCATAAAATTAAAAAATATATATTGAGCAGCATCTTGCATGGTTTTGTCCAAAAAGGCAGCAATCTGAACCAATAACTGAGATTTAAATGTTTTAAAACATTGTTAAAAATGTCTGGATTTTGTTTATGAATTTGTTATGGATTAAGTATTTTGGAGCTACACGCACATTCCCTTATTCAGTACTTTAAAAAACACTGCTTAGGAGACATTTAACATGCTGTGTCCTCAAGACAGCAGCATGCTGGGGCAGTGGTAGCGCTGCTGCCTCGCAGTTAGGAGACCTGGGTTCACTTCTCGGGTCCTTTCTGCGTGGAGTTTGCATGTACTCCCTGCGTCTGCTTCAGTTTCCTCCCACAGTCCAAAGACATGCAGGTTAGGTGCAATGGCGATCCTAAATTGTCCCTAATGTGTGCTTGGTGTGTGTGTGTGTGCATGTGCCCTGTGATGGGCTGGTGCCCTGCCTGGGCTTTGTTTCCTGCCTTGCGCCCTGTGTTGGCTGAGATTGGCTCCAGCAGACCCTCCATGACCCTGTAGTTAGAAAATTCATTTTAATTAACTCCCTCTCTCCTTTCCTTCAGAATTTTGTTTCATCTCATCCCAAAATTAGACTTCATGTGGACAATGCCTGCAAAGCAGCACCCAGAAATGAATAGCGGCCAGTACCAATAATGGGTGATTAACTGTGTTTTCATGTACACAGAGAACCCAAAATTCACCTTTATACAAAGTATAATCAGCCTTCAAGCACTTCAAGCACACTTCTGTCAACAGCTTAAAAGTCAGATGCTGTAGTTAAAAAAAAGATGAAGCCCAACCTTAATATGGTTTGCAAAGTACCTTGTATTAAATGAGAAAAATATGGTCAGAAGGTTTTACTGATAAAAAATGAAAGCTGCCTGGCAAAAAAAGTTAAATTGGTGGTTCCTGGAGGGGATGTACTGTATAAATTCTACACAGAGATCTGAAAAATCCCACAGTGTATCAGGGGTGTCCAGCTCTGATCCTGGAGGGCAGCAGTGGATGCAGGTTTTCCTTCTTGCCACTTCTTAATCAGTGACCAGGTTCTGCTATTAATTGACTTCTTTCCTTCATTTTAATTGCTTTGTTTTCAAAGGCCCCATCCTCTGAATTGCTTAGTTTTTCCTTAAATAGCAACCAAACAAAAATGAGATGTGAAGTGATCCAACAGATGGCGATCTAATCCTCAGACTCCAAACAATTTCAGTACAACCCGTTTCTTAATTAGAAGCCAATTCACTGTTGGTGCTCTCAGCAGAAATTTCCAAAACTGTTGATTCTCTTTCTTCTAAAATGATTTGTGCACCACAGCAGATCAATGTAACTGTGATCTTTACCTCTGCTTACCTTCAGATACTAAAGGACAATAGTTAGCTAGATAGTCTCCAGTCACCCACAGCCCTACTCAATATTATGCAGGCTTAGAAAATGGCACAGGACGGTAAAGAAAAGAATTTAATTAGCAGCAAATACTGGTCACTGATTAACACTAGAATCCCTGAATCCTACGAAAAAACTTGTAATCCCGGGCCACCTTAAATTCCCTCACACCTCTCCATTAGCGTCTTTTGTTTTGCAAATTTGCTGATCAGTACAAGCAGCCTGCTATCCCATCCCTCCCAGTCTATTTATCTGGGTATGAGGTGCCTCAAGTTGTATAGGGTAAATAATATATCATTATTTGGAACACATGTATTTCATGTGTGTTCCGTGTCTGCAACAATCTGTGTAAATGTAGCATGACAGGATATGTGAGCATATAACTAAAACAGAAACTTTTTTCATGTTATAGTACTAATGACAAAATTTTGACATGAAGCATATGTGTCAAGTCCAAATATCGAATAAACACTTTCACAAAAGTGCGCTTTTATTCAAGAGTATAACAAAAGAAAAAGAAATCGGGTTAGAGTATGACGCTGATACGACCGCTTGCGTGGTACAGCGGTAAGAACTGCTGACTCATAATCAAGAGGTTGTCGATTCGATTCCAGGAGCTTCACAAAATTACTCTTTTGAGTAGTGAACAGCTCTTATTTGTTACTATTATAGAATAAAAACATATATTTGATTCACGACTGTAACAGGCGGAGTAAATTTATGGTACTTGTAAAGGTTAGCGTTTTTTTTTTTTAAATTCAGTTTTTTTCTCTCAGTCACGTTCACGCTCCCCCTGATCTGACACTGCTGTTTTCAAATAAAGATGCGCTATAACAGAGGTGAACTCAGATGAGGATGAGGGTTCTATATCAGTGAAAGAGAACAGAAGCCCTACCCGCAAGAAACATCCACTCACATATAAGAACAATGCACCTGCACCAGGCATAAAGGTAAAAGATGGCACCGTTTGGATGCAGCAACAGGATGGGTGTCATCCTGCCAGTGAATCTGCCATATATACTTCCTTCAACGAAACAGTAGGGTCTACAGAGCTCGCCAAGGTATCGTGCAAAGTTCCTTTCGTGATGGTCTTTATATGAAAAACATTTATATGTTACTTATATAAAAGCCACATCAAATGTTATTTAGCTATTTTCCTATATTTATTTACTTATCTTCCTACAGCGTAAAATCAAAGTAGACTGCAGAGTTTCCTGTTTTCGATCAACACAGGCATGTTATATCTATTTGCTGTTGTTATGCCATATAATGATGGAGTAGTCAAAATGGCAGAAAGATATTACAGCAGACAGAGGAACTTCTCAAGCATGGAGAGCCAAGTAGCTGCAGTGGCATGCATGTGTTTGTGAGTGTTCTGTCAGCTGAGCTCATTGCAAATTAATCAGTAAGCCTCAGTTACCTTGTGCTACCGAGATCCTGAATGGATAACAGCTATTTTATCTTTTGATTTTCTCTTTGAGGTGTCTTTCAATCAGCTTCTTTACTCTCTCCATAAAACCCTGGCTATTTAAAGTGCATGGACTGGAGGAATTGACAGGCAAACGTTTTAGGAAGATGCAAATATACAAAATATGCAAATACACCAAAATCTGAAAATATTCAAAATAAGTCTGGTCCCAGGCATTTGAATTAGGGATGCTCAACCTATACATAAAATTCTTATTCTCAACTGCAATTCAGTGATGCCAGACACTCCTCTTAGTATTACATATATTTCATATATTGTATAAGTGGAAAAAATGAACTCAACATCCATTCTAAAAATAAAGTAGTACAGAGTTAGTGTCTCTTCCTTTTTGTTTTGCAAATGCACACTGTCACTTTTCACTAATTCCTACACTGTACCATATATTAGGATAAGAGTATAAAAGCACATGCAAACATACATTTATATTAATTTTATAAACAGAAAACAAGTTGCAAGATGAAACTCTGACTTCTACTTTACTACCCTTTAGTGATATACAGTGATGTTGTTAAGTAATACAAACAGACTATATTGTGTAATTCAATATAGCTCTCTAATGTAGTCCCTCTGAAATCAAGAAACTTTGTACATACACAGAGTGCAAAATCAATAAGTGCAGGCTGTTTGGTATTAACTTCATTTAGGTTGGACCGCTCTGATGAGGTCAGTTAAATTACCAGTATGAGAAAGCTTCATTAAATCTGGTACACTTACAGGTATGCCGGGCAAGTGAGTAATTGGAACCGCCTGTAGTCAGCCCGAAGCCATCAGGAGCCTGGGAAGCAGTGCGAGGTCGAGACAACAGTTTTGGAGGCTCAATTTCAGCACCAAACTCGGCCCCGATCACTCCAAGCAAAACAATGGCAGTTGCTTGTTTTCTTCTTTCTTCATATGAGGTTGAAATTTTCTTCATGTGGGGCATGAGACCAGAAAGGCAGCCTGAAAAAAACACACACACACAGAAAAAGAAATGTGAAAAACAGAATTTCACAGAAACAGCTTTTTAATAAACTGTATTCAGGTGGTCCCTAAACATAAAATACAATTATATCTGCTAATTTACAAGTCAAAACAAGTTTAGAAAAATTAGTATAAATTACTGTTCTCAAGGTATTACATTTTTCTGTTATTTAAAGAGATAATTACCTACTAAAAAACTAGAATAGCATATTTTGTCTTTAAAAAGAACACTCAAACAAACAGACTGAAATAAGGAGGACACTCCAGACTGGAAGAAGTGCACCTTAAAGAAGTGACTCTATTGCCTATAGTTCGCTTGTTCTCGTAAGAATATAACGATACACTGTTCATGAACAATATTGAATACAGTAGCTAGCACTGTTAACACAGTTCACAGTTAACACAGTTCCACGGGCCTTCATTTAAATCCTAGCACACATAACTCCATGTGTCAAATGTTTCTTCCACATCCAAATCACATGCATCTTAAGTAGGGCTGTGGAGTCGGTAGACAAAACCTTCAACTTTCAACTCTGACTCCACAATTTCTGGTACCAATTCCAAACTCTTCGATTTCTGGTACCACCAACTTCAACTCCACTATTTGTAATTGGACTAATGTATTTACTATGCTGATTAGAAAGCACACAAGATTCAAGATACAAGTCATTTCATCACTGCAAGTGTGAATCATCAGGCTACTTTTTGTGCACTCTCAACCTGTTAAAGTTTGGATTTAAAGTTTGTAGCATTGCTGTTGTGGCTTACAAACACTGAGTAACATTAAACAAAATACTAAACTTACAAATTTAAAAAAGAAACTCAATTTTTATCAAAAGTCTAGTAGAAAAATAGTTTAACTGAGTCAGTATATGCGGAATTGGAAAGTTTAATACACTATTTTACAATTTACATTTAGTCAGAATTGGTACGTTTTTACTGACTCAAACTCGGACTCCAGTACCCCAATATTTGCTTCCAACTCCCCAGCCCTGATCTTAAGAAAACTGGCAACTATAAACTGCCTCTGAATAAGTGAGAATGTACATTTGTGTGCCCAACGACAGACCATTCAGTGTTGGCTCCTGCCTTGCATCCAATCCTTCTGAGGTAGACACCAGCTTCCCATAACTGAGAAATGGATGTGCAGATTGCAAAGTGGATAGATATTTATTCAGTTCTCAGTTGCACACACCATCTAGGGTTTGGTTTTAATATTTAAACGTTTCTACAGTATTTTATTCTGCAACCTGATAATTATCAATGTATAGATATAAAAATCCTTTATGCTTCAAAAAATGTGGTACAACTACTATATAGAATAAAGTTGACTACGCTCAATTTATTGTTAAACGGATAGTAAGTGGAAACAGTATTACATAATAATGTGCACCAACATGAGACATTTTTAATGAAAGGTTCTGCACAGTTTTAGTGCAATAAGCAGTTACTACAGCAATCTAAATATTGGCTTCCATTACAAATAACTTCTATACTTTATTCAACTTTTAATTATGTGCTAACTGAACAATCAAATTAAAATAACCATAAATCTGCATACAGTATGTATACAGTATGTCACAAGCTGACCTGACCAAGAAAACTGCAATCTAACAGAAAAAAAAAAAAACCTTCTGATACCACAACTGAAAGATGGACGGAAGAAGAAAGCACATAATCTTTCTGTAATGATGCCAACCTCAGGATGTAATGTTTTAAACTTTTTACACAAGAAAAAACATTAGGCATAAATGGTCAAAAACAAGATTGCTCATTTAATAAGTGTGTGCATCTATAAACATTTCAACTTAATAAAACTGACAACTAAATGAAATTAAATGTTGTAGACCCGGAACAGGCAGGGTCAATCCTGAAGGGCCACGATTTCTTAATTAGTGTCTAATTGATGACTCTAAATGATCTCCACTAAATCATCTCCTCTTAATTAAGACTCCTTGTTTACCTGTTTTTTGCATTTAAAGTAATCAGCAGTGTGAAATGTCCCCTTTAAGAAAAAGCCAGCAGAGCTCTAAACTCTATTTCGGCATTTTGGATTGCGGACTTACATTCAGTCTGTTTTGTTAATTTAGAAATGTTTGCATACAACTAAGTGGTCATTTTTTAATGCTTTACCACAGCTGAGAATGCTGTGTTTGCTGTTCATTAAAAGAATACAGTGCCACTGTAATGGTGTCTTATGTGATTAAAATCATTATTTTTAACAGAAAAATAACAGACTGCACTCAAACTAAAGAGACTGGTTAGCAGCATGGAAGCACACTGCAACGGTACTTTTCAGTATAAAAAGTGGTGGTGTTTGCAGTCTTATTTTGAGATTCTATAATAGATAACATGAGCAGTCAATTTTTGTGATAAAGATAAGCTGTCAGATTGTGCATTTGTTGGACATGTGACAGTCAAACACAAGCACAATAAAGTCTTTACAGCTTACGGCCACCAATTATTGAGATTATCTATAAATGCTCAGGCCAATAGGCCAAAAGGGAAAAAAAATTGAGACTGCAATACCATATCAACTGAAAACACACTATTTTCAACTGGTATGCTTTGCAAAATGACCTTTACACAATATTCCCCACTGAACTCCACAGTTGGGGCATTGAGAAAGAGAAAAAACATTATAATAAGAAAGGGAGCCGGCATATCAAACACATGTATTCGCCTGCCACCTTTAAATCTTTAAAAGGGCTTATTTCATATTGAGCGCCTCTGTTTCGGAAGTGAACCCAGTGCAATTCTATTGTGCAAACAGGCAGGCCCCTGGAGTCATTTCCTTATCCAGAGAATGAGCCCCCACACCCCACCTCATTTACAGCAGTCTCTGCATGGAGCATGCGTCAGAACAATGGCTTTGGAAGAGAGCTTTATTCTGTTGGAGCACGCTGATTGTTCTGTCAGCTGACCTCTGCAGAAGGGAATTGCTAACTGCAGCCAAGCTCCTCAACTGACAAACAAGCTCCATCTATTTTCACTACGGCAGATTCTTGCCCAGGCGCCTGGGCCAAGGGCTGGCATGACATTCTAGATCAAGATGAATTGGCACAAACTCCTGATTCTAGGATTGTTTTATAGCATTTAATTTACTTTTTTCCCTTGCTTGGATGAGCACAGCTCTAGTTATGGATTTCTATTCTAATGTACTGGAGCAGGCACTGAAAGGAGCCAATGAAGCAGATGCAGGAGTGGGGAGAGCAGGGATACTGATCAATATACAGGGCCCTGACCCCAGCCGTTCAGGCTCTGCAATAGTCACTTGTGCTCGAAAATGCCATGTGTGCAGTTCCAGTAGGAAACCAAACACCAGGGACAATGTTTTGCTTGCATAGTATGTGCTTTCAAAGGCTCTCCTGTCTGCAGAACTAGACATGCATGAGGAAACACATAAAGTAAATACACACATCTAGACGTGTTTATATACACAGCACAAATAAGTAACTGAACTGGAATGTAGCTTTACTCCTGGATTACCTGGCTTGATGTTGATGCCATTTTTTAGAAGGCAATTTAGACTTTGTTTACACTTCCACTGTTAGATGTTATAGATTTCAATGTAGACATATGATCCTAAATGTACTTCAGACTGTTTCAGCTTTCTGCATTTAGCTTTCATTAATTAAGAAGGAAGGCACAAATACAACATTTCAATATTATTCTGGAGGGACATTTAGCAACTTTGCCCCCATAGTATGATTAAGGTACTTGTTGCGTGGTCAACCACTGCTTCCAGTCACCAGCTAAGGATCAGAGACAGATAAACAGACCGATATTTGATATATATATAGGCACTTCGTTTGTCCCTATTTGGCTCTTCATGTGTCTGCACATTTAGAGTGGTCTCTAAGTGAGGGTATTGTAGGCAGACCATAATAATTATATACAATACTATATATAAGACAAGTATAAAATAAAGAAGCTGTCCCAGTCCTTGGGGTGCTAAGCAGACTGCTGGGCCATGGTATATGATTACTGCGGATCGCTGCAAAGAAAACAGATGGCAAATCATGGAAATGACCTGACAGACAGAGAAAATAAAAAACAAATAAACACTAGAGAATCAACACAAGAATGGACAAAATAACATATAAAAGAACATGTAAAAAGATGCCATAAACAGGCAGGACAGAAGAGCACTCAGCTTTATCTATTTACATTGCTAATTACTTTAATTTTGGGGTGACTCAATTCTCTAATAAGACATGTGCATGAAAACTGAACAAGAAAAAGAAAAATGTGTCTTTACTGCAGCATTTTGTTAAATGAAAACATGTTCTCTTGTTTTGAGGTCTACCTTTATACAAACACAACAGCAAGACACAATGACAGAGAACACCCTGACTGAATTTACCAGGCTCAAGATCACATGCGTTAGTCACAGAGACCTCTCAGAAAATGAAAGACACTAATGTTGTGAAGAAGATGATTAAAAAAATAAAAACAATGGCTGAAGTATAAGTGAAACACATTTGTGGTAAAAAAAAAAAAAAAAAAAAAACACTAAATGTGGAGTGAGTGTGTCTTATGATTTTGAACACAAAAATGCGCCAGAAGAAATACCGCATGCACTTCACAACAGGTCATCCACTTGAAAGCTGAGCAAGCTAAGGCCTGGCCCATACTTGGTTAGGAGACCATCTAGGAGTTTGGGTTGCTGCTGGTAGAGGTGTTGGCAAGGCAAGTAGGGGGAGCTTAACCTGTGGTCTAAATGTGGATTCTAATGTCCCAGTGCACTGATAGGGATACTGTGCTGTAAAAATGGTGCAGTCCTTCAGATGAGACGTAAAATTGAGGTCCTGACTCTCTGCTGTCATTGAAGATCTCTGGGCTTTGTTTGTAAAGAGTAGGGTTCATCCTGATGCCCTGGTTAAACTGCCCACCATGGCCTAGTCATTCTGCCCCCCTTAGTCATTCCCTGTCTCTAATTGGCTAACTATCTCTCATCCATAATGTGTGGTGAGTGTACTGGCACAAAATAGATGGATGCTGCACATTTGTGGTGGTTGAAGAGGCTCCCCACTCACTATGGAAAGTGCTTTAAGTAGTGAGAAAAGAAATGTATAAATGTTAAAAAAAAATTATTATTAAGGATGTGGAAGTTTGAAAAAGCAAAAACTGGGTGTGCTGGGAACGATGCAGGATACACAGAGATGGTAGAGGAAATTAGGCATTTCTAAAAACAAAAGAGTTTGTAAGAAACTTGCATGAAATGTAAAGTGGCTTCTTTAAGGAGAAACACAGTAAGTAACTCTGAGGATTAGCGATTTCACTTTATAGCCTTGGACACAAGAAATTTCTTATCATTCAAAATATTTTTTCAACACATTTTGTCCAGCACACTGTCCTGTGGATCCAAAGTTTATTCCAACAACAATGTGTATACGGGTGGAACCGACCCTGTAGATGGTGCCAGTCTCTGGGCACACACCCAGGTACTCATAATGAGTCCATTTTAGATCGGCTAATCAATCTAACTTTGACTGTGAGACAAAACAAAAAGTGGCTAGATGAAATTCATGAGGCAATGTTGAGAACATTTAAAACCAAGACAAGGCCCTGTGACCTTACCAGCATTACCTTCAAATACAGGACATCTCAATACACACTATACGCTGCTATACGTACAAGGCATTCTGTATATTAATTGGAAAATTTCCATTAATTGTCACACCTACTCTGAAAAAGAGCAATCTAGCATTAAGGAATGTGATGTCATACAGATGGAAAGCTTAAAGTATGTAGTAGGATCTGGAAAAATGACTAATCATGACTAGACACATGAAACAGTGTTTCTTCCTTAGTGAGCTAAATCATAAATAAGATTAATCTACAATGTTTTTGTGAAAGTTGCAGATATGAAAAATGGCATCCTGTAAGCATTACATCCACTGAACATTTCTGTTCTGATAATCATCCCCCCTCTCCTTAGTCAAACACAAAAGTGGTAAAGCAAGAATTTGGGCAGCATTACAAGAAAAAGTGGCGTGCTGTTTTTGGCAATCAGCACATCAAACCACTGTCTAATGTCAAGAAAACAATAAACTGCAGCCTCTCACTCTTCACCAAATATTGCTCCTTTTCTTTGCTAGAATTTATTAGTTTACCTTACAGTGCGCTGAGAGATGTCTTAGGTCTCTGTTATGCCATTTAATTGGGTCAATTGCTTTAATTTATAATGCTTAATTAATGAAACCACAAATTTCACAACTACTTTTCCTCTCAACTGAATATGTTGTTGCAATATATATTATAGTCAAGGAAAAATCACCAGCAAAGAGTAAGGGTAAAAAAAATAACAAATGCCTAATTGGAGGTCAAAAGCTCTTAAGAACTACATCTCTCAAGGCACTGACAACTACGCCATTCCTTACCAAAGCTCCACACAACTTCAAGTTTGGAGAATCCCAATCAACAAACATTTGCAATTTCACTTACTCCTTGTAATCTGCGGTCTCCAAATCTGTGGCATATTTTAAATCTGTCCTTTCTTCGCACGGTTTGCCACAGTCAAATGACTGAAAATGCAAACCTTAGGGGAGAGCACATTTGTTTGGTGATTTATACTTTGTTACAATTTACAGATGACATACTACCACATGGATAAAATATTCATCAATTCATCCATTTTCTGTTCTTTTTTATTCAATGCAGGGGTGTTTTCAATAATTATAATTTTACAACTTGTTGATGTCAATATTAAAAATTGCACAACACAGATCGTACAGCAGTAAAGCGTTGTGCATTCTAAGAAATTAAGATTCTTAAGAACAGGATTATTTCATTTTTTTTTTTTGTTTTTTAAATCAGGCCCTGAAACCTTAACTGTCTACAGCATGTGCCTACAACCTTTAACTAAAAGACAAAGCACTACCCTTGTCTACTATTTTGAACTATTCCTTTATTTGCTTCAGAATGCAAAATTTTGTTCTTTACTGTCACTTGTCTCTTTTTGTTTCCCATTAAACCAAAAAACAAACTCAAGTTCATAAATCAAATGATGCATCCAAATGAACTCTTTAAGGCGAGGGAAAAGAAAAGTAATAAGGCTTGTAAAAGAATCCCTCCCTTTGCTGTTTCATCTATCTGAAAAGAATTTGGTATTTTCTGCCAGTAATGTGATGGTATTTAATCATGCTAAAGTCTGACAGAGAGATCCATTTTCTTGACAAGACAGTTGATCACCCTATCAAAAGCAGAAAATTAATAACCTCACATAACCAATGCGAACACAGAGCAGCTGCAAAACACTACTCTATGTAGATAGACCTTATTTTTCAAACCTTTACCTAAATCATCTTCTCAACCCAATATTTTGAAGCAGCCAGACCTGACATACATGAGGGAATATTTTTTTAAAGCATCAGTCTCTTTTTAAAATTCTAATAGGCTATCCAGGTATACAAATTCTTCAATTACAAGCAGACACATACCTATATTTGCCTTCTTTTAATATATTTTAAGATGTTCACATGTAGAAAACTAAGCAGATCAAAAACACAGAGTAACACATGGATGGAATGCTTAAAGGGAAGATAAAAATTTAATGATAGTTCAAGTCTACATATCAACACCAGCAAAAAAAAAAAAAAAAAAAAAAAAGAAAATGCAGCAGAGGAGATTTAATAGGAGATTGAGAAGTTAATTGTCTCATAAAAATAAACAAAAAGGTAGTTGTGATGGGAGTCTGCAATACACCAGATGGCAAAGAAACAGGAAGATGAAATGAGAAAGGACAAAGACTAGTCTAGTCCTCTGAGAAATCAACTGGTAGATAGGAATAAATGTTTTCTATGAGAAATGAGGTGGTGATGCACTTGGAAAGGTCCTAATAAGATGCTTTGCAGGAAAAGTGCAGAAACAATGTAAAGCAATTGTAAAGCCATCCATGAGTAGATAACAAATTACATCACAGCTGAGAAATGATGGAAAAAGTGCTGGAGCTGCATTCAGAATCTGGGTAAAGCAAAAGGGGGATAGAAAACACAGCTGAAAAAGAAGGAAGGTTTAATGCTGGAAGAAGTGATCAACTGTGTACTGTAGCTTATGTACAGTAAGTTAGAAAATAAAAAGTACAAAGGAAAATAAATAATGGACCAGATGACACATGTATCAAAAAAGAAAGGAATTTAAAGAGATTAAACTTGGGAGAGACAGAAAGAAATACTACTTGCTAAAAAAAGAGTTAAAAAGATTGAGATTTGGTGCTTTCAGTGTCTTTTCCATCTCTTTGTGCAAAATATAGAGGGGCCACAGGGGAATCCAACAGAAGGGAGGACCAAAAATGCCTGAGAGCCTGCTCTATTTCTTCTCTTTTAAGAAAAGAACCTGAGGTATGTCAAAATGGACATGCACCAGAAGGGAGAGTGGAGGTACATGTGAGCAAGTCAAGCAAAGAAAACTCCAAAAGGAGACAGGAGGTCTTCACCTCCAAGCCATGTGCTCCCAGAGGCATAAACAAAGGAGTCTGAGAGAGAAAATGGCAGTGTGCCAACCTGTATGAAAGTAGGCTCAACTCCAGGCATCCTATGGAAACAATAAACCACCTTATAGGAACTAGCATTGAAAAGACAGAAACTATGTTGTAAGTTGGCTGGACATGCAAGTAAGAATACTGTACATGTGACAACTGCCACTACTAAACAATGCCACTACTGCTATGTCTGGTTTCAAAACATTAAAGGAATACTCCACCCAAAATTGATATCTTCTTATATAATATGCTACCGTGGGTTGTTCGTCTGTCCAGGATTTTAAATCACTTATAGCTCTCAAACCGTTTGACCTATTGACCTGAAATTTGGTACACATATACTACGTGACCTCTACTATCCATTTTTGCGGTGATGATTTACTTCCAAAGTTATTACTCTTTTTATTTTAATTTTATTGTAGAATGAACTCTCTGCAGCGGCCAGCAAGGCAGCCATGCGGCGCATGCGTACGGGTGTCGTTCGGATTCCCTACCAGCTTTGCCATCACTTCCTCTACCTCTTTATATCGTAAATCATTCCTGAGGCAGATTGAAGACTATGTGCCGACTGAAGTGAAAAATTAAGAAAAACATACTATGTAATTGCAACACAAACACTAACTTAATCAGTTTTAACGCGAAAAGATGCTGACGAAAGAAGAGAAGAAACGGGCCACTATGGTGGAGAAAAGAAGAGCTGCTTAGGAAGCAGCAAGCGCATCAACCTATGAGCAAACGAATGCTAAATGTACAGAGAAAGAGGATGAAAACTATGAATACTCAAGTCAAGTGTATTCACTGCATGTTATCGTGTAGTGTGCCATTACTGATGCTTGTTTTTTAATATTTTACTTACATCATGTGGTTTGTAGTGATGGTGGGAAAAAAAATTAATCTTACATTTTCATGGGAAATGGAGACAGCAAAATTTGTAATACAATGGGAGCCTCTGGTGACCAATGCTGGACAACAGCAACTCATGTTACTTATAGTATACTGCACAATCCATACTTCAGTTCAACCAGTCATAGGATCACAACATGCAAAATACATGTATTTTGGGTTAAAATATTATGAAATAAATACCTCCAGAAAACTAAAGTAGTCCACAAAAAGGAAACAAGTTCAGACTGGATTGTACTTTTGAATTGAACACCCAAGTCTCCATCTTAATCATTGGTGAAGAGTCCTGTCTTCTATTCAAAAGCAGTATTAGAGAGAACTAAGTGGAAAGACTACCAGAACATCATAAGTACTTCAGAATAGAAGAGACCTTTCAGTCTGTCAAGGTAACCTGGTTCTCTAATAGGACAGCTGTCCCAGTACCTCATCCATATACAGGTTTCAGTAGTTTACTTCAGATTCCCAAGGCTCCTTGTTTGAAGTGTTTCCTGCTTTCACCCTTAAACGCATTTTCCATTAATTTCCACCATTGTTATCATTTGACATAATTCACTATTTAACTGACAGAATTCCGACTGATCAATGAGTTTCACAATTCTGAAGACCTGGATCAGGTCCCCATATGGTCTTCACTGTACAAGATTAAAGAGCTTTAACACTCTTAGTCTGCAAAGACGGGATATCTCCTTTAGACCCACGAAGTTCTTGGTTGCTCTCTTCGGCACGGCTTCTAGTGCAAATATATCTTTTTTGCAGCTAGTGACGAAAACAGAACAATACTCCAAATACAGTGTCTCTAGCATATTATGGAGTGTGAGAATAATGTCCCATGATTTATATTCAATATAGTTTTAACAATATTTTTTAATTTGATTTTAAAATGTTTTTCCACACTGCCTACATAAAGTGCACTTGACGTTTATATTTTAAAATCTCTAAACTCAAAGCTGGCTTTATTACTGTCTAAGAAATTCCATCTGTTCCTGTTTTTATGTATTTCTTTTATTTTCATTTCTTTTTACCAAAGTGATATTGGAAACTTTGTTTGCTGTTTGTTCTAGCATCAATAGCCAATGTTTGTTTCAGTTTTTCTTTTTAATCTTGCAGTACTTTTTTGAGCCCATGCTATAGCTTCTGATATTTTTTTATTTCTGACTTTGGCCTTTTTATTCTCCAGACATTTATAATGTTTTTTTCAATCTTTAAATGAGACTTTTTTTTTAGTCTTTTATTTTGTTTTTGGACTGTTTTTATTTTGGGAATTGATCAAAATGTCTCTGAAAAGACATTATTGTTTATTTTCTGTTGCTACACTTTCACTCTTTTTATATGTAAATAATTAAGCCTTTGTTGAGGTGTCTTCAAACACAATATCAGTTTTAACCTATTCGTGATCACTGATAATTACCTCTGTTTCTGTTATTTTATCATAATTGTTCAAAAAAAAGAGATCTAAACAGGTGTTAACTATGTTTTTGCGTTGTGATGACCAGGGTGAGGACTTAGCATGTCAAGAGGAACCTACCATCAGTGGTATTAAATTGAAATTTACAACATTTTCTTTGTCTCACACAAAATATCATATATATATATATATATATATATATATATATATATATATATATAGTCTGAGTACCATAACTATTGTTAAAGTTAAAATAATACTGTAAGCGAAGAGTTGTGGGAGGCATGGCCGACAAAGTTTCAAATGACCTGTCTCTTCCATCTGCTATGTGCACCGCTCTCTTTTTCTGTCACAATAAAACTCATTTAAGCCTAAAACATGCCTGACTGTTCACTCTGTGTGTGGTTAACTTCTGAACTGGGAATACATTTAAAAGACAAACATTCAGTTTGTAATTTATTGTGATAGTGTTGTCAGTTTACAGTTTAAAGATCCTAGATTTCTTAACAAAATTCTACAGAAATGTAAAAAAAGCACACAAAAAAACAGTTGTTTTCTCCTATGAGGTAATTTATTAAGTGCCTTGAACAAATATTGTTTTCTGTACAAATATTGTTGATAAATTGCTGCAAAAAGAATTTTAAATGCAATAATATCTAAGGGGAAGAAGAGGAACAAAGCAAAAAAATGCTGACAAGCACATGAAGTTTTTTTTTTTTTTAATATTCATAAAAGCACTTAAATTGGCTTTCTGAAGCAAAAGGCATGCAACTTAAGCCCCATTTATGGTGTCCTCTACATAAAAGGATTACATTTTCTCATTTCTTTACAAAGGTAAAGGAGATCATGAACTAAAACAGGTTACCAATACAGACCAAGAAGAAGACATTAGAAATGAATTTAATTTTACTTAAAAACAAGCTTCAGTCTACTCCCTAAAATTAACCATTTAGTTTTATCTCCGCAGTTCCACTTTTTCCATATCGAAACTCTCCTATTGCTCCCAAATTCAAGATTACATTAGGCTCATAAACAATTCTTAATGCTTGGCCCAACTGTAATCATATTTCTAATGTTTACTTAGTTTTTCATACTTAGTAAAGTAACATCAAAATGGAGTTTCCAAAATCAAAATTAATATAAATATGCTTTTAAAAAAAATCATACAAATGTGACAGACAGACTGAAATTCCAAAACAAAAGCTACAGTATGCTAAAGCGCCATGTTTCACTTCAAGAAAGCTTGTTATCATATCTTGAGGTACTTTAACACAGCTTTATTTTACTGTCATAGTATATGATCAACTACCTGTTCTACCCATCTAAGACAGATTGAAATCTAAGTCATCAATGTAGCCCTCACATTTTTATTGGATACATGGGTTGTCCATTCGGTCTGGCATAATAATACTCTCCAATGCCTTCCTTGCACAGCAGCCTTTTCCTCTTCACTTGCTTCCTCCGGGCATCACTCATCGAACTGACTGCTCTTATAGTTGACATGTTGTGCTGGGAAAATGTGGCGAAGGCTGCAACTGCATTGGCCTAATTTAGCAACTCTAGCCTTTTGTTACATCTATAAGCCTTGTACAAGGGTACAAGACAGTTGCTACCATAATGTTGTTGTCAATGTAAAAAAATCGGACAACAAAATAGACAGATAAGACCCAATTTTCTTATTTTTAGACCTTCACTTGTTTTTTTTTATTTTCATTTTGACTTCTGTGATGCTCTTCTACATGTTTTACCTATTTTAAAATTTTTCTTCCTAACCTTAGCAACCACAACATACACACAGATGCACCCCACATGCTTGTTGTTATATTCAGGTGGATAAGAAAAGAACAATAAACTGAAAAAAGTAACAGTTATTCCCCATGATTAAGTGCAATGTATGAATGGTGACCATAACTTATTAAGAGAAACATTGTTAAACCCCAAAAGCATATTTTTTGTGAATATTAAAATAGTTCTTAATAGGTTCACAAACGTTTTCTGTGCTACTGATATACTGTAAAAGCCCTCTACTGTGGCTAACTTGACCTTTTCCTCTTAGGGATTGCATGCCCCATGAAGGAAGACCTTTAGAATAGGAAACAGGTAGATGCTATACAGGGTTAGGAATGGAGAATAGGGCAAGTGTGGCAACTCTCTTGTAGTACAGCCATTGCAACACAAGTAGTGTGAGGGGGGTATTCTCATGAAGTATAAGGGAAAAGGCAAACAGTTTTTCTAGCCTCTTTCCCTCATTGACCACTGCAAACTTTAAGTAAATCAGTATAATATTAAACTGATATGTAAGCTTTTTGAGACACTTAAATCAATATAGAGAACAACATCTCACAATAAGGGGCACATGATCTTGACAACAATGGTTTAAACCTTGAATTTCTTTGTTGGAGAACCAAAATGTTATATTTTTTAACTGTTTTTGGACCCTTGGTCATAATAATTTATTTCTCCCAGTCCAAATTTATTAGCTTGGAATGATGGATGTAGAATATGAAAGAAACTGACCCTGAAACACTTTGACTAGGCAAGGGCCAATCTACAAAAGTGTATTGTTCCCTAGAGTTAGAAATTCAGAGAAGCAATATACTTGATTTTGTGGTTGTTGGCATCTATGTTAACTTGATTCTGAAACAAGAAACATATACAGTATATAGGACACAAATGCAAGAATCATGTAATTTACATATTTTACTACACAGAAGCAAATATTTTTGCTAGTCATAAAATAAGCACTGTAGAATACTCCTCTCTAGTTGAGACTCAAAACTATCTGACAGTTCCTTCTTCTTTATCTCTGACAGAAAAGTCCTTAGAAAAACATTGCTTAAATGTGTACAATCCATTAATTCACTGTGTAGAACATATTAATTTAACATACTGTACAATAAAATCTACATAAAAAGATATGTTATCTGTTTATTCTGCATTGAAATAAAGTGTCAGATAGTAAAGAATACTGGAAAAAAAATACTGAACAAGTAAACCAAGAAACCTAGGCAGGTTTGAAACCAAAAACTCATAAACTAAGACTCATAGTAAGAAATTCAAATAATAAAACAGTCAATCTGTGTGGAATTCACCTCCTTTTTTTGGCTATCTTTCTAAGTTCCGAACTTTTTTTTAAAAAGATTGAATCTGATGGATAATTTGTTTACATTTTTGCTTATTAATATAATGCAAAATAATGTTTCTTGTCAGCTATTTAACATTTTTACAATTTTGTTTAAAAAATAACTACCCTCTTCTTACTTATATTGCTTGGTTCTTTGCACATGCTTTTATTAGAGTATGGGGGTAATTATATCATTGGCATAAGTCAGTCAAAGCTTGGCTTTATTTACATGGTGAGAAATACAGAGGTGTCACTAGAAGTTTATTTTTTCTAAGACATTTTTTCATAGAAAGCTTTCGTCTTCCACTATTCTGTTGTTAGCTGTCCAAATCTTCTTTTATCTTCTGTTATCTTAATAGCCAGTATATATGTTGACTTCCAGCTTAATATTTATGACTTGACAGAGTGTGAACCAATAAAAACCACCTAAGGAAAACCCTCAGTTAAATGTAGAAACAAACACAACAAAAGCCATCATTCCGTTAATATTCAGCAAACACTACAATGTAGGAGTTTTGCCTGAAGGGATTGAGAACTCTGGAAAATTCAGGCTATGTCAATACTTTTATGATTATGTGACAGAAGATAAGGCTCTATAGGTAAACATTATTGAAATACATGTTGGGTGATCATATTATTGTAACAAAGATTAAATAAATAAATAGTTCTGAAAAGAAATGATGTTAACTGAACAGTATCCAAATACTGAAGAGTATCTAAGCAAAGAAAAATATGTTTTTAAGTCTCCCTAAAGACATGGATTTTAGGTTAAGTGGTAACTCTAAACTGTACAATAGGTGAGAACTAAACAGTTTCTAAGCAAAGAAAAATGTATTTTAAACTTTCAAAGGAAAGAAAGATTTATATATTAACATTGACTCCAACTAGCTCAAGCTCCTCATCCTCTCTCTTCCTCAGGGCGTTTAATTCTACTGAACTTAAACAAGTTGATGCTGTCCTAAAATCTTTAATAAAGTATTAAGACTTCTACTTATGAGACCTGTTATTTAACCAGTTTAAACTGTTTTTTGATAATAAAATATATCTAGTAACGCAGTGGTTAGTGGTGCTGCCTCAGCTTTCTGGGTTTAAATCAGTAGCCCAGTCACTGTCTCATTGTCTTTGTGGAGCTAATAGGTTCTTACTGTGTCTACGTGGGGTTTCCCCTCACACTCACTAAAGACAAGCATGTTAGATGAAATGGCAATTCTAAATTGTGCATTGGCTGAGTACTAAAAAGTATCTAAGCAAAGAAAAATTTATTTTCAACCCTCAAAAGAAAGGTTTATGTATCTGAAGTTACAGAAACTAAATGTTTCCCATTTACAGTGGCAGGCAAAAGTTTGGGCAGCCTTGCTTAAAATGGCTGTAACTGTGAATAATTAAGTGAGCTGAAGACGAACTGATCACCAAAAGGAATAAAGTTAAAGATGACACATTTATTTAACATTTTAAACAAGGTTAAATTTTTATTTACATCATTTACATGTACAAAATACCAAAACAATGAAAAGGGCCTGAAGCAAAAGTTTGGGCACCCAACCAGGTCACTACTTAGTAAGATTCCCTTTGGTAAGTACTGTATCACATCTTTTAAATGCTTTTTGTAGTCAGCTAAGAATTTTTCAGTTCTTACTTGGGGTATTTTTGCCAATTCGTCCTTGCAAAAGGCTTCTAATTCTGCAAGATTTTTGGGCTGTCTTGCACACACTGCTCTTTTGAGACCTATCCACAGATTTTCAAAGATGTTTAGGTCGAGGGACAGTGAAGGCCATGGCAAAACTTTCAGCTTGCGCCTCTTGAGGTATTACTTTTTAGATTTTGAGATGCACTTCAAATCATTACCTCGTAGGACCTATTTAACTTTAACTTTTTTTTTCCAGATGGTGTGATGTTTGCTTCCAGAATTTGCTGGTATTTATTTGAATCTGTCCTTCCCTCTACCAATGACATGTTCCCCTGTGCCACTGGCTGCAACACAAACCCAAGCCTGATCCATCCACCCTCATGCTCAATAGTTGGAGACGTGTTCTTTTCCTGGAATTTGGCACCTTTTTGTATCTCCAAATATACCTTTGAACATTGTGACCAAAAAGTTCTATTTTGACTTCATCAGTCCACACATCTTGTTTTCAAAAAACATCGGGCTTGTTTAGATATTCATTGGCAAAATTCAGGCATTGAATTTTGTGGTTAGGACATAGGAAAGTTTTTCTTCTGCTGACTCTGAAGGTCATATTTGTTCAGGTGGTATTGCATAGTACAACAGCGCACCACCACTCCAGAGTATGATAAATCTTCATGAAGGTCTTTTGCAGTCAAGTAGGGGATTTTATTTGCCTTTCTAGTAATCCAATGAGCAGTTCTTTCAGAAAGGTTTCTTGGTCTTCCAGAACTCAACTTGACCTCCAGCGTTCCTGTTAACTGCCATTTCTTAATAAATTTACGAACTGAGGAAATACATGAATACGCTTTCCTATCTTCTTGTTGCCTTCTACTGCTTTGTGAGTGTCAATTATTTTACTTTTCAGAGTGTTAGAGGAGCTGCTTAGAGGAGCCCATGGCTGCCGATTGTTGGGACAAAGTTTGAGGAATCAGAACATTTATACAACTTTGCAATATGCATCATTGGGGGTTTCCTAACGATGACCGTGAACTAGCCCTGACACGCTAATGAAGGCCTGAGACCACCTTGAGAAAAGTTACCCCTGAGACCTCAAATATCTTGGGCTGCCCAAACTTTTGCATGGTGCTCCTTTCCTTTTGTCACTGTACAAGTGTACAAAACAAAAGCAATACACTAATCTTGCATAAAATGCTGAAAAGAAATGTGTCATCTTTAACTTGATCAGTTCATCTTCAGCTCATTTAATTATTAACAGTAACAGACATTTTTAGCCAAATTTTGTATGCCACTATATTCACTGTAAGCTTATAGTGTGGATTTAATTAAGCTATATGAAAATCTAGATAAGAAAACAAGTGCTAGTTAATTACTTAATGTATGAAACAGTTCTTTATAGAAGATTTTTAGGAGACTCATCCACAAAAGTAAGACACATCCATTTCATCTATCAATAAATAGTAACACAATAGATTTACAAATGTCTTGCAGGTGTCGTCTTAGGTAAGACCTTAATCGGCATCCAGCCTTGCAAGCAGATCCTCTGACTTACAGGGAAAACGTGGGGGCTGGTGGCAAGATTGGCACTCCAGCCACCGCAAAAAAAAAAAAAAAACTCACAGTGTTCCAGTGTGGTGCTAAGGTGTCACCCATTGCACAGCTGCACTCGGGTACTAATTTGGGTGGTTTGTCATGTGGTGTGTCTGTAATCAGTGCATGCTCCTAAGCTCCTCCTCGTGGGTGTGATAAATCAGTAACTTGCCACAAAACCTAAAAGGGTCTTTTCTTTATTCTTATTTGGTACATTGACAAAGCCTTCACAAGTCTGACAGAGTTCAATGTAAACCACGATTATAAGTCCTGGATGCTGACAACATCAAAGCAAATATATAGTTTTCGACAGTATACACTATCACACAAACAGAAATATGAATGTAAAGCAAACAGATGCAGCTAGCAATCCAGAGAATAAATATTTAAAAATTAAACAGGCTCTACACTTAAAAATGTATTGCAGTCCCATGTGAAGAACACCGAGAGCAGCTGATAAAGGTAAGAAGGGCTAATTGTCTCTAGAAGGTATATACAGTAGCTATGCTAAAGACCTGTAGCATTTAGAGAGCCACAGTTCATATTCTGAGAAGCATTTGGAAGGCTCCTATGAAACAAATCTCTTATTCCAAGAAGTTTGAACGCATATCCCAGAGGTAGCCTTAACCAGGTTTTCCAATAAAATGAGAACAAACAGTATGCTAGCACAGGGCAATAACATCAAGAGCTCTACCAGTTTACAAAGCAGTACTGAGGATGTGAATTCTGTAGCATCACATTTAAATTACAAAGGACTGAATTCTTTGAAATCAGTTACTGCCAAAGCTTGTGTTTTAGAACACAGCCTGACATTATTGCACTATAAATGCTATGACAAAGGAATCATCAATTAGATATTAGCAAAGCATTTCAGAAAATGTTTTGCAGAAGAGTGGCTAAGTAATTACTTATTCACCAAGGCAGCATTTGGATAAGTAAACGCTACATTTTCTAAATTCAAGAGATAAAGTGTATCATGATCAACAATATCAATTTTATTTCTATGAATAAACTTGTTGAATTAGCAAGAGAAATGTTATGTAAATTTCATTAATTCATATTAATCAGTAGAGATCCTAATGTGACATTGAAGCAGGTCTGCTACTTATAAAAATACCACAATCAAGAAAATTCAATTATTTTCTTCCACTGAGCCAGTAGTATTCTAAGCCAATATTGTGCTTAAACCCACACCAATAAAATCAATACAGCACTGTTCCATTCAAGGTGAAACCAAATAAACCTGTCTGGAGGTATGAAAAATAGGCTGTGCAGTACACTGTGAGCACTAAGTGCCTTTCAGTCCTGAAATCTGTCATTAAATAATCATTAACCATCATTCACCATTCCTAAGAAGCTTAACATCAACACTTGCCCAATCTCTGATAAGGCATTTCGATAGACTGCTTATTAAAATGGACTCCAGCAAGCCCCACCTCCTCATTCTCTTTCTTTCTCAGAACGCTTTTTCCTACATAACTTGAACATGTGTGAGGCAGTCCTTCAAGCTTTAATACGGTTTTGTGATTGCCACTTATGAAACTTGGTATTTACCCAGTTCAAACTGTTCTTTGATAATTAAATATATCTTAAAACTCTTTTGGTTAGTGCTGCTACCTCAGCTTTATGGATTTAAATCAGGAGCCCAGTCATTAGTTCACTGTCTGTGTTTTGTTTGCAGGTTCTCACTGTGTCTTCTCCCTGTACTTTGGTTTCTCTTACACTCCCTAAAGACATGCATGTTAAGACTAAGAGCTAACTCTAAATTAGCGTGGGGGTGTGTGAAAGTTTGTTCTGTGACAGACTAACAAACCCCCAAGATTGGTTCCTGCCTTGCATCCAGTGTTGCTAGGACAGGGTGGTCTATCCCACACAATACTTAATTTCAGAATGTTATGTCATCTTATAGATATTATATATTTGAATGTATGTGAATGTGCCTATACTTAACTGCACACTATATACTTTAAAATGCATAGATATTATTCTCATATAATTTTATACATGCATTCACTCACAGTGTTTTAATAGAAAGTACCAAACACAGGCAGGGACGTTAAATAAATAAATGTAAGACATGGCAACAAAATGTTTAATTTCTTTAGGCATACCTAAATGGACCCTAGTCCATGCCTACTAAGTGTAGATGTTCACCCACTTATCCACTCTAAAATACTACAAAAAGCACTCTCCCTCACATCCCACTTTTCTTTCTGTCTCTGTTGTGGCGTCCTGTCCTCTCATGACTGAGCCTCTGCCCCAGTTCACCATTCAAAGCTAGATCTAAAGCATCACTGACTGGGGCACCTTGGTAATTCCTTGGATGCATGGCTTACATAATATGCAGGACGGGTCCATAATTTCTAAGCAGGAACTTCTAGCAGTCATATATTTTGAGGACATTTTACATAAACACAAAACATCACTCTGTTGTACTGCCCTTCCTTTCACATTGGCATAACGACATGCATTGACCAGTTCCAGTGTGTACTATTCACTCATCTTAGGGCTTCTCTTTTCACTAGAGATCTTTTTTTTTTTAAAATATTACATGGAGAATGAATACATGAAAATGCTTCCAGACCAGATCAAAACAAGTCTCTTCATGATCCGATGGTATACGTTTCGTTGGAAGGAAAACATTTGTTTTGTGAATATTTTTGTCAAGTGAAATGCTAAGTTAGCTGTGAGGTCTGTTTTACATGAATCATTTCACTCACCACTACACTTGAGCATTACATAAACCATCCTGTTTTTAAAATATGTATGATCAGGCACTGCCTAAAATGTGTTACTTTGTTTTTGGAGAAGTGGCAGTGGCTTATGTGTGCTTCAACCTGTCAATCAGGTCATTCTGAGGCCCTGAATCTTCACAACCTTATAATGGGGAAATTAAGTTCGTATTTGGATAAATGAATGGGCTGCAAAAACGTAATCTAGATTACCTGAAGTCTGCTACTGTACAAAGTAATCATTCACTTTGTTGAAGCAGCAGACTGTGAATATTTTTTGAGAATCAGCTAATTTGGTGAGAATAACCAAAAGATTTTATAAAAATAATCATTGCTTAGAAAGTATCTATCTTTTCTATGTCACACTCGCCCAGCCAAGAGCTCAATGTAAGGATGCTTTTGCAGCAACATTTGTAAATACTGAATTTTATATTTATAAAATGTTTAACAGATCAACCCTTTGTATAATAAAAACAAGCATATATTTTTAAGTAACATAAAACACCATATGCCTTAAAAAACACCACATGCTAAAAGAGATTGCTGTATTTCTGTAGCACAAACTATTTAAAGTTATTCTGCTGCACTGCTGCAGTAAATAGCATAAGTGCATTCATTTTAACACCAGCCTTTAAATGAAAGAGAAATCAGTGTACTGTATATTCCACAACACTTTCCACTTTCTTTCATTGACTACAGACTGCTTAAAAGATATTGATCGCTGAAATGTATTGACCTCAAAACAGAGAGATCTATTTTAATGACATTTTATCTAAATCCAATTTTATGTACCTTGATTTTGAAAATAAGACAATAAAATAAACACCACTTTTTGAGAGACAGACAGAAAGATAGACAGATGTTCAAATCTTCTATCTAAGAGGAAAAGAAGAGTGCCTTAAAAACTGAAAGAATAAACAGGATTTTTCCCCCCAATCTGAATACTGCAGGGGGACACTGCAGATAAAAATGTCATAATACTCAATGAAAGCCAAGGAAAAGCATAAGCAGTTCAGACACACCAGGGTGCTTTCGCTGTTTGTGGATGTAGAGGTAAGCATCTACCTTATAGGCTGTACTGAGAAACAATATATACAAAGGGCTTTTGGTTCTTGTGTCTCAGCTGAAGTACAGTGCATTAATCAATACTCTAGTGTTCTCTTTCTTATATATGCTACAGGTTTTGAAGAAAAGAAAGGGGAGTGGAATTGGCACAAAAGAGTGAAAAATTTCCACTAGTACATCAGGTAATACAATAAATATAAAATATCCCAGACTACTGCTAATATTGCATTCACACAATCACTTTCGTTTTTAAAAGCACTGAGCATGCTCAAATACAATGGATTATTGGTATCTTTTTTAACTGTGTTCAGCCAGGCAAGTCTCTCATGATCACATGCACACTCTCTCAGTCTGGCCCTCAATGAACATCGATAAGAAGGCAGGTAAAATTTGATAGCATGGGATTGTGGGGAAATCAATAAAGAGATTCTGCAATACTAGGTTGAGTTCACACACGCACGCACACACACACACACAGGACATTCATATATATATATATATATATACTGTATATATATATATATATATACTGTATATATATATATATATATATACACACACACACACACATACATACATACATACACACACAACACACACACATTTAAATACAATATATATCAAAAATCTACATAAAACAAATATAAAGATAGTTAAGCATGCAAAGCAAGGTACATAAATAATCTAAACAAAACTCAACTTGCTTTGTATGATCCTGTGAACTTACACAGTTGATGCTTTATTTACTTATTTTAAGTGCAAATTATAGTATGTGCAGTAGATGTGTTTATGAACTGTAATAATATACAGTATGGGTGCAATGCTGTGGAAGTTGCTGGGAAGTATGTACTGCACAAAACACTTGAAGGTAGCCTGAAGGCTGCTCCTGAGTATGGTTTCAAAAGGCACTGTTTTCCTCAATGATTTTATTTTCTTTTAAATTTAAAAAGGCCTTAAGCTACAGTGATGCAGCACATGAAACTATTGCCAGGAGATAATGAATATCTTTCAAGCTCCAATTTTCAATGTGCCTGACCTTTGACAAACACGACTGAATACAGTACTTCAGCTAGGAATAAACCTGAGGGTATTCAGGTCCTCACTGTAACATTCTTCATAAGTACAATGTGAATGAAATCTTTGGACGTACAGGGCGATGGGAACATATGCTACATACAGATTTATAGAGAAATTGTGCATGCCCTTCAACTAATTGTACTGTTAACATAAAAAAAGGGCTTTTTGGATGCGATGCATGGTGATAGGTTTATAAAATATATCCATATATAAAACATAACTGTATTTGATGACACTAATGCTGGTACAGCTGGTGATTTGTCCTGATCAAATTGACGGAACAAAGCATATGCTTGACTGAGTTCCTCACATTTTCAGACAGACAGACAGATATACTTTATTGTTACCAAGGAGAAATTTAAATGGTGAAATAGTGTTTTTGGGATGAGTAAGTTTAGCCTTACAAATGGGGACACCCCTCAAATATTGTGAGGGTAGCTTGTCTGCGCTTTGCATCATCTAAAGGGCATTTTTAACCTTTTGTCTTCTTTATTTGCTATGTTTTTTAGGACCATCATAATTTCACAATAGTTGGCAATTGCTGTTCTGATTTTATGCAGCAAAGGGGTGGGGTTGAGGTTGAGTCCGATTAAGGGGTTAGTTGGATATTGGGGGGGGATACCATTTGGACCCCCAGACCTATAGGTCATTTCCAATGCATCCAGGATAAGACTTACTTCATAAAAACCCAGAGTGACCAACAAGCTGCAGTGCCTTCTAGCAACTCCTGGACATACAGCATAGTAACCTTCCATTTGTCACTTAAAAGGTCAGTCACTTAGGCTTATGATGGAAATATTTGTTCATATCTAAATGAAACTGGGTCCCATTATTGTCCCTTATTGCTTCTTTGCTAATGAGGCCCAGATTGCCCTTCCTATTGAATGCTTTATTAATAGCGTCAGGGAACTGATTAATCAAAATGTGACGACAACACAAATGGCAACGCCTTTGGGTTTCATATGTGAGTAGACAACCAACTGATAAGCACAGCATATTTATAAGGGTAGACAGAGGTGATCATCATTCCCTGGCCTTACTCTGTTGATGTACACTTCCTGACCAGAAATATACCCTCTGGATACCATTCTATACACAGAGAGAAGAGAAACAAAAGAATGGTGGAATTCTCTGCTTCCTATATGTACTTAATATGTATACATATATACAGGTTTGTGCATGTATGTACAGAACATGTTGCATGTAAGGCATGCAAGTAAGAGTTTCACTAAATTCTGTTGTGACAGTAAACTTAAAAGTTAAGGACAATGTGATACTTATATCTATAAAACTGATGATCCTGCAAAAAAATAAAAGCAATGCCAAACAAGGGATAGTGGAATGCAAAACTGGTACACAAGAAAAGTGCCTAAAGACGACAGGTAGAAATACCAAAGTGAGAATTGGAGGTAAATTAGCAAGTTGAAGCACTGGGTTTATAGCTATGTGATACTGGCAGGACATTTCTCTGCACCGCTGGAAGCAGCTTTGTAAAACATATAGAGGTATAGGTTGCAGTATATAGGCCATAATCAGGAGCTTAAGATTCACTATGAGTGTTATTTGGGGGATGTGAGAATGAAGCCGGATGCTGCTGTTGTACAGTAAATGGAAACGTAGATATTAAAAATGTATTTGTTTCTTTACAAATTTAAAAATGGCTGTTATTTATATGAACATGAGTAGTGATGCCCTAAGTGTTATTATGCACAATTATGACTTCTAAAAAGGTCTGTCTTATATGGGATGATAAGGTGTATGTAACTTGCGTGAGAAGTATTCTGGGATTCTGGAAAGAGAGACACAAGGTATGCCTGGTGAAGCAGAACATGAACCAATATAACAAAGAATAGAGATGAATGTGATCATGTAGGTGTGGTGGGGTTTGATTGAGGCATAAGTTGCTAAGTTGAGACAAAGGACAGGTGTGGAGGAGTAACAGGTTAAGTAGATTTAGGCAAAAGGAGCAAACAACAGAAAAATGCTGGAGAAGCACACCATGATTCTAACAGTCTTTTGTTGTTGGTTAAGATCTATGAACAGCTATTCTGACATTAATATTTAGGCAGTAAAATGTTCAGTTTGCTGCAAAGAGTAAGACTTTATCATGGATAGAAAATTGCAACAAACATTTGGATGAAAGTTCTAAGCTTGACAAGGTTACAGGCTGCTTTGAACTGCTTTAGGAAGACCATAAAGATGGCACAAGCTCCAAAACAAGAAAGTGAAGGGAGATGAAATTACCCATTATCACTTTATAAAAATACAGATTAATCATCAAATCCACTTGCTGGAGATTTGGACAGAGTTAAAACTACCACATTGTTGCTAACCCAAATTAAAAATATTTATACTTGTTATCTGTTGTCAGGAGCAAGGTCAAAGGACCCCTCAAAACTGCTTGTTTGCTCACTCATTCCTTACCCATGTAGAATAGGTAGAGGAAGATTTGCAGTTGCCACTTCAATTAGTCATTTTTTCCGATATAAGCACCACAAATGCCAGTCATAAATATGGGGAAATTAAGTATAATTAAGATGTTACATAAGAAGGCAGCATGGTAACTCCAATTCATAACACCAGTAACACAAAGTAAAAGTAGTGAATAATTTCAAACAGAATTGTGATTCAGTTCAGAGGGCAAACATTGCAAACTTATGTCACTTCCACCAACTGTCACAGGGTCCTGCCACATGTAATGCCTTCTATAATCTAAGATCTGTATATCTTATCATGAAGCAGCAAGGCGCATACTGTGTCTATAGAAAGTATTCACCCCCTTGGAAATGTTCATATTTTATCATTACTAGGGGGCTTCGCTCGCCAACCCCCGTTTTTGTTTTTCTGGATACACTTTTTTAAGATTTTTTTTCTTTGAATTGTTGCTATTTCATTAGTTTCACTTTTATTTCAGAACTTCTGTAAAAAACAATATTTGGAAACTTTCGAGTCCCAATATGTTGAATCTTTTAAATGAGGTCCATGAGAGTTGTGTTTATTGACTTTGTACTATAATTCAGGATAGGCTTCTCTGTTTGGAATTTCAGCACAGACAAAACAATCTACATCATCAGCAGTTAATAATTGTTTTTGCAAAATAACCAATAAATACATGTAAGGTAAACTCCATTTTTGAAATTCTCTTGACTTAAACTTCAAAGCCTTACAATATTTACATACTTCTGACATATCACTATTGTCCATACAGTATATTCAATCTCTATTTGCCTTTTCGTTATTTCTCTGAGTAATAATTTCTCTTTCTTTGTGCTAATGCAATGTTTACTTTCTTTGTTTTGACTCTGTCGTTTTTTCTGCTTTCTTATTCTGTATTTTGCTCTGCATGTGTTTCACGCCTACTTTTTTTTTGAGTCTTTTGAATTTTATTTAACTAGGTTGCTGCCATGACCAATATCAAAAACACTGTGCTTAGGTCAGCAGGGTTGCTCTGGGCTTTTAATTTACAGCATACTGTATATTGGAAGGGTTTAAGATACAGCATGATATTTTACATGTAACATTTTTAGTTGTTTTTGTTTGGTTTTTTGCACAAAGCTACATCAACATATAATACAGTACATACTGTATAACGGTTCTCACAGCATATATTAAAAATATATATAAAGCACAATGATTCATTACAGTTATTAACAAAATGTTCATAACTCATCCATCTTTAAGAATTGACCTTGATTTTACTCTTAGGCAAAAAGTAGGAGCAAAAAATAGACCCACATCACACTGGCCACTTCCCTGATCTTGTCTAACTAAAGAGTCACTGTTAATTATAAGTGGGAGAAATTATGAAACAGTTTTGTTGGCTTGCAAAAGAGGTACAGTACTATTTTTTTTCAGCAATGAATGAAAGGCAAGACATTTTGACAAATGTTGAGCTGCAGCACTTGTTAAGTTCAATTTAGGATTTCTTTCAATAAAATTATTCTTTATGATGGATACCCAGTTACAAAAGGTGCTGAAATATTAATGATAATGCACCCTGCTAAAAAGTCACCAAGTGTATCATACATGGATGCCTACGTAACAGAATAGATTTCCCTTCTTTGTGCAGAACATTGTGTAATTTATTTTACTTCAGTGAATTAATATAAACTGTCTTGATCCCTGGATCACTGTTTTTTTTTTCTGATGAGGCCCCAGACAGCAACATGATTTGCAGCTCTGAATTAGTAACATCTTTACTGTTTTATGTTCCTCAGAGTATCCTCTTCAATTACACCCCAAAACAGGACAATAAATACAACAAACACAACATTTCAATGACGCTCCCTGGTTTAAAGTTTTACTCCACTTCAATCCCTTAGTATAGCAATGTGATATAAAAACAACTGTGGCACAATGGGATTTGCAAAAACAGAATTCTACACACTGTATGAAATTTGTTTTTAGTGTACATCTTAGAGAACAGCTCTATATAACTGACTCCACAAAATATATTCAAGAGACAATGCATACTATTACCTTAAAAATCAAGCAGAACCTATTTTACTTGGCCAGCTCTGCAAAATATAAACTTCAGAAACCTGCTTTCATTAGAATGATGCTTTTCCCATTATTTTATTTATTGGGAAAATTTATTTTTTGGTCCCAAAATGCATTTAAAGTCATTAAATAATACCAAATAAAACATATGATAACAACTGATGCTGCTGTGAAATGATGAACACCCAGTATTAATCTTGTTACAGGATTTACACCATATTTCACCTATAAAACATTTACAAATTGGACTGTGCAAATACAAGTACGCCGGATAAAGTGTAAGCGGGTCTGGAGCACGTCAGCACTTGAAGAATGCATTGTAAAAGCTTGTAAAACATTGATAAAGCAACATTAAGGGTTAACAGCTGAATAGTCAACTGTCATCTATGAAGGTTTCAAGGTGTCAGTTCATGACACATACCAGCGAAAAGCAATTTATAAAAGGCTTATGGACTGCAGTTTCAAAGGAACAATTTACTAAATCAAGAAAAAATATTCTTTTTATACATGCCTTCCTATCAAACATACCCACAAACTTCATTCAGTGCCTCATATGGCAGATCAAAAACAACAGGCCTGGTTAATATTTTAAAAACTACCCCTTTTCCCACTATCATTTCCACCACCCAAAAAAAAAAAGGTTCAATTCCCATGGAGCTTCTGTTGTGATCAATATTTCACCTGTCATTTCTTTTGACAGCAATAAAGGATTCCTTGTGCAGAAAGAAAAAAAAAACTGCTAGCACAGTACTGTAGTAATTAGTCACTTTATCTTTGATCTCATCACCTAAAAGAGAAACTTCTTTTATACAGTTATTCTTCTTAGCTGGTTAAATTAACTAATCACTTCAAAGTGACTGTTTTATGTTGGTCATCATAAAACATTCATTACAAAATGAAAAAGTATACATTAGTAGCTGATTCTAAGTTTGGAATCAAATATTATGTATAAAGTATTGAAACCTGTATGGACAACACAATTTTTGGAAAACCTGAAAGATTAACAAGCTTTGAAAATTATCTAAATTAAAAAAATAAAAAAATCTTTTGTATTACTTGGAACTCAGTGCCAGAGTTTACCCAGTTCATGCTGCCAAGGAGTAAGAATTTCTTCCTAACACACAAAGTAACAGAGGACCACGTAAGAAAGATGGTATGCTTGCCATAATTTGCTACTCTTCATTCAAGAATAAAAGGCCTGGATCCACTGCATGAATTCCTTTCATAATTTTAAACACTTCATTCATATAATCCCTTAGTCTCTAATTGCTTAAACTGAAAATGTTCAACTCCTTAAATCTTTTCTCATAACTTGTATCCTGCATTCCTGAATTCAGCCTAGTCACTGTAAACACTAGAAAAATATCAAGGTGTATAGTAAAATCTCTTATATAGTTTAAAATTAACGGACAATAGAAAACCCCTCAAAAGAGAAAGCAACAGTGCATCAACAGATCGGAACCAGGTCCACGGGTTCGGTAAAAAAAACAAGGGTACTGTAGGCTCAACATACCTACAGGAAAGAGTAATTTTAAACAAAAACTACTATAACAACATAAATTAAACCGTCAGTGAACACAGTCCTGCGATGCTCCATAATATACCAGTGTAGTAGGCATCCTAGCAAGGAGGTCTGGAGAATACAGAAAGGCATCCCGGCCAAGAGAAGAAAGGAAGCTGTACCCGGACAAGGCTACCTAGGGGATGGATGGACATCCCAGCTGGATGTGGTTCCAGCACCTTCCCAGCACAGGAGAAAAGGGAAGGACAGCAAAAGACTGTCACAGAGGTATATCTAGTTCCTCCAGGCACTAGATGGCAGAAGCCTTCCATGATGGCACCCATTTGGGAACCAGCAGGGAATACTGAAAGATGTAGTCTGGCAATACAGCCCTGCTGGGGACAAAGGGTGGTGCAAGTGGGCGCTGAAGGGAGATGCGCTTCACAATTTATGGGACTTCCATATCACCCGAAAGTACTTCCATCGGGCAGTGGCCCTGACACCAGAAGTACTCCTGGGTCCTCAATAAAAAGGACTGCACTCCCTCATCCAGGCGACTCAGAGCTGGGAGGACATGAAGCAACACTCGACTGGAGGAGAGCAGTGTGGTGGTGAAAGGAGAGGTGATTGACAGAATAATTGTATCGAGAGAAGACCCGCATTTGTGCTTTGTGCTACTTTGTGGAGGTACTATTTTAGATATTAAAACCATCCATTATTTGAATCCGGGACTTTGTGTATGTTTGTGTTGGGGTATGGGGTGCGCTGACAGCCCAGTTCCATTACAACCAGCTATATTGTAAGTGTATAACTGATGGCAGCTTTCATAGTCATAATTCACAGATGGCCATTACTGAATAAAAACAAATGGCATTTTATATTCAGCTATTATGTAAATTTATAGCTTTCTTCAATGTAGTCTGTTTATGCTTCTGTCTCGGTCCAACCAGATTACTTTGCTTTGCAGGTGACATAATACTCTTGGGTTGGCTAGAGACACATGAGGCGGTACAAGTCTTTGCAAGTGCTAAAGAACTTTCTGGTGCCATTTCATTCATTGAACTGAATTGGAATTTACAGATGATGCTGAATTATTAATCCTGTAAATACAGACAAGCAATTTTACTTCAAATGAAAGTGAATGTTAAGTGTAAATAATCAAAGAAAAACACTTCAAAAAATTGAGAATAAAAAGCAATTTATCACTTTTGATACTGCACTTATCAATGCAATTAATAGATAATGAAATAATGGGACACTGCCTAGTGTAAAAGTAACATGTTCTGTTCTGGCCTGTGCTATTCGCTTGTTGAACACAACAGGAGCACAAGTCCAGTAAAGACATGTTGTAAAACATTTAAAATACAGTAATCCCTCGCTATATCGCGCTTCGACGTTCGAGTCTTCACTCTATCGCTGCTTTTATAGGTAAGCATATCTAAATATATAACACAGATTTTTCGCTGCTTCCCGGGTTTCTGTGGACAATGGGTCTTTTTACTTCTGGTACATGCTTCCTCAGTTGGTTTGTCCAGTTGATTTCATACAAGGGATGCTATTGGCGTATGGCTGAGAAGCTACCCAATCAGAGCACGCAGTTAAGTTCCTGTGTGCTGATTGGCTCAGAGACGGAGCGCCGAATTTGATTCCACTGCGTTAACCAGGAAGTCTCGTCTCATTCATTCAGCATCAACATGTTTCGCTGTGTAAAGAGTTAACTTTTGTGCTCTTTTGTGTTTATCTTTGTGCATAGTCATGCCCTCCGTTATGGCTCCAAAACGATACGCTCCTGCTACTGCTTCAGGGGCTGTGCCCAAGCGCAAACGGAAGATGCTAACGATTGCCGAAAAGGTAAAAGTTTTGGATATGTTGAAGGAAAGGAACAGCTACACCGCTGCAGGACGCCATTACAGCATCAATGAGTCCACGATTCTTTTTATTTAAAAAGGAGGAAAAGAATGTAAGATATACGGCCACACTGTCCTTTAACCAGGGCGCAAAACGAGTTGTAAGTGGATGTAATAAGGCAGTAGTCTGGATGGAATCTGCTTTAGGGATTTGGATTGAAGACTGCCGGAAGAAGAACAACGGCGGTGCTACACAATTGCCTGAAGAGGCTCCTTTAGAAGAGCTGTAACACTCTCCTTTGTTGTGCAGTAAAATTAAACTCATCGTTATCGGACAAGTCGTCATGTCATTGTTGTTGAATAACCATAATTAATTTTCTACGTACAGTACTTATTACATGTACATACGTTTAGTGTCACTGTACACACATTTTACTGTATACAATTTTTCTTGCATTGTACGTATTTATTGCTGGTGGCCTGTCTGTCGTAATGGCTGTAACATATGTGATATTGGAGACGCTCGATATCTTTAAAATAATATTTAGGTTTTACTGTATATAAACAGTGTGTTTACATACATAATTTCAACGAATCCTACTTAATATCTAAGAGAATACAAAGGGTTTATGCTGTACAACTGTGCGGGAAATGTTTATAATAGTGTGGGAGAGTTTCTAAGGGTTTAAAATATATAAAAATAACCATATGAACATATGGTTTTTACTTTGCGGATTTTCTCCTTTTGCGGGGGGTTCTGGAAAGCAACACCCGCGATCGAGGAGGGATTACTGTACTACTTTCCCGATCTCAGCAATGAATAGTCCATCAGTTACAGGCTTGTAATTAATAATATTCTCAATTCAATTTTTATACAGTGTGGACCACCGGGGTACGTACAGCCGCCCTAACCCAACATAGACAGTCAGAGACATAAGTGCAGCACACAGCACGCTTTTTATTTACAGAGGGGAGAGGCTTTTCTCTTTCCCCAGAGCACAACACAATGCACTCTTCACTTCTTTTCCTCTCTCATTCCATTCTTCCGCCTCCACTGCCTCTCAGACAAGATTCGTCCCCTTCCTCCCGACTCTGGCTCCCTGAGTTGTGGCAGCTGGCCCCATTTATAGAGCACCCAGAATTACTCAAGGTGTTCAACGATCTCCTTCCGGCTGCATCTCCAGGTGTGGCGGCAGCCCTGAAGAGGAGGCCTGAGCCATTCTCCATGCACCCCCTACCAGAGGCCACGGCTCCATGCTCCAAACTCATGGCACTGTAGCACGCCAGAGGAGCTATCCTCTGTCGTCTTGTGGGGAGGTATTGCCCCATGCACGTTCCTTACCCCAGTCCTTCCATTAAGGAGGTGTCCCAGCCAGGTAAGAATCCTGGCTGTCTGTTACAACAGGTAAACAAAAATCTGGCGCTCCAACTACGTTTACATTTGCTATCCAGTTAAAATTTTCCCAGTGACAACCTCCAAAAAAATTTAAGCAACTCAGTCTCTCTATGACAGTTGCTTCAATGTTTTTTAATCTGACATTTGCATGAGTAGATTGTTCTATCAAAAATTGTGCTCTATGGCAGACAGCTTGTAGTTATACTGTATTTACTTTCCCAAGATTCTAATGAGAATATCTATTAATTAGAATCTAAAAAAGTGAAAACCTAAATGTCCAGTTAAACCCAGAGCCTTGTGTATTTTTATATGATGCATGCAGGGTACAGCAGCAATTACTTTCGTAGAGTTTCAAAACACTTTCCAAAAATGTCATTACTAAGTGAGTTTCAAAATGTAGAAATGTAATGTTGTATTAAGAATTCAAATGCAAATAATAAATTCACAAAACATTGCTCATATCCTCCAAGATCCTGACACAGTCCAATCCAAAGTATAAACCGGCTGCTTTTAGATGTCAAGGATGATTTCCTTGGCCTAGTTAACTTTAGGATTCAGTTTGCTTTTTAAATCCCATTAAAGAAGGTAATGAACTTCTCTCCTATACAACGATTCAATACCAGTTATTTCATGTCTTCATGTTCTCTCCATGAATATTTGTGATTTTCTGTGGCTAATGTGGTTTGTATACCACATTATCAAAAAACATGTATGGACTCTAAACTACTGCATTATGAATGAGTGTGACTGTATCCATGAATGTGCCATGTAGTAGCCTGGTGGCCTGTCTAGAGTTAATTTCTGTCTTGTACCCAGTTTGGTTGGTATACACTGTGAACCGTTCACTGAATTGAAATGGGTTTGGAAAATGGATGGATGGATAATTCTATTTATTTAAACTGTACAGATAGGTTTCTGTTTGCCTGCTTTATAAACAAACTAGCTGGTCTGATATTCAAAAATTAAAATGTAATTTTTGGCTCCCCTGCAGATTAAAAAGACATGCCTGCTAGATTAAATGGCGACTATAAATTGATTCAGTATGAGTGACTAGTGCTGCATTAAAGGTTATTTCCAACCTTTTATTCATTGGGTCCCCACAACCCAGAACTAAGCAGAAAATAAAAAAAAAGTGTATGACTTACAAATTTAATAAAAGTAATAATTTTTGTAAACAAGACTGCACATCTCGGACGGTTTCTTCCTGTTAAGGAGGGTTTCTGCTCTTTGCTACTATGCAAAAGAAAAATCTTTTCTTTGAAATAAAAAATAAAGGGAAAGGAAATTAAAATAAAAAAAAAATCCTACTTGTCTGGCTGTTTACAGAATGCTTGGTGTGGCTGCTGGCCAAGGTGCTGAACTGGCAGGAAAGCGGGGCGAGTACAAATGGTAGGATTTAAGTTTTACTATTAAAAACTGTCTACTGTATAGTGCACTGATTTCAAGGTTACAACAGTATGCTTGTAAATGTGAAAACAGTTTCAGCACAAACAAAAAGTTTATTACATGAACCTTTGTACAAAATAATATTGTAAAGCTTTATACAGTCTCTGTTGCAAATTGGCAAAGGCCTACTGTATGACGCTGCTGAATCAGCCATTATTACCATGGACTCTCTGTGCATGTCAACATGGCTGTGTTACAATTACGAAAACAGGGAAAGATATGCAGTACTGTGATATATTGCTTAAGGTATAAATTTAACATATTGATAAGTATATAATTAAAAAAGAAATACAGTTTTTTTCTGGAAGATACTAAAACCAAATTAGAAATAAGCAGGGAAGGTTGCATTGCAGCCATGAGGTTCAGAGTCAGATGAACAATTAGTTTATGTTTAAAACTCAAATATGTTGCAATTATTTACCTAAAAACAATTTAAAAATCAAATGTAAACTGTGCATTAAATGACTGCATATTAGTTTGGCTATTCAGGATATGCTATTTTTGGAACCAAAAAAAATGTTCTCTTACATGATAAAATATTTTATTTTTCTTAAAGTATACTAAACAACTACTGAAGGACACATCAAACGTATTTCTTTATAAACACAGTATATATGCATTTGCCACACAAAACTGTGTTCCAAAATCCAGCACTTTCTATAAATTTTAAAGAATAGCATTCCCTCACTGGAGTTTTACATTGGAATTAACGGGGCATGTGTGTATGTATGTATGTTCCAGCATCACTTCCAAATGGCTGGAGCGATTTTCATGAAACTTGGTACACATGTTTCTCATTGGTCGACTAAAAATACTGTAGGGTGAAATCAACCCTAACCCACACCCTTCTGGGTAGGGTGGGGTGTGATCTTGCGGTCTTGTATCATCCAGTTGACACTCAGAACGACCACCAGAGGGCGAACTGGAGGTGATTGCCAGCATCCTTTATGTTTGAGCCCCACCGCGTCCCTGTTGCTTTTCAAATTAAATACAGTTGGCCAGTTCTGAGCATCAACTGTATGATAACATACATACAAGACCAAAAGACAAGCACACTAGTGAGTCTTTATTGTTTCTTAATTTATTTTTATTTTTTAAGTTGTGTTTTTTTTAATTATGTTTTTCTCAAACAAAAAAAAACACTTTATTTTGTTCCCGGGCAACGCTGGGTATTACTGCTAGTATGTGATAAAATGATTATTTCCAGATCCCTTTTGTTGTCACAAGCATGCGCTGGACGGCATGTTTTCTTATATTACAAATCAGAGAGGACATATTCGGTATGTTTTAGGTTTTTATTTTCCAGTGGTGCTTCGTGCCACATCGCCTTCATTATAAAGCCCACTGCAGACAATTTGTTCATTATTTAATAAATACATTAAACACTGCACTTTGGAACAAAAGTTTATGTGACAAAAGCATATTATCATGTTTGTGAACAAAAAACTTTGGTTTGAAAAATTCCAACCTTATCCTTAAATGTATTCTGAATAAAAGTGAACAGGGTCTACTGGAATGTCTGCTGAATAAAACTAGATTAAATTATTTTTCTAATCCATTTTACATGGCAAACATCTTTTTATTATTTTTCTTTTCTCGATGTACTGCAGTGATGATTAGTGTCAATGTCATTTTGATCAAGTCATCCCTTATGGATATTTAAAAAAAATCAGTTCTAAATGTACATACAGTATATGTATATTTCTGTGTACATACTGCATGTTGCTTTTATGTTCAATATTATTAACTGCCAATAAGAGATCCTAAGTTGACCTTATGTTTTTCGTAATAGCAAATTTGTAGCGTTGCTTCACTACTTTATCTTAAGACTATACCACAAAGTTAGTTTAACAAGTCTGTTTTTAAAGAACAACTGCATGATGTAATAACATCATCAATAGTAATCTAACACTGACTAAACAATCATTAATATTACTTGCTATAAAGTATATTTTCAAGTTGTCGGGCTCATGTGCAGGCTATACAGCTCAAATCAGTAGAATGTATCATAATTGACAGTAATATAAATTAATAGGCACAAAAACATTACTATGGGAGGGGGGGACTAAGAAAATGAAACTACACACACCTTTACAAAATACTGCACTCAACTCTTCTCATTGCTCATATGTCCCCATACCGTAAGCAGAACAGCTAAGTCAAAGACACAAGATTGTATCTGTAACCCTACACTTTCAGGGCACTACATCTTTTATGAAAGCTCCTGGGAACTTCATATTTCATATACTAAGCAGAGTTAATACAGTGCAACACTGGCCCAAGACACTATCGGGAGAGGGGAGGTGTTTTAACCAGGATTTCCCCCAGGCTAAAGTCTGTGAAGGCACATGCATAATTAACCAGGGGAAACTAGGCACTGTGATCCTTAAAGGAATTTAAATGTGTAGCTAATAATGTATTCTACCAGATACACCTGAGAAAGAAAGGCAACAAAGCAAAGACATAAACAAGAGAGAGAAGAAAATAATAACAAAAACAAGTCCACCAATTAGGAAAGAAAATGAACAACTAGGTAAACTCATCAAGGGAAACCTAAATTTAGCAGACAACTGTGGTGAATTACTGTGGGATAAGCAGTGGAAAATGGGCTCTTTGCTTTCTGCATGTTTTGGGTCCAGGCAGTATAAAATTTGTCAAGGTGAACATGTCTTCATAAGTTAAAAAAAAAAAAAAAAAAAAAAAAAAAAAAACCCACAAAACTAAAAGAGAGTTGTTTCTATATGCAATTAACTTCTTAATGTCTTTCTCTTTATTTGTAGTGCAGTTTGTACTTAAAACCCCTATGTCTGTCTGTTAGTTCACAGGTGAATTCTTAGACTTTTCATTGTCCTGCTCCATACTTTATGATAATCTTGCCCATCATTTTTGAAAAAGAGTTAAACTTAAAGTACACTACAGGACACGCAGATCAGTTTAAATGTTAAATGTCGGCTGATTATGTTAACTTGTGGTTACTATATAATACAATAAATGGGAATCATGAAGACATGTATACATTTGGTCATGAATATTTGTAGAGGTGAATTTTGGGGAAGAAAAAAAAAAAAAAAAAAATCACAAACCTTACATGAAATTCCTCAATAGAACACATGAACAAGATCCTTCAATGATCAAAAAATGACAAAGTTTCACTTTCCATATGTGTGACTTCTGCAAGGGATGTGTCAGTACCAATTGCACCACTTTTTAAGTGTAAAGTGATGCAGATGTCCTTCTAAAAATTTTCAAATGTGACTTTCTGGAGACACTCAACTGAATGTTGTTTAGCCAAAATATTTGTATACATTTTTCAAATAAAGTCTATATAATGTTTAACACTGATTAGCATAAAGCAAATTAGCATTACAGCTTAGTTTCCTGTATATTTTATCATACACTAAGACTCTGACATGAAGTAGAACATCACAAACATGTATATACCTCTCTGCAGGCCATCTCACTATACTATCTCAGTTTTCCAGATTGTTATATTAATTTATACTAGCTGCATTATTCGGCTTTGCCCACGTAATTTAATCATTCCTCATAATTCATCCCATAAAGCCCCGGAATCAGCCTAGTCGTTCTTCTCTGGACTTTTTCCAGTGCTGCAATGTCCTTTTTGTAACCAGGAGACCAAATCTGCACATAGTGCTCCAGATGAGCCCTCACCAGTATGTTATAAAGCTTGAGCAGAACCTCCTTGTATTCCACACATCAGGGTGTTATATAACCTGACAATCCGTTAGCCTTCTTAATGGCTTTAGAACTCTGTCTGGAAGTTGACAGTGTTAAGTCTACTAAGACTCCTAAATCCTTCTCATACTCTCGATTTTCAGACCTACCATCGTGTAATCAAACCTAACATTTTTTACTTCTTAAAGTAATATTCTACATTTAATTACATTACATTTCATTGGTCACAAATCTGCACAAGTCTATATGCTGTCCAAGCCCCTCTGTGGATAAACAGTAAGAATAATGTGAACTTTGACCATAAATTATTATCATTATTAGATGTTTATGATTTTGATTTGTTTAATCCTTTCATTCAAGTACAGTATTTGTTTTTGTATGCTCCCCTTTGAAATCTATAAATGTGAATGCATATGTAAAGCAGTGATTGAAGTGGGTATACAGTAATGCCGGTACCCTATGCATTACACTGATGCATTAACATGAACAGTAAACAGCATGAGGCATTAACCCCATTAGAAATTAAAGCGTCACTCTCTAAGACCAATGCTTCTCCTTCCAAGTTTGTAGTACCGCAAAATAAAATATGTGTCAGCTAATTTGCTGTTTCTATAATGTCACCAAATTTTATTAATTTCTGAGATTTTAGGGTATTTAGCTTTTCAGTTGTGTGGAGGGATTTACCCCTGAATACTGATATATTAAAATGTGCTTTCTTACCAGATACGTAATGACCTAGATGTACCATCCTCCCAAATTTCAGTTTTCAAAATAAGCAGCAAATAGTAACAGGAAATAATAAGTCAGTGATTCAGTGAACTTGGCATTTTTATCATTATATATATATATATATATATATATATATATATATATATATATTGTGGAACGAGCCTCGGACACAGACAGGAGGACATGGTAAAATCACCACCACACATTTATTTACAATCACTATTTACAGTCACAAGTGCACAAATCCCCAAAACTCCCCAAAGTCCTGGCCTCACACTGCCTCTTTGCTTCAGGCCACCTCCTTGTCTCCTCCAGAGACCTCGTCCTTCCTTCTCTCCCAACTCCAGCCATCGAATGATGGGAGGCAGCCCCTTTTATAAGCACCCGGATGTGCTCCAGGTGTGTTCCGGCAACCTCTGAGTGCTGAGGTCCAGGGTCTCCAAGGCACTGGGGCGCCCCCGGCGGTGACCACGGGCCCCATAGCAAGCAGGGTGGCTGCCCCCATGTGGTCTGAGGTGGGTGTACGCCCTCTTCCGGTTCTCCAAGGCGTCCCGGCCGGGGCGTCGCCCCAGGCATCTCTGACAATATATACTCAGCAAAAAAAGAAACGTCCCTTTTTCAGGACTGTGTACAAACAATAATGTTGAAATAAAAATCCAAATAACTTTACAGATCTTCATTGTAAATTGTTTAAACAATGTTTTCCATGCATGTTCAATTAACCATAATCAATTAATTAACATGCACCTGTGGAATGGTCGTTAAGACCTTAACAGCTTACAGAAAGTAGGCATTTAAGGTCACAGTTCTAAAAACGCAGGACACTAAAGAGACTTGTCTACCGACTGTGAAAAACACCCAAAGAAAGATGCCCAGGGTCCCTGCTCATCTGCGTGAACGTGCATTAGGCATGCTGCAGGGAGGCATGAGGACTGCTGATGTGGCTAGGGCAATAAATTGCCATGTCCACACTGTGAGACGCCTAAGACAGAGCTACAGGGAGACAGGAAGGACAGCTGATCATCCTCGCAGTGGAAGACCACGTGTAACAACACCTGCACAGGATCGGTACATCCTAATATCACACCTGCGTGACAGGTACAGGATGGCCACAACAACTGCCCGAGTCACACCAGGAACACACAATCCCTCCATCAGTGCTCAGACTGTCCACAATAGGCTGAGAGAGGCTGGACTGAGGGCTTGCATGGCCTGTTGTAAGGCAGGTCCTTACCAGGCATCACCAGCAACAACGCCGCCTATGGGCACAAACCCACCTTCGCTGGACCAGACAGGAGTGGCAAAAAGTGCGTGAGTTTCTGCATGACAGCAATGTCAGTGTTCTGCCATGGCCAGCGAAGAGCCCAGATCTCGATCCCATTGAGCACGTCTGGGACCTGTTGGATCGCAGGGTGAGGGCTAGGGCCATTCCCCCCAGAAATGTCCAGGAACTTGCAGGTGCCTTGGTGGAAGAGTGGGGTAACATCTCACAGCAAGAACTGACAAATCTGGTCCAGTCCATGAGGAGGAGATGCACTGCAGTACTCAAGCAGCTGGTGGCCACACCAGATACTGACTGGTACTTTTGATTTTGAGCCTCCCTTCATTCAGGGACACATTGTGAAACATTTTTAGTTTATGTCTTATGGTGTTGACTCTTTTAGTGTTCATACAAATATTTACACATTAAGTCTACTGAAAGTAAAAACAGTTGAAAGTCAGGGGACGTTTCTTTTTTTGCTGAGTATATATCCACACACACACACGCACACAGATATATATGTATAGAGTAAATAGAAGGTTGCTGTAATTAAATAAATAAATGCATACATTGAAAGGATTTATGTTTATATGGAATTTCTTTCCATTTCTTCGCTTTCTTATAATTTCACAAACAATTGTTAATATTTTTTGCCTTACAAAGATTTCCGCTACAGAATTGCATTGTGGTCATTAAATACTTAGTAATTTTTCATTCCTACCAAGTCTCAGTTACAACTATTGCACAAATGTCTCTGAAATACTCAAGCACAATCATCTAAAAAAATTCTTTGAGAGATTTATTACCCACAATTAATTTGTACTACTGACACTTCATTTCACAAATTTGCCATTTTTAGTTCATTTTAAATATTACTTTAATGCTGATGAGGTGGACTGGCAATGGTAAATTGACCCAGCTGCTTGTGTGTGTCTGTGTGTTCATCCTGAGATAGGCCAACGCCCTGCCCAGGGATCGTTCCTACAGTACACCCTGTGCTTGTTGGGATAGGCTCCAGCTTCCCCATGACCCTGCCCAAAGTGTGTTTAAAATGGATGAATGGATGCGGTTATCATTTTTTTTTCTTTTAGCACATGATGAACAACCATATAATATAAAATAACATAAACTTATGGAATCAGAGTACAAAAATGAAATAAAATTGGTGGTTTTCTTAAAGATACCACAAGATTGTTATGCTTTTGTCAGGCTTATATTGATTACCAGGTTAAACAAAACTACATGAATAGAATAGAATAGAAGAATTAACCAAAACATTTCACAATGAAATCTACATTTATATTTGTCACTTTGCATTTTCTTTTGAAGTTGTCATTTTATTTGTATTATCTTTATTATATTATTTTACATTGGTGTAAAATATTATAGACAATATTTACTTACTTACTTTCATTAATGATTCAGTATTGGCCTAAGAAGTTTAGGCTTTAACATCCTTCCTTGTCACCGACTTGTTAGAAATTATTCTAGGAGTTTAACAGCCAGAAATCTGTAAAGCTGATTTGTGACAATACTCTTTGTAATATGTGCTATATAACTAAAATTTGACTGATTGACTGGTTGAAAAAAAACTTTAAACTATACATACAGATAATTAGCAGACCCCAGTACAGAACCTTTGTTTATTTATCTCTAAACACGTTTAATCTACTGTAGTTCAGGTTCAACAGTAGCCAGAACCCTGGGCGCAAGTTAAATCAGTCCAATCCAACAAGACCACATTCACCCATACAGGGACAATTTAAAGTCATTCCAGAAACTCCTTGCAGTTTACAATTGTGGAACTTCAGAGAGATTAATCTTAGGCCAGAACAATAAGTAAAAAGGATAAAATAAAAGAACACCAGTTGCTTTATTGCACTGCTATCTACAATTAGTGGGAAGAGCAGAAGGGGCTTTTATATTTATTTACTTTTTAAACTGAGTCAAACATTTTAAACATAAGATGGAAGCTCCTTTCTCACCTCAGTGTTTTTCTTTCTACACAAGTTTTGACATTCCTTTTAGATCACACATTTAGAAGGTCACATTTTACATAACAGAAACAGAAACTTTTTAAAAAGTCTAAATTGAATATTGACCAACTTGGAAGATGAATGATTGCTTGGTCTGACAATGAAGAAAAAAACTTTCAAATATTATCTTCTTCTTAGATCACACAAATTGTCTGCATCTAAATGATTTAGGAATAATATTATCAGAGGTGTCACACTTAACAGCATTCACAAATGAATTATAAGATACTGGGTATGTTGTTTATAATGTAATATATACACATTCTGACAATCATTAAACCCAATATGGGCTTAGAGGTAAAAGCGTTGCCCAGCAGCATCTGGCATGATTTAAGAACCAACTCCGCACATCTCCCCATCATTGCAGCACACCACATAAGCAATAACTGGGTGCAGGATTCAAGCGCAGCACTTTGGCTCGGTCTGTCAGCAGTGCTCACCATAAATAAAGTAAACTGGCCTGCTGTGAGTTCTGTGTCCCTTCCAGAGCTGGTTGAACCTGATTAAACTGAAATAGTCTATAGTTGTGGATAGATGGAAAGATGGATGAATGCCTGCAATATATATTCTTTTACTATTTATAATGTATTGTGAACTGTTGTGTGAAGAATTAATTTATTACTGTATTTACCTATTTGAAATAGTGCAGGGTCAATCCAGCACCAAGTACAAGGTGGAAACCAATCCTGTATGGGCTGCAAGTGCTCATATTAAATTAAGAGAAATTTAACTTATATATTGTAGTTTTGAGATATATTTATATATTTTTACCATTTCAGTGTATTTAAAATTACAGTAGAACTAAAAACAGCATTTATGTATAATAAAATAGCATTTTAAAAACATACATACTAGTGAATTAATGACAGCGGATCATCAAAATCTAGGAGACAGATAATAAAATCTGTCATTTACACTTACAAACAACATGTCAGAAGCAAATTTCAATCACTTCCAGACTGACAGAGCTTGTTTTGGTGTATGGTGATAACCTTGAAATTGGACTTGCGTGCACTGACATTTCTCAATTTCTTCCAAAGTGTATCACTCAAAAGTTGACAGTTGAACAGCTGTTGCACCTAGAATGTGATCTACAATACATCACAGAAATGCCCAGTTAAGAAAAAAAAAATAACAGGCCAGTGTCAACAAATATGCCAGCTGCACGCTTTATATCTAAAAAAAATATATTTCAATTATAAAAAAAAAAACTGCAGTCACACTGGTCTTCATAGTTCATTGTATGACTTCTGAAAATATATCATTTAAATTTCTTCTTACTCATACTGTATGTACAGCACGTGTTTGGCACATAAGAATTGTCAATTATAAAGTCTTTCTTCAAATCATCAGTAAAAAGTTGATTTCTCTCTCTTTTTTCCAGTCTGAATAAATTAATTGGGAGAGCACACAGGAAAGAAGTCCATGGAAGCAGGAATACAAACTGGATGGTGAAGTATTTCTAGAGAAGTACTAGACATAATAAATGTGTAGATAGTGACAATACTTTATGTATATACTATATCTTCATTTTACTTATCTCCTATCTTTAATTCATAACAAGAATATCAAAAAGCAGGCACTATAATAATTTTTTTTCTTTTCAAAATGAAAAACCAATCTTTAAAAGAAAATTGAAAAATAATTTGAATAGGACTTTAATGGAGGTATTATATATTTTGTAGTATCCAGGGGGCAGAAAATGTTTTTTCAGAAACACCCACGTTGCAGCGAATATGCTTCTAATGATTCTTTTATACTAAGTATGTAAGGCTGAAATTCAATCCACAATTATACTTTAGCTCAAATCTTATTCTTGAAGCTAATAAGAATTTCCTTTATCATTTTGCTTGGCTTACTTTGCATTATCAGTCCACCTATTATAATGACTTTTATTCATATATAGTTTCATATTGATACTGTTGCTGGTATTCATTCTTATTTAATTTGTTTTTCCTTGCAACATTTTCTTTGACATCTTCTGAAGCTCTTTGAGCTACACTCCTTGTACAAAAATGTGCTATAGAAATAAAATGTTACTGTTGTGGAGCTGTAGTACTTCTGCAGCTGGGACACTGGCAGTCATTTTCTTACATGCTACTAAATAATTGTATTTCCTAATATAAGGAAAAAACGTGCTTTTATATGGCTGCTGTCTCGTTATATGACAACTTTGTCTTAGTATTTTAATAAGTGTTTTTTTTTGTTTGTTTTTTCTGTCCTCCCGGCCATCAAACCTTACTTTATTCATAGTTATTTAGCATTGCCTAATCTTATTTTTATATTTCTATTTTTTTATAAACTTTTCTTTCTTTCATCTTGTAAAGCACTTTGAGCTACATCATCTGTATGAAAATGTGCTATATAAATAAATTTTTTTGTTGTTGTTATTTAAAAGAAAAAAATTTCCTCCAACCAACATCAGACCCACTTATCCAATTCAGGGCCACAGGGGCTATACTAGGCACAAGACCAGAACACCAATGTATCACTGGGCACAATACCACTGGGCCAAATCAGAGTCTGCAATTAACATCTCTCTCTCTCTGTCTGTAGTAAGGTCACTTTGTGGGAATGCAAAACACACATAAGAGTAGAATGAACCAGAGATTTAAAGGCAACTCTGAAACTGTGAGGAAGCAGCACAAATCACTACATTACTCTGTTATCCCTTAAAGAAATATAACTTGATTCATTTGCCAAGGCTTATTTGTTTGTAATGTTTTCTATATACATATTTTCTTCAATATTAGAAAAATACTTCTTAATTTCTTGACATGCACTCAAAAGCTACTAATGCTGTGAGAATTCTGCCAGTGCATTTACCAAATTATATAGCTAAACAACAGCAGTGTTTAGCATGCTTTATGTGTTCAAGTCAGGTTGACCTATTCCATCTGTGAGCAAAATTCAGTCAAACGTTATTTAATTCTACATTTCTAAAGCAGAACTTCTAAAAGAATGCTTCATGCCTTTCAACATATAGCAGCAGAAAAGGCAAGATTCAGAAGTACAGGGCATGACCTCTCTACAGTGAAACTGTAGCACTTCAGAACAGCCATCAAAGGATTACTACAAGAATTCAATAAAGGAGGACTCTAAAAGATCTCTCTCTATAATGAGTAAAAAGAAAACAATGGGATGAGTCTCATCAAATCAGAAGGGCTAGCAAAAAACTAAACTAATTAGTTCTGAAGTCCGAGAGCAGAGAGCACTGATGCCTAGTTACTCTATGCCTAAGCCTGGTACAAATGAAAGACAACTAAAATGACAGTTTGGCACAATTAAAATCAATCACCATATACAAGGACTGAATTTTCTTCATTACAGTGCCAAAAAGTCCAGCAATCTGTAAACCCCCTGCTACAGCTCACACAGAGGCTTCTTCACAGTAATACTACACATTCGCCTGTGACAAAAAGCTCACACTAAGTATAAGATCCACAGTAAATAACAAAAATCACAATAGTGCAGTTTAGTAGTAGCAGTATTGTCACAAATACAGACTACAGCAGTTTATCAGTTTTGATAAGATGTCTTCAATACTGTAAAGTGCATTTCAAGTAAATGGGCACATTTTCTGAAATGCACATAGTGCTAAACCCAGTGAATAGGCACACTTTTACTCATGTACTGTATATGTACTGTACGAGGAACAGCCAAGAGCAAATATTGGTGAAGTACCACAGGAAATCTGGTTATCTCCTACATAAACAAGTGCAGCAGAAGTCACCAGCATTTTCAAAGAATTTTAGAAATTTAAAGTACATCTATCACAAAGTAAATGACACATACATGATAATCAGAATGAAAAATAACTGTCTACTATGTTGGACATAAGAGAACATCAAAAACACTAGTCTGTGCATACCATAATCAGATTGTGCTGTTCTAACAAGCTTTCTGACTCAGATATGATGGTGAGTACTCAGATCTAAAGCTACAAATTTACAGTACACACAATGAATTAAATAAACCGCTACTCTTCTAATTTGGAGGTTTCTTCAGATATTTTTATATTTTCAGTAATTCTTTCTTTACACTTGGCACTGCCTCTGCAACAGCAGCAGCTTTTAAGAGACAGGGTGGAGATTTAATGGCCCCTGCCTTTCAATCAAGCTATCCCCTTCCTAAACACAAACCATTGAGTCAATTGTCATATTTACATTACCAAATATCATAATTGTCCAAAACTATTTAAGCATGAAAAGATGTTTCTATGAAATAGCCTCTCTGTGCAAGTCAGAGGAAGAGAAATTACTGATGATCTTTCCCATTTCTTAACACTTTTCTTCAATTAATACCACCACTGAAGAGATGCTGGCACTCAGAAATGTTAAAGAGTAATTTATGTCTTTGTGTCTTTCACCTGCTGCTATAAACTAAGCTTGGCTAAGCTGTAATTTACAAACTACCATAATTCAGTCACAGCCATCCTCTCTTTCAAAAATAAACCAAAAACAAACAAAACTCTATTAGTACTATATTCCTTTTTCTGATCCTGCTTTATCCATTACATATGATTGGGGGCTGGAGCCTGATGCTATGCTGGTAGTATTAGGACAGAATCAACCCTGGATGGGATGCCAGACAGCCGTACTCACTATTACTTATAACAGCACAATCTGAGATCACTTATTAACCTAAAATGTCTGTCTCTAGTATGTTAAGAATTAGGAAACAACCACAGAGAATCCAAGTAGAAATAGGAGAACATGTAAAATCCAAACAAACACTAACCAATTTAGGAGCTGACCTCAGGCCTCAGCATCCATGAAGCAAAAGTACAAAATACTGTGCCAGTGAAATATTACAGAGCATTCCCAATCCCATTTAATCCAATTCAGTCACAAGAGAGCAGAGCCTATCCTGACACTAGGAGGCACAAGGTAGGAGCCAATGAAAATAAAAATTAAAGCACATTTATCTTTTTTTCTTTTCAAATGCATAAGCATTTGACGCTGTCATAATATGCCATTAATAGGTTGATCATTCATAATTTCTATCAAATGTTTTTTAACCAATCTTCTACAATCAAGGACCAAATATGTATATTTTCAGAAAAGAAATTTCAAGACACCCAGTGGAAAAACGCAGATTTACATCATTAAATTTAAGCCCCTGTCCTTATTGAAGATGTTTTCAAATGCACAGATGAGGCAATATAGTCTATGATGGTAAAATTGTTTTTCCAGGGAATCTCCCATTATTCCCAGTAAACAAAGGAAAAATACAAAATTACACTGAAACAGAGTGATATCAAGTCATTTTCTCTTGTGCTAAAATGTAGGTCAGCACACAGCAGGCCCACCAAAAAAATCAATCAGTCCTATACAAGCCATTCAACCCCCTCCTCTGTAAATCCATTTTGCACCACCAGTTGAGGCTTCATCAACTTCCTCCTGATTCCTGTCTCATTGGAGTACAAAAAGACAGCATCCTTTCTACCTCAAATCATGGGTTCAAAGGGTCACTTCAGAATTATTAAGCAAACCTAAGGGTTTTGCTTGCTTTCTAGGATAAAATGCCAAACCTAAAAGAAATAATCAGGGAAGTTATACAGAAGAAAGAAAGAAAGAAAGAAAGAAAGAAAGAAAGAAAGAAAGAAAG
>JANRMT010062822.1:30987165-30997571 GCA_026402145.1 Polypterus bichir lapradei | reverse complement strand
AAGAAAGAAAGAAAGAAAGAAAGAAAGAAAGAAAGAAAGAAAGAAAGAAAGAAAGAAAGAAAGAAAGAAAGAAAGAAGACTCTGGTTCCCTCTGCTGGTCACAATATACTATGAAAAGCCTCTGGAGTATTGGAAACGTAACATGTTTTTACCACAACTTCATTTTTTACTTCTTATATGGTAGATACATCCAATATTCAGATGCACAGATAATATGAGTTTTAAATATTTAAACATAAAATTCTCTGAGAAGGAGAGAAACAAAAGGGGAATGAGAACGAGAAATAAATAAACACTGAAATTGATATGCAAGCAAACAATATCTTAATACCCGATTTTCTATCGAATTTTACTTAACAATATAAAAACAACGCCAGAAAAATGTTATCCTGACAAGTTCATATTTAGTTTCAGTATCAGTAGTTACAAGTGATGAGACTGACAAATGTATTTTGGGGTGGGGGGGGGCAGAGAGACTGTAGGGATTATACTTTATGAACCATCAAGACTCTATAACAAAAGACACATATGAAAAAGGAACACTGCAACTTTAATCACTTCTAAGAATTGAATAAGGCCTTGCAGTTGTGAGCAGCTCAATACAGGCTGCTGGTTGAGAAACTCCAGAGAGAGATAAGTTGGGGTGATGAAAGACTCAACAAAGCATTTCTGACTGCACAGCCCTGCTAAGCTGTGTGCTGAATACAAGAAAAGGGGTCCAATCGCTGCTCTTTCAACATGTGCGATTTGCACATGGCTTTATCAATAGCTCCTGCTGCTGAATACAGAACACACTCTATTTGGCTTTCAGTCAATTAAGCTTTAAGCTGTCAGCAAACAAGACTTTTAAGTTAATTTTGAATCACTGCGAATCAAGTTGAAGGTTGTGAAAGGGCGCACTCACGCACAGACATAAAAAAAGACAGTTTAATTGCTTCTGAATGGCTATTATACACAGCAATAGGCCTATTGAATCTTAGCTAATCTGTTTATCAAAAGAACAGCCTGATATAAGACATGATGCAAAATATTAATGAAATATATCGCATTCCATAAATCTAAAAAAAAAAATACTGGGTAAGTGTTTTTGTGGCTGACACCTAGGGCAAATAAACATTTTTTAAAGAATTGTACATTTATATATGGAAAATGGCACATCACTTTTTTCAAAATAACTATTAAATACATTTCAAAAAACATCACAAAAATAGTAAATACACACCAAATATGTAATATGTTGTGAGTAAACCGAGCTTATTTAAAATTCAAAAGAAAGGTTCAGTGTTATGCATTTAGGCCTATTTTTTATTAATAACATTGAAAAAGATAATCTGATAAATGAAAACTTTCAAACCTGCAATATATTTACAAACTATATTCATACAAAAGAAATATCCCTGAACTTGCCTGAATCACTCATACTACCCCCATTTGAGAACAAATTTAAGATCTGAAATGTCATATATATATGTGTGTGTGTGTGTGTTTTTTTTGGATCTATTGTTTTTCTTGGATCTCAACTTAAAGGTCAAGGCTTGAAGTGCTGCCCCTGGCCACTGTCAGTTAGGCTTAATAAAGGCCCCTGGTTAGTTAGCAAAATGATATGGTGTGAAATGTGTTTTGTCAGAATTGTGTCCTCCTGCAATGTGGCACTGGCCTCACTTAACAAAAGGAGCAAGGCACCCAAAAAAAAAAAAAGACGACATATATTGCTAAACATATGTTCACTCTAAACACACTTATTTTGCTATATTTGACATACAAAAATAAAATAAACCACTGTATAAAAATACAGTTTTTCAAGCTAATACTGTGTAATCCGCACTGCTGGAGTAGGATATAGATCTATGCCTGCCTTCACCCCTAATTTGCGTTGCAAAAAAAATTCCAAAGATTACTTTCCCTCCCATTAGTTAACTCTTGGGTCTTCAAAATTTTACCCAAACATTCCTGATCCCACATACACAAAAACACCTTAATAATTAAAAAAAGAAAAGAAAAAAATGAATAAGAGTTGCATTCCACTACCTATATACAAAAGTTTATATCTTGACTAAGGAATAAGGGTGCAGGTATTAACATATTTGTTCACATGTTACAAAGCAACCTTATTTTAAACAGCACCTCTACAGTGAGTGGTGAAGCATTACACACACACTATAACTTATACAAATGTATTTAATGCAAACATACATGGATAAGTGACTTCATCAGGATACTGCTTGTGTAAATCACAGTGGGGTATTAGTAGCAGTTTGACAATCAAAGAGTGCCTTGCCTTTCAAATGCTGCTACCTACCAGCTAAAAGAAATGTAAGAGCAGTTATCCATAGGCCAAAAAGAAACCCTTCAAAGGCTGTTAATTCTGTAGCCTTAATATACTCCTTCCTATACTGCCGTGTCCACATAAAAGTGAGCCTGGGTCAGGATCGATATGGTAGCCTGCTTGATGAGAGAAGCTCAATCCAACAGTGTAACCCTGTACATTTTTGAAATTGCTAATATAAATAAGTGTTCAGCATGCTGTAGAATCTGCCATATAAAATTAGGGAGCCCCTTATCATTCTGCATAATTTTCAGCAACGAAAACTTAAATACCAAATAATTTTTCCTTTACATACAAAATCTGAGCACTTCTTTCCATTCATCATATGCTACTTCCATTTTGGATTTGTCTGTTAGAATAACTCATTATGTAACCCTATTAGGCAAGGAACTTTTTCATATTTCAGCCTCTGATTAAAATGTACCTTTTTACTTATAGTTCTTCAATTCTACAAATTTACTCATCATTGAATAACAATGTCAACACACTATAAAGAACACACATCATTTAAAGCCTCTAGCTCAAACTATATGCAATTTAATATTAAGGATAAATAATTCATGTTAAGTATTACATTACATTATTAGTGACTCTGGGTGATTGTGTGGAATTGCTATATAGTCAAGAGGTGTTCTCTGCAGAGCAAGTTCATACCTTGAATCTGTTTGTTCTAGCATAGGTTCTAAGCCTATCACATTGTATTGGAAAAAGCAGAATCATAAACCAAAAACATATGTGCTATATGACAAAACCAGTGGTTACCTTTATTTCTGCATGAATCTATTTTCTTATTTAGTCAATATTAAATTGCATGTTCTGTCTTAACAGCAAATCTGTAAAAATTACAATTATACAAAGTGTTATGCAAGAATACAATAATAATAAGATTTCTGAAGTCATGGCTGGTGCGTGTACATAATAGGTCTATGCCCTTAGAATGGTGCACCATATAATTCAGATCGGTACCACTTTAATTTGTAGCAGTCAAAACAGACAATTCTTTGCATTTGCCACACAGTAATTTGTATTGTTCATAATGGAGCAAAATGATGACTTTCTGAAGTTTACTTGATAAAAGCCTCTTTGGTATTGTTCACCATCTATAGTGGCATACAAATCACTGCATATACTTATTAAAGTGTTCTTGACCCCTTTCTAAATTGTGTGTGAGTTATTAATATACTAATCAGGAAAAAAGTAAGGCAAAATATATACTTTAAGTAATTCAAATTTTGCAAATTTTCCCTTAGGCAGAACATTTATTCAAAACATATAAAAACACCCCCTCATAAAACTTAAATGTCTATAGAGTGCAGTATCTTACTTTGTAGAATATCTTAATTCTATGGATGTTGTTGTTAAAGGCATTGTCTTCATTACATAATAATGACGGAAATCTCCATTTATTAGAGTAAAATATTCTATGTACTAATATTCTATGAATCATTCTGACTCTAGAATGCTGTTGACAGACCCTGCGGGGCATTGGAATGGACAAACTCAAATGAGCATGTGGGATTTGTGGGCACAACAAGCTGGACATTCTTTATTCCAATATCAATGCCTTTAAATGCAAACCGGCAGTACAACTGAGCAGATTTGGCCACATCTTACTTCCACCTAAAATGGGGGATGCACCTGCTCTCCAAACCTGACAGAGAAAGAAGCAAGGCACAAGTTCAGCAACACACAAGTTTTTATTCAGCTGTGGATAACGCCCTCCAACCATTTCCCACCAATGCACAGTATAACAAGCACCAAGAACAATATTTATAGCACACAGCACTTTGACTTTTTCCTCTCTCTTCCCTATGGGAATCCAAGGCAACGCTGTAACCCAGGGGGCTACCAGGTAGTGCCCTGTGCATGTCCGCTCCCCTGGTCCTTCCACTGTGGAGCTCTGACCATCTCTCTCTCTCTCTCTCTTGTATATAAAAAAATCCTGGGAGAGAAAGACTAGGGAGACGAGAAGTAATCTTCATGTGAAGATCACGGAAGACACTTAGAAGACCCGCAAGACAAAAGAGATTGGCCACGGAGCGTCACACGGGGACCTTAAACATGGGACTTTGTGCCAAGAGATTGACCCAGGACCATCTCACAGGGACGTAGAACATGAGATTCTTGCAAGACACGCCCTACTTACAACCAATATCAAATAAGACCATGTGCAGTGAAACACTCAGTCATGTAAAAGCTTTGAGCACACACAGATCCAGGGATCTCAGCGCATATAAAGCGTATAAGTACAATACGTTATAACTAAAACGTCGCCGACTAAGCGAAGAAGAAAGAGCAGTGCGATGAAAAGAGACTCAGAAGCGCTGGAGAGAAAAAAATACAAAAAAAAAAGAATAATCTAGGTGCAAATTCAGAAAATAAGGAAAGTAATAATCAGTTGGGAACAAGAGGAACTGAAAAAAAAGCATGTCCAATCAGGCTCAGAATTAAAAGACAAAGAGTAAAAGACAAAGTAGAGCTTCATAAAGACGTTCAAAAACGTTGGCACTATATACATGCAGAGCAGGTTAGAGATTATGAAAGCAGTGGAATTCGAAAAGCTCAAAAAAAAATTGGCACAATACACATGTGGAGAAAGTTAAAGAATATGAAAGCAGGAAAATTAGAAAGTATCAAAAAAAAGAAAGTAAAGATTGCAGTAGTGCAAACAAATGGAGACTATTACTCGAAAAACAGGAAAACAATCACCACGGACCAAGTGTCACAGGAAAACAAGCAGGACAAAGCGAGGTCAGAAATAAAAGACAAAGAGAAGAAAACAAAGTAAAATGTTATAAAGAGGTTAAAAAACAAGGGAGCCAAACACATGCAGAGCAGGTTAGAGATAATGAAAACTGGAATTCAAAAGACTCAAAAAAACATAGGCGCGAAACACATGCAGAGCAAGATACAGAATATAAAAGCAGAAAAAAATGAAAGTGTCAAAAAAAAGAAAGCAAAGATTGCATTAGTGCAAACAAAGAGAAATTATTACTCAGAGAAATAATGAAAAGGCGAATAGAGATTGAATATATAGACATAGGTGATATGTCAGAAGTATGTAAATATTGTAAGGCTTTGAAGTTTAAGTCAAGAGAATTTCAAAAACAGGGTTTACCCCACATGTATTTATTGGTTACTTTGCAATAAAAAATAATAAACTGTTGATGATGTAGAATGTTTTGTCTGTGCTGAAATTGCAAACAGAGAAACTTATCCTGAATTATGATATAAAGTCAATAAACACAAGTCTCACGGACCTCATTTAAAAGATTCAGCCTGTTGGGACTCGAAACATTCAAAATATTGTTTTTAATGAAGTTCCGAAATAAAAGTGAAACTAATAAAATACCAACAATTCAAAGAAAAAAAATAAATCTTAAAAGTGTGTATCCGGAAAAGTAAACACGGGGGTTGGCAAGCAAAGCAAGCAGGGGGCGAAGCCCCCTAGAGTGTGTGTGTGTGTGTGTATATATATATATATATATATACACATAGTATATATAGATAGAGTATATATAGTGTGTATGTATATTATATATATATATATATATACACACACACACACACACTATCTATCTATATACATATATATATATAATAATAGATAGATAGTATATTGAACAAACAAAAAAATTGTATGTATATATTAATTTTTCTTTAAAAGGTTTGCTCAATCCTATTACAGCCAACTGTAACTTTTATAAAAAACAGTAGACAGAAGATACACACAAGCAGATACAAACTGACACTTAAATACACACACACAAACTCTTTTTTTAAATAAATATGCCAGTTTGAGCTATAAAATAGACCACAAAGTAGAGATCGTCTTATACTGTGTATATTATAGGGCACAGAAAACCTTTTTTTTTAAATATATATATGCATTTTTTGTGACCATCATTTATGAGAAAACTAGTTAAGATTTGTAAATAAACATTAGTCTTTTTATTATGTCATTACTTTTAGCATGAATTTAAAAACTTCTTATCAAAATGATCAAACGCTTATCAAAATTTTCACAAAAAATGAAACATACTCTACATCATCCATCCATTATCCAACCCGCTATATCCTAACTACAGGGTCACGGGGGTCTGCTGGAGCCAATCCCAACCAGCACAGGGTGCAAGGCAGGAAACAAACCCCGGGCAGGGCACCAGCCAACTGCATACTCTACATCCCCCTTGCTAAAATTCTTAAAATGTACAGTGAAAGAAAACATTGCTTACTTAGTATATGCTCAAGGTGTTTCAAAGAATCAATTCAAAAAATATTATTATCAAAAATTTATGTTACTAATTTTACCTTTTTCCTGCAACTGGCAAAAGCCAAGCAGAATGTGTATTATGTGGTTATAATACAGTATATTAATTTAAGATACAAATTACAAATATAAAATAAAAATCTACAACAGTATTCAAGATGATTTTAGCCAGACTGCATCTCTCTCCGAAGTTTTAACTGTATTTATTCTGTATTCTTTTTTGATTTAACACCATCTGCATACTGTGTCTATGAACAATGTCTCCAATTATTTTTTTGTCAGTTTATTTTGAAAGGTGTGACTATGCACATCCTGCCCTCCATGTTCCTTTGTTGCCACAAACGGTGTGCATGTTGTGTCAGTCAAAATGGTACTGTCTTGCTGCTCTCCATCTGCTAGGCTCATTTTTGCAGAAAAAACGTAAAGTGGAATCAATTTCCAGAAACTCTACATAGAGAACTGATACTTGATATATTTAGCACCCACTGAAAGAGTCAATAATCAGTTTCTAAAAATGAGTGTTAAATTCCTAGTTGTGAGTGCTTATGATGACTACCAGCAGAAATACTATAGTAATTTCCATGTGTATGCCAAATTGTAAATAACCAGAATAGCATGCTTTTGTTTGCCTGTTATCTGCAAAAAAAGCGGGAGTGGTCACCCCTAGACATTCTCATATATTCAGATATGGGGATGAATATTTGAGGAGTAAACCAGAAGACAATGATTACATTTTTATATTATGTACATTAAACAAGCATCAACAACAAATCAAATCAAATTAATAATATATTGAACAATTATTATAAAAGCAAAGTTGAATAAATTGAAAAGGTGAAGTACCACTTCCGGTTAACAAAAATAGCCCAAAAGTTGACAGAAATCTACGTTTTGTACCTAATACTTAAATGCAAAATTTGGTTGACCTAAGTGAAAGTGTACTCAAGTAATCATGTTTTCATAAACACACACAAACAGACAAACAGAAATAATTCCAAAAATGATATTTTCGGACTCAGGGAGGTCTATAATATCGAGATACATCAATATCTTGAAATTGAATTTTTGGAGGATTCCAATACTTTCCTTATACGAGAAAGTCAGGTAGGTCTAAAATATTGAGATTCATCAAAATCTCAACATCGTATCTTTGGATGATTACAATACTTTCCCTATACTTCATATAGAAGAAAGTAAAACGGGTTAAATTAATTTAATTTTTCTTCATACATAGTTTAGAAGAAAGTAATGTGCTTAAAATTTTGACTTCAAATATACAACAAATTTGCAAGTTTCAATCATCCCCGAATAAGATTTCAGCATTTCGGGCATGATGCCTTTCTTGGTGTGTGTTTGTGTGTGAACAAAAGTTCAGATCAAATATGGTTTAATCAGCATACTTTAAATTGTTTATCAGAAGTTGTTGAAAGTTAAAAGTCTATAAATTTCATGTGAAGCCTTTCTGATGTACTCTAGGGTTTCTAGTTTGCTCTTATTTTACTTTTACCATGAAGATGGGTTTGGTTAAGTGTTGTTTCTGGCATGAAAATTGTGGGGAGGGGTTATAAGGCCTTGAGAGAGAGAGAGAGAGAGAGAAACACAGAGACAGAGATGCTTCAAAGATGTCTGTGGACTGTCAGAAAGGGAGGAGCCACCCTGAGAAACTGGTCATAAAAGGAGCCAGTGAAGAGAGTGTGTATATAGTGTGCGTGTCTGAGAGAGAGAGAGAGAGACAGAGAGATGCACTTAAACAGCAACACTAATGAAACCCCCTCAGCATAAATCATGTGGTCCGGGTGTGTCTTGGGAAGGATCCTAGCATGGCTCAACTCATGGAAGTTGAGTTAAAAATTAATGCAAATGTTGTTATCCCTGATCCCAAGTCAATGATGTAAGGTGGAACTGGTAGCATGAATGTACAATCAGTGGATGCAGTAAAGAAAAGATCATTGAAGCTGTGAAAGATCACAGTGGATTAGAGGGCAGTTAGAAGGAAGAAGGAGATAATCTCCAAAAAACCTTTAGCTAAGGTGGGAGAGAGAGAGACTCCATTTCATAATGTATTAGGATACCAGATCCAGTGATAATAAAATATTAGCTGATTAATGCAATAAAATATCACAGAAAATGATGATCTATCAACATATTATTTTGCCATACACTACAATGACCAATGAACAAAATTAAAAACGTGATTATTAACATTAAATACTAAACAACGAAAACAGAAATGCAAATTTCTCCTTTTTTTCAGTGGACAAAGAACTAAACCATATTATTACATAAGTAATCAACATGATTCATGATAATGAATGAATAAGAGACTGAACAAATTGAACCTTTAACTTATATGCTAACAGAAATTAAGAGGTGACATGATCGAAGTGTTTAAAATTATGGAAGGAATTAGTACAGTGGATGCCAGCTCTTATTTTAAAATAAATCTTTCAACAAGAACACTGTAACACAGCTGGCAACTTATGAAGAGCAGATTTCACACAAATGATGGAAAGTAAATAACCGCGTACACAAAATAAATTACCAAGAAGTGTGGAAAAGAGTAGGACTTTCACAGACCTTCAAATTATGACTTGATGATACTTTGAACAATCTAGGTAAATAGGATGGACAAGCTTGTTGGGCTAAATGATCTGTTTTCATCACAATTGTTCTAATGTTCTCATGATGATGACTACTCCAAAAATATTGAAAGAGATGTGCAAGTTCATGTACCTTTTAAATTATGCCACAAAAAATCAATTGATGAGTCACTTAAAAGCAAAACTATGACTAGAATGCCGTAAGGATGAATGGCCTAAACCAGTAACTCGGAGACAGGCTAGCAGTGCCAGGCACAAAGAATTTCACATACTTCAAAAAGAAATACTTTTCTAAATAAGAAATTACATTTATATTATTACTAGCAAAATACCCGCGCTTCGCTTCAATTTTAACTCTGTTACAGCAATTGTAACTCTGTTACAAAGTGATCAAAAGTCTCATTTATACCCTGCGTCTTCTCATGTAACTTGTATCTCGCGAATATCGTATTCGTCGTAGGCATGACAAACGCCAGCGGCAGCCTGTCTATGAACTTAATTTAAACGTTAGGTTTACACCGTGCTTTGTTTCCGCAGTAGCTGCACTTATGAATATGCTTGTATGCGTCACTCGCTTCATATTCTTTTGTTGCCTTCTCAATTGTGTAATGCGTTTTTTGAACAGGTTTCATTCATCGAAGTGATCACTACCCAAATCGGTACTCGTGAATCTAAGATGTTTAACAGGCATTCCCGGTATTAAGTTGTGGATTTGCCTGTGAATATTTAGCGGCAGCATGTCTATGAACGTAATTTAAACTTAAGCTTTACACCTTGCTTTCCTATTGATATGTGTACAAAGTTTTGTTCAGCGTCAGAGGGTTTCCGCAGTAGCTGCACTTATGAATATGCTAAGCACAGTCCTTCACCCGCGAATATTTACCTTATATGGGCAGGCACTCAATTACGTGGGAGGCGTGATGATGCGGGACGCAACTCCGCCTCACATGGCGACCGAGCTGCAGGCTATGGCCGTATATATGGACGAAAGTAGGTTCCAGATATGACCGTTTCGCGTAGAATTTCGAAATGAAACCTGCCTAACTTTTGTAAGTAAGCTGTAAGGAATGAGCCTGCCAAATTTCAGTCTTCCACCTACACAGGAAGTTGGGGAATTAGTGATGAGTGAGTGAGTGAGTGAGTGAGTGAGTGAGTGAGTGAGTCAGTCAGTCAGTCAGTCAGTCAGTCAGTCAGTCAGTCAGTCAGTCAG
>JANRMT010062822.1:30964468-30987155 GCA_026402145.1 Polypterus bichir lapradei | reverse complement strand
CAGTCAGTCAGTCAGTCAGTCAGTCAGTCAGTCAGTCAGTCAGTCAGGGCTTTGCCTTTTATTAGTATAGATGTATTATTTTGATTATGTTCAATTTGCTATAAATAGTTAAGAAACATGTCAAATTATTGGGGTGAACTTACTGCTTATTTAATTTTTGCACAACAGCACTATCTGCTGGAGGATGGTGGCAGTGCCCCATCAGCCCTTAAAGTAGAAATATCACTGTTTTTACCATATAGTGCATGACAACTTGACTTTATTTTAAGAAAAAATATTTTGAAAAAAAGGTTTGGGAATAAAATTTCTAACATTTCCTACACAGTATATTATTTGCATTCACAGAATAAATGTATGCTATGTGAGAAAACAAATTGCAAATTGTAAATTGTTGTCTTAGGTAAAAGTGCACATTACCTGCATTCCCAACCTACAGTTCTTCTTCCTATTCTAAATCTATTTCTTCATCTATTTTCTGAGTCTGGTTTTTAACATTGCCTGCCCATGAAGAAGCACATCTTTTATCACAGAGAACCATCATGAACCTATGTATACTAATTCACACCAGGATAACTAAAATCAACAACTAATCTAGCATGCATGTGTTTGGTGAAGGTGAGGAAACTAAAGTATGTTGAGAAAATCCATGCAGACATGAAAAGAGCATGGAAAACCTACATAGACCATAGCCAGGCTAAGCGCTGGATTTGAGTACCTTGACCTAAGAAGCAGGAAAGCTAACAACTGTGCAAATCTTTTATGCAGGCCGAGTCAAGTCTCCATTTATATTTTGAGAAACATGAAGCTCCAATTGCCCCTTTACTGGTCTACAATAGTACAGCTACTATTATTAAAGAATATTGTTTTGGGAGCTGTGCTACAAGAAGAACTCAAGAGGGAATCTAGTTACAATCCTTTTGTTGTGATGTTCAGATTTGACAGGTTGGTAATTGCAACATGGCTCTAGAGAAATTGTTAATAATATTGCTGTGTACCCAAGAACAATGTACTTGCAAACAGAAACAGAAGGACACTAGAAGCTGGGTGACCGGACAGTGCCTAACATGCAACCTGAAAGAAAGAAGTTGTTGGAGATCCCATTATTGTCTCCTTAAAGCCAGGAAGTGCTAGAATACTACTCTCTATTTTCAAAATATGGCAAACACAATGTGGGCTAAAATAGCTTCTGTAGTGGATGGTATTTACTATTACCACATTATAAAAGGAAAATAAAAATGTCCCAGTTTTACTGTACATATTAAGCCATTATGAAACTGATCTGTATTCTATGTGAGAACTGGACAATGTAAACAGATCAAACTCTACTGAAATCACAAGATTTTTTTTTAAATAATGAGGTATTTTAGTCAGTAAAATAAATGTTGCATGAATATTAATATTATTAATATTATTGTCTTTGCCCTTAGTGCTTGCTAAAGCTCTTCTTCCAACTTTGAACAAAGTCCAATTCTCATTATCAAAACCAAATCACACCATGTCACAGACAAGACACACAAACCACCTTACCAAGCATTATAATTAGAAAATTTAGGTGAACCTGTTTGGTTCAGATGACAAGTCACAGTGCAACTACGCTTGATCTGTGTTGCAGTGTGTTTTTGACCTATCCTATCAATAGTTACAAAACTTATGTTACACATGGCATAGAATTATAACAGAAGTAGTCACATAAAATTATAAGGCCAATATGCTTAGTTTTACTAATCTTAATGACTGTCACCATATGAGAGGAATGCAACAGAATTGTGTGATTTTAAAAGCCTTGACTGCAGGTCACTATTTAATTAGTATACCATATACAGTACTTCTGCAATTCAGCATTACTGCACTTACCAATTAACAATATTTAAAATGTAGCAGTTGTATACACAATAATGTGAAAAATCAGCAGCTCTCTTCTGAGAAAACTGAGTTATCATTAATTTCATCTCCTATTTTAATCTACAAGTTTACAAATGAAAAGGTGAAACAGAATAAGTGAATAAGTAACACTTTTAAACCATGCATTGAACCACAAAGCACAGCTACACATGCAGAAGAATGAGAACCAATTAAATATTTCTTCCTTATCCGGGTAAACGCAAAATCTACCATTTGAAACTGTTGACATTTAACACAAACAGAAAACAATATCTATTTTGTAAAATGAATACACCTACTACTGGGTCCTCTTTTTGTTTAAATATCATTTAGCTTTGGAACTCAGAATGAGTTATTTTTATTTCAAAAGTACTAAGTTTAATTCTGAGCTAACTGAATTGTTAGCATCTGTCTATTCCATATGTCCTGCTATTACCTAGTGATTTAAATATCCATTCCAGTCCCGCAAGTTTCCAATATGCTAATGCACTTCTGTTCAGAATATTAAATCCAATTAAAATTTAGAAACTTTTAGACAGTCCTTGTTAAACTGCTAAAAATTAAGGAATATTCTGAACTGTAATAGCATATTGTTATGTATGTCACAGCATTTTTAAATACATTATTTATTATTCTATTATGGATATAATAACATATTTTATTTATGTAGCACCTTCCCATGCTCAAGATAGTCATTTTGTACAAGTCAATGACTTAAAATGCACAGTCCATCAGTCAAACCTGCATGCAGCTTTACAGTATTTTAAATTACACGACAATGAAGACAACTGAAAGTGAAGCAGCCTTCGTTTTTCACTGCTGTACCTGTAATAAAAGCACGACACTGCTGCAGTATACAATACAATAAGTGATGAAAAAAAATTAATTATGATGACGTTAGTTTGGCAAAATGTCCTTTTTAATTAGTACTTTATACATGCTGATGTCAAAGCATAAACTGCTATATAATTATAACACAATCAGTAAAATCAATCTTCTCATCAAATGTGTGCAGTCCCTTTTCTTGCCAGTTTAAAATCTATATGCCCTCAGGAGACAGACAGGTAATCAAAAGAGATCTTAGCCAAGTTACTTAAGCATTTCTTAAAGCTAAACAAATTAGGCTTCTTTGGACAATCTGAGTACTTTTGACATTAAAGTGTATTTAATCAAATCCATACTGCTATCAGAGAATCCCATGCGGTGCAGAACAAAAAAAGCCAAAGCACTGTGGTAATCTGAGGAAAACGAAATTAAGACAGTAAACTGAAATCATTTTTAAAGTACTCTTCAGCATTAAAAATGTTTACCTTTGTAACCCTTTTACAAAGCATATTGAAAATATTAAACCTTTTAAAATTACTGTATTGAAAAATATGATAAGCACTTACTGAGGATACTATTTTTATATTTAGGTTATTTATAGATTTTATTTTCTCCCTCAGTTCCTTGCAGTGAAATAAAAATAAAATACAATTTCTTTATGTTCCAACATAAATCTATTAATTTCAAACCAGACAAACAGTACATTGAATTTAGAAAGCTAGAAATAGTGGAGTACCAATAACCAAACATTTTTCGATCTGTTGCTTGAATACCCATATATATAATTTTTCTTTCCTTTTCTTTTTTGCAGATGCCGGACACTGTTTCCATTCACCAGTCTCCAATATTTAGCACTGCTGGCAGAGGGAACAATTTTTAACATATTTTTGGAGTATAAAAAAACTGTTAAGCATGGACATTCCCTAAACACAATGAAATCAATCTTAAATTGTTTTACATACCACTGCTTACTGCAATACTATTACTTGCTTTATACCTAAAAAAAAATCAGCTGAGACCACCCCTTGGAATTCTCAAAAATTGTGGTACTGCCTAGCTTTTGCAAACATAATATCAGATTGTTTATTGGCATCTAAAGGCAGAAGCTGGAAGAACAGCTCCTTTCCTACTCTTGTCTGGCAGAGCTGTGAAAAGTGCAGTCTCATCCTCCACAGAGAATACCCCCCGCCCTCCTATCTCTTAGCATGGACACGCAGTAACAAAAAATTCAATTCACTGGTGCTTTCATTAATTAAAACAACAATTGATCCAGTCTGTGTTATTTTTTTTCTTCAGTGAGTTTTACATCATCCTTCTCCTCTCCAAGTGTCTCTGCCAGTACTTAACTAACTGGATGTAAAAGGAAGTCTAAAATATCTGGCCTTCAATTCTCATATCATGAGGACATACTGTACCTGCACATCCTGTATTAGACCTTCCACTCTTGCATCTTTTAACCTATAAGTACTTCCCTGTTCTCTAACATCACAGAACCATTTAAGTCAACATGCATGTTACAGTAATAATAATTAATAATAATAATTCTTTGCATTTATATAGTGCTTTTCTCACTGCTCAAAGCGCTCAGCAATTGCAGGTTAAGGGCCTTGCTCAAGGGCCCAACAGAGAAGAGTCCCTTTTGGCATTTTACGTTGTTAGGCAAATAATATTTCTGAAATTACCGAACCAATTATTTTAGTTTTTAATGACAGAACACTCTTATTTTAAAATATGAAAGTCACTCCATTTAGGCTCTAAGGACATTAAATACATTCAACAGTGAACTAGCTTTAATTCCATTTTTAAAATATATGGGACACATCACCTATTATAGGTCTACAGCTAGGACAACCACATTTTTTTTTGGCATTTCAAAAGAATGGGAAAAAAGCTACAAAAAAAACAAATAAATGAATCTATTCAAAAAGCAAGCCATTGTGTAACGTAATGCCACTGCCAATCAATAAACAGCTTGTTCCAAAAGTAATTCTGGTCTTTTTTTTTTCTTCTTCCTCTGTTTACAAAGGTCAGATGTCAGAGCCAGCACAACCAAATAGAACTTTCTGAAACAGAAAACAATGGTATACGCAAGGTACTAACATCACATAAACCAATATAAATTTGGAAAACAAAATCAGTTAGGTACAGTAATGTACTGGTTAACACTGCTTCTCACAGCTCCCAGAGGTTTGGTTTGAATCATGGCCTGGCACAATCTCCCTTTGTCTGCTTTGATTTTTTTTTCCCCCCGGTACACTGATTCTCTTCCCACATCCAAAAGACATGTGTTGTGGGATCTCTTCTGAACCTAAATTATCCAAATACAATTGTGTGTGTATGTGTATGAGAGTATTCTATCCTCGTCTAGGATATGATACTGCCTTGGAGCCAATGTTATCAGAGGAGGCATTGGCACTTCCGACCCTGAAATGAATAAGCAGGTTCAGCAATGTCAAACCACAGAGTAAACTGTTGCAAATTAGACATAAAATTGATATACACTAAAAATGTTAAAACCAGTATTCCTAAATTCAGTTTTCAGAAGATTAAACTGATGGATGATTACATTTTGTATTAGCTTGCTTCATATATTTAGGTTCTTGCACTTCTCATCACACCTAAATATAGACAGACAGACAGACAGATAGACAGATAGAAATAAATTCATTGTGGCTACTTCCACAGCAATGCCTCTGCAGGGTTTGTAAAATGTGACTGTTACATTGACCTTTCACGTTCTTTCCAAAGGATAGACTATGCTCAAGAGCAGCTGTTAGCATGTTTGCTTTCCACTGCTGGAGGTTACCCTCCCCCTCTATTCATGTGTGTGTGCTTGTGTGTGTGCATTTTTTTTTTCTTTTGGTCGTCTTCAGTTTCATTAAAGCCTAACCTAACGGACCACTTCTGCACCATTTTTAATAGGTTCCCCTCTTGATTGGTGCCTTCTGAACTGGAAGTGGCAGGTGTGCCTGCTAAGCACCACCTCCCCTGCTACTAGGACAAGCCACCGCCTGAAATTCAGTAAGGCCGGGATGTCTGGAACAGATGAGACCATCTGTCTCCCCCAAACAAACAGCCCAATGCCCCGCCGTTCAGAACAATAAGCGTGCCGAAGAAGTCAACCACTGAACAAAGTTCCCGCTGGGATCCATTTAAGGAGCTTAGATTGGGGCCCATGAGCGTTCCTCAGCTCCTGTCAACACACATTTCTGTGTGAGGCCTCACAAAAGACTGGCTTCTGAAGATCAAAGCAGCTTTTAATTTCTATTTAATCACCACAAAAAAAAGAGAAAGAGAGAGGGGAAAAAACTGCTTGTATCTTGTTGCCCAGCCTATTACTTCATTCAAAGCATCATCCGAGAGGCCAGCCTGGTACATCCTCTACCCACCCCAAGTTTGGCATCCTCTATGTACAGTACACAACTGTTTTGTGCACACAAAATTTTCTGCATTACATCATGATCCTATTTCAAAATATATTGATACTTCACACTTTTAAGTAAAATAAATAAATACTGTAAATAAACCTAACAATGTATTATGGAAGGGAGCTTGACCGAAAATGACTCAAGAATGAGAAACACAATTTTGCTTAAAACTCATCTTTATGTGATGTGCTTTTAGCCTTTAAACCTCATGCAAATTACAGCCTTTTAAATTATTTTTGGATGAAAAAGTATCTGACAAAGTATATGTTGGATAGCACATATTTGCTGATATTAATAGTACGCAATAATAGTTATTGTAGGAATGTTTGTCAAAGATGACTTTAACTTTTCTTATACAGTATATCGTAAGTATTAAAAGCAAATGGGAAAGTTGGCTGGTTCTCCTTGTAACCTGAGCCTCTTTAAAGGATAAGTCATCAACTCAGCTCTAAAAAAAATGATGGGATAGGCACCAGCTGCCCCATAGCCTTGCTCTGGATAAGCAAGTTACCAAGAAGGCTGGATGGAACACAATTTCATGTGGTAAATGAATATATGCCATAATTGTGAAGGCATAAAATCAATCTGAAAAATACCAAACTCATCCTTTAAGTCAGTGGTTCTAATCCTTTATTTCTAATAGGTACCCAAAGACCCACAAGAATACATGAGGGCCCCATGCGCAAGTCATGATATTTTATCTCTTGCACTACTGTTGCAGTCTTGACAAAGGTGCTTCTTTTTGATCTGACATTTATTAAACAAAAGCATATTTACTAATGCTATTACACTACCTGTATATTTAAACATTATACAAAATTAAGAATTCAAAAACAGATGGTGTGTTATTAAATACAAGTTATTTTTTGATTAGTGCCTGAATTTCTTAATCAAATGATAATCAAATCTTAACAAAATAACTTGGCATTTTGGGGGATAAATAACCAGTAATTACCAAAATACAGAATTTGTCATCTATATATATATAAAAGTCAATGTGTGCATGTATGTTCCAGCATCACCTCCGAACGGCTGGGGCAAGTTTCATGAAACTTGGTACACATGTTCTTCATTCGTCGACTAAAAATACTGTAGGGTGAAATCAGCCGTAACCCACCCCCTTCTGGGTAGGGTGGGGGGTGATCTTCCGGTCTTGTATGCATGTTATCATCCAGTTGACACTCAGAACGACCACCAGAGGGTGAACTACAGGCGACTGCCAGCATTCTTTATGTTTGAGCCCCACTGCGCCCCCGTTGCTTTTGAAATTAAATAGAGTTCTATGCGTGCGAGTGTGTGGGTCTGTCTGGCCCGGTAGTGAGACGTAGAGTCGGGGTGAGGGCTCCAGCTCCAAGGATAAGTAAGCAAGGCCAGTACACTGGCAAAAGGAAACCACCTAAGAAAGACAGTCACTTAGCTGCTAATACACAAACGATGCGAGCACTTTGGCAATATGCATCCTTCTAGCAGAGAGATGCCCAGAGTAGTTCTGACAATTTAAATACTTTCTAGGATCCCGTGCTTTTAACAGCACAGGCTTACACAGTTAGTATACAGTGCATCCGGAAAGTATTCACAGTGCATCAATTTTTCCACATTTTGTTAGGTTACATCCTTATTCCAAAATGGATTAAATTAATTTTTTTCCTCAGAATTCTACACACAACACCCCATAATGACAACGTGAAAAAGTTTACTTGATGTTTTTTCAAATTTATTAAAAATAAAAAAACTGAGAAATCACATGTACATAAGTATTCACAGCCTTTGCTCAATACTTTGTCGATGCACCTTTGGCAGCAATTACAGCCTCAAGTCTTTTTGAATAGGCTTGGCACACCTATCCTTGGCCAGCTTCTCCCATTCCTCTTTGCAGCACCTCTCAAGCTCCAACAGGTTGGATGTTAAGCGTCGGTGCACAGCCATTTTAAGATCTCTCCAGAGATGTTCAATCTGATTCAAGTCTCTGCTCTGGCTGAGCCACTCAAGGATATTCACAGAGTTGTCCTGAAGCCACTCCTTTGATATCTTGGCTGAGTGCTTAGGATCGTTGTCCTGCTGAAAGATGAACTGTCACTCCAATCTGAGGTCAAGAGCGCTCTGGAGCAGGTTTTCATCCAGGATGTCTCTGTACATTGCTGCAGTCATCTTTCCCTTTATCCTGACCAGTCTCCTAGTTCCTGCCGCTGAAAAACATCCCCACAGCATGATGCTGCCACCACCATGCTTCACTGTAGGGATGGTATTGGCCTGGTGATGAGCGGTGCCTGGTTTCCTCCAAACATGACGCCTGGTATTCACACCAAAGAGTTCAATCTTTGTCTCATCAGACCAGAGAATTTTGTTTCTCATGGTCTGAGAGTCCTTCAGGTGCCTTTTGGCAAACTCCAGGCGGGCTGCCATGTGCCTTTTACTAAGGAGTGACTTCCATCTGGCCACTCTACCATACAGGCCTGATTGATGGATTTGTGCAGAGATGGTTGTCTTTCTGGAAGGTTCTCCTCTCTCCACAGAGGACATCGGGTTCTTGGTCACCTCCCTGACTAAGGCCCTTCTCCCCTGATCGCTCAGTTTAGATGGCCGGTCAGCTCTAGGAAGAGTCCTGGTGATTTCGAACTTCTTCCACTTACGGATGATGGAGGCCACTGTGCTCACTGGGACCTTCAAAGCAGCAGAAATTTTTCTGTAACCTTCCCCAGATTTGTGCCTCGAGACAATCCTGTCTCGGAGGTCTACAGACAATTCCTTTGACTTCATGGTTGGTTTGTGCTCTGACATGAACTGTCAACTGTGGGACCTTATATAGACAGGTGTGTGCCTTTCCAAATCATGTCCAATCAAGTGAATTTACCACAGGTGGACTTCAATTAAGCTGCAGAAACATCTCAAGGATGATCAGGGAAAACAGGATGCACCTGAGCTCAATTTTAAGCTTCATGGCAAAGGCTGTGAATACTTATGTACATGTGATTTCTCAGTTTTTTTATTTTTAATAAATTTGCAAAAATCTCAAGTAAGCTTTTTTCACGTTATCATTATGGGGTGTTGTGCATAGAATTCTAAAGAAAAAAATTAATTTAATCCATTTTGGAATAAGGCTGTAACATAAAAAAATGTGGAAAAAGTGATGCGCTGTGAATATTTTCCGGATGCACTGTATACCAGACGACTGCCAGCATTAGCACCGCACCCCTGATGTTTTTCAAATTAAATAGAGTTGGCCGGCTCCGAGCGTCAACTAGATGATAACATACATACAAGACCGCAAGACAAGGACATTAGTGAGTCTTTGTTTCTTAATTTATTTTTAATGTATTTTTTTAATTATGTTTTTCTCAAACAATTAAAAAAACATGAGGGCGAACTGGAGGTGACTGCCAGCATTCTTTATGTTTGAGCACCACCACGCCCCTGTTGCTTTTCAAATTAAATACAGTTGGCCGGTTCCGAACGTCAACTGGATGATAACATACATACAACACCGCAAGACAAGCTCATTAGTGAGTCTTTATCCATCCATCCATTATCCAACCTGCCATATCCTAACTACAGGGTCACAGGGTTCTGCTGGAGTCAATCCCAGCCAACACAGGGTTATTGTTTGTTAATTAACTTTTATTTTTAAAGTTGTGTTTTTTTTTAAAGTATGTTTTTCTCAAACAATTAAAAAAAAACTATTTTCCTCCCAGGCAACATTGGGTATTTCAGCTAGTTGTAGTTATTTCTGGTAACAACAAAAGCTGCTCACTACTCACTTGGCTTAAAGAATACTTATTAATTAAACATAAAATGGTTATGTATTTAGGAAATTAAAAAAAAAAAATCAAATCCAAAATTAGTCACTGCAGCGATTCTTTTCCAAAATGTTATTATGGAAACTACTTCAGTACCCACTGAATTCAGCAGTGGAGCATTTCCATCAGTGAACATTTAACAACATGAGTGGAAATGTAAATGTGCTTTCTATCCACAAACAACACCCAAGTAATAGCATTTGTCAGTCGAAAGAAAAAAAGCTATGTGTAGGGCTGTGACAGCAGTCAGATAAGCCATGGAAGGGCAGCCGACCCTGACATGACTACAGTTTTAAAAAGTGAGCAGAGCAGAAGCAGTGGCGAATGTCAAGCTGTATCTGCTTCAAGAGACTGTCGCATCTTTAGCATCAGTCTAAAGCACAAAAAAATCACTATGGCAATGTGGCATGTCACCTTCTTTTCAATTCTTCTTACTGGGTCACTGTGAGCAGGCCATTCTCATTCTAACCATAGGTCAGTAGCTGTGGTGCGCTATGCAGCACAGATAAAACGCAAGCAGACACTAGACACAAATTTTAATGCCAGGTATAAATGTGAACTAATTTATTTATGGATATAAATCTGTGTATATTAAATAACTGTTAAAGGGGGTCTTTAAGAAAACTAACAGTCACTGCAAGCTGTAAAATTTTGTCCATTTTAAAAATCTAAATTTAACAACCATGTTGTAGCTTTATTTTTAGCAATTTGAGTAATTTTTTAGCTATTTTATCATTATTTTCAGTCATCTTGCGGCCCTCCTGGGAGTTTACAGAGGCCCCAACATTGAGGATCACTGCTTTACATGACTATAACACGATATATGTAGATGGAATTTGAGATGATGTGCTGAATTAATGTAAGTACTGTATATAAACAAAACAACATGGTTTCTAGCAGTGCAGGGATCACCAATCAATAGACAGTGTGCAGTGGCACCACCAACAATATCAAAAGAAGTACACACTTTCACATTTTCTGCTGACTTCCACGAAAATGTTTACCTTAGCCAAAAAAGTTAAGTACTTTTCTTAAGTGCATCAGTAAAGAGTGTGAATTATGGTGGCAGAGCTAGCGAGAAGTTAAGCAAAATGACACCTTTTATTGACTAACTAGAAAGACTACAATATGCAGGGTTTTGAGGCACCTTCTTCAGGCAAGATGTAAGGGCCACTTCTTATGTTGAAATGAGCTATTTGGTTGAATGCAGTTTTTTTTTTTTTTTTTTAAAGTCAGATATGGTCAAAACTGTGCAATTTATAAGTGTTCAGATGCATAAGGGTGCAATGAGTTTATTAAAATTAAACTTCCTCCTTTTTTATTTAACTGGATAAATGTACAAATCAATTATAGCACAATACCCAAATGCATTATCTATGTCTCTATGAAACAATTAATTATTTTAGAATACATTAGAAGTCTTAAGAAATAAGAATATCGTTTTATATTGATACATTAAGCAGTTTTCCAAACCTTTTTCCGATTATAATGTCACCAGGTGTCAAAAACTAACCCTGCATTACAAGCCACAGCAGGATGTAATGTCTTTCCATTTCAGGGCACACTTAAGCACACACACCACAGATTTAGGTTTCTCTGGGCACTCCAGACACCTCCAGCATCCCAAATATTTATAGGGTATGGATCACTGAAAATTAGGGTAAGTATAAGGAATTCAAAAACTGACTGGTAAGAACACATGATAATGTATAAAATAACTGCTAAAATTCAACTTCCATTCAAAGGAAATACATATGTGGTCTGGCATTTCTGACTGTACTAACTGAGAATACATACAGTACAGAAGAAACCAACCAACTGCATAAGAAACCAATTAAAGGCAGGAATGGGTCATGTCTTTAATATAATGCCACAAAAACCGTAGTATTCAGTGCAATCTATTTATTTTTATTAAGCACACTTCCATTTAAAAGGCCAGTGCAATATACAATAATTACACGTATAAATATATTAATAATAAATTCTGTGTTTGACCATACCCTTTAAGATACCCTTGCTTGTAATCACTGCCACATAATATCAATTAGCTAGTAGTCTACTAAGGTTTGTTAGTGGTCAGCCTGCTACACAATTAAGAGTCTTTTAGAATTCTAATGGAGGGAAGTTTTAAAATGTAGTTGAATTTTTTTTATTTCATGTTATTAACAGCAATACATGTGTTTTAGGTATCCCTGAACATAATTTGACCATTACCAGTGTGATGGATTTGAGTGTTTGTCTATAGTTCATACAGTCTGCAACCTACCTAAGGGATATGTTTTTTTATTTTTCAAGCCAAAACTAATTCTTCACAGACACGGTATATGTGCATTTGCCACACAAAATTGTGTTCCAAAGTGCAGCGTTTTGTATAAATTTTAAAAAATATCTTGCCCGCACTGGCAATTTACAATGTAGTATGAAGCAGCACCAGAACATAAAAGCCTCAAACCTAACAAATATGTCCTCTTTGACTTTTGACAAAACAGGCCTTCTGAGTCTTAAATTCATGTTTGTAAAAACAAAAAGGATCTAGAAATAATTGTCTTATTACAGAATATCCTTTAACCAATCACAACAAAATCTGATTTTCTTACAGTCCTGAAATTCTAGAAATATATTGTATCTGAACAATTGGAACTTTGAGTTTACCAAATATGAAATACATTTTTTTTACTTTCTCATATATGAAGTATAGTGAAAGTATTGTAATCATCCAAAAATTCGACCTTGAGATTTTGATAAATCTCAACGTTTTAGACCTCCCTCAGTCCGATTTACTTTCACATAGGAAAAGCATTATAATTGTCCAAAAATTCGATTTTGATGAATTTCGATGTTTTGAACCTCCCGGAGTTCGAAAAAAACATTTTTGGAATTATGTCTGTGTGTGTGTTTATGTAAACATGGTAACTTGTGTACAGTTTCAGTTAAGTCAACCAAATATTTTGCATACAAGTATTAGGTATGAAACGTAGATTTCTATCAACTTTTGAGCTATTTCCGGAGACCAGAAGTGGTAGCCAATATTCATGCAGCTGCAGAGTCCAACTTATTCAACTTTAGTTTTATAATAATTGTTCAATATATTATTGATTTGATTTGTTGTTGATGGTTCTTTAAACTATACTAATAAAAGGCAAAGCCCTCACTGACTCACTGACTTACTGACTCACTCATCCCTAATTCTCCAACTTCCCGTGTAGGTAGAAGGCTGAAATTTGGCAGGCTCATTCCTTACAGGTTACTTACAAAAGCAGGTTTCATTTCGAAATTCTACACGTAACTGTCATAACTGAATCCTACTTATGTACATATATTCATCCATAGCCTGCAGCTCGGTCGCCGTGTGAGGCGCCGTTGTATCCCCCATCCCCACGCCTCCCACGTTGTTGGCTGCCTACCCATATAAGGTTGTCCGTCGCTCCGGTCTCTTCATTCCCTTCCTTGCTTCACCACGGTATTCATGTCACCTTGCTGATAACTGCAGCCTTTTTATTTAATACACGGCTTCTCCGCTGTATTATTGTTCGTTTATTACACATAGTTATTGTGTAGGTATTTTAGACTTAGTTTACATTGTTCAGGTACCCATTTCTTTTACCGTTCCAACCGTACCCCCATTAACATGTTTATCGAGGTGATCACCATCGATCAAAGAACTGTCACTTACCGAGTGGTTTCCATGTCCGGAGATGCTGCCTGCCTTTTACATTCTCTGTGTTACATATTGCACGGCCATATCAGGCTCACTCTTGATATCCGGAGGAACTTTGTGTCTTATATATTGAATGACTGGGACAGGTTCAAGGTGTGGACTGATGACGGTACAGGAGATAATTATACTACACAGGAGCACTACAAGAGTGAAATGCTTAAGCCCTTCACCTATGGTTCTGCATGTGAGTTGATGGCTGCCACTGAATTGTTCGGTTGTCGCTTTCAAGTGTACCGAAATGGCCAAATATTTTACACCTTTGGAGAACCACCAATGCCTCTTAAACATCTTAGATTCACAGGAGACGATTTCAGTAGTGGACAATTTGATGTTTATGAATGTTTTAACTCTCAAAAGCTGGATGTGAAGTTATCGATGAAGCCGGTTGTTTGCTTACAACGCTTGACAGATGCTGAATGTCACTTCAACACAAGTCCTGCAAATATTAACATAATTGAAACAAACCATGAAACTCAAACCGATTATGACAGCAGCAATCCAAGCCGTGAGAAAACAGTAAAAAGGAGACGTGTCAGACGTCGTGGTACATTTTCTGATGCAGCTAGATGGAAACAACTTTGTGACGCTGCCGCCAAATACTCGCAGAAAAATCCACAAGTTAATAGACACGCTGTCGCTAAATACTCGCAGGCAAATCCACAAGTTCATACCGGGAATGCCTGTTAAACATCTTAGATTCACGAGTAGCGATTTGGGTAGTGAACACTTCGATGAATGAAACCTGTTATCTTTACAACGGTTGACAAACACGGAATGTAATTTGAACACAACACGTCCTCCAAATATGAACCTGATTGAAAGAAATAATGATTATCAAATCCTTGATGACAGCAACACTCATAACAGTGACAAAACAATTACATTGACAATCATGTTACGTTATTTTTAAAATGTTTCCTTTTCTTTTTCATAACTTCTTTAACACACTACTTCTCCGCTGCGGGTATTTCGCTAGTGTATATAATATAAAAATATCATTGTCTTGCGGTTTACTCCTCAAATATCCATCCCCATATCTGAGTATACAAAAAAGTCTACAGGAGATCATTTCCAACTTTTTTTTTTTTTTTTTACAGAAGTGATACAAAATTTCACTATAAAAAATAAAAAGTTATAAAAAAACATTAAATAAAATACTGATTTGTTTACTATGAAGAAAGGTCTTACATTCTGTGTCGCTGTGAGTTTGTTTCTCAATATGTTATTTTATTCTAATATTTTTTTAAAATTACAACCATTTTTGAACAAAGGAGAAAATCACCACATCATCAGCTAGACGACATGATAGGTCCACTCTGATACCCCCATCCATCTTCAGTCCTTAAATGAGGAAAATGAATGTGACAAGAACTGGTCATTCAGCTGAATATGTTGGTTCATCCCATCCAACTTGATTGTCCAAAAAAATATCATGACAACATCGGAAGGTCTCTAAAGTCCTACTATCCACCACACAACCTGGTACCATTTGTCTAGTTATTTGCAAGCTTCCAAATGTGTCCCTGTGTTCTTGTTTTTAATTTTAAAGTAAAAGTCTGGATCCACTGTACTAATTCCATTCATGATTTTAAACACTTCAATCATGATTCCTCCTAATCCCCATTTGCTTAAACTGAAGAGGTTCAACTCCTTTAGTCTCTCCTAACAGCTCAAACATTTTCGTCTTGGAATCCACCTAGTCACTCTACTTTGGACTTTGTCTAGTGCTGCTGTGACTTTTTTGTAATATGAAGACCAAAACAGAACACCAGGTGAGGCCACACTAGTGTGTTATATAACTTGAGCATGAACTCTGTTGACTTGTATTACATACATTGTGATATATAACCTAACACCCTATTTTTAGCATTCTTCATTGCTTCTGTACTCTGTCTTGATATAATCTTTGACACCCAATAGTTTTCAAAACTAATCAGCCCTGATACTGATTTTGATATTTCATAATTTGTACCATGAAACACACTACTACCAGTGAGAGAGATAAGAGTGTGGGCAACACTGTATGATCACCCTAGCCAGATCTGTTTCAGTTCCCACATTATCACTGTTTACATCAGGACCACTGTTTATGGACTTTCATTTTCATTTTCTATTTATCTAGTCTTTGTTTGCCTGCATCTTGCTTTTCATGTTTTACCCTGCTCTGAATCATACTACTAAATTCACATTAAAACAATGACACTAGAAACTTTTTTATTTCCATATTACCCTACGATTGTTTTGCCCAACTGTTTAACAAAAGTATATGCACATGTGTGTATACAATGAAGTGGAGGCTTTGCATGGTATCTGTATATTGGTTTCCATAATACAGCAATGTTTTCTTTAGAGAGTTATAAAAGAAGTATAGTAATAACAATTATGTTTTCAGGAATACTTCCAATTGTACAGTGATACAAAATCTGATAAAAAGCACTTTTAGTTTGCTGAAACAGATACTAATTGGATGCTAATATGACTTACTCAGATTACATATTACCATTCCATACTGTCTTAACAAGTAAAAAAATCTCTGTTTTGGATATATCTACGAATATTCAGTTTGTTTTAGTATGCAAAGTTGGACTGATGTGACAGCAGCTTCTCAGCAGCAGTATTCAGTGCTCAGGCAGTTATAATGGGAAAAGTAAAATGCAGCTGAGAACTCCTGGTGTGAATAGCACTGCTTTGCTACTAACAGCTAAAACGAATCTGCACTGCCTACCAAGAACCTTGTTTTATATGAATCTTTTTGTTTTTACTACATGGTGTCATACTGAGCTGAAGAGGTGCTTTAAAAATGTAGGCAATGATTAAGAGAAAAAAAAAAACATGAAGCCTGAAAAATGCAGTCTTTGCGACAAACCCTAAGATTCCCTATCATCACTGCACACATTCATATCTGTCCCATGGTGCAGCATTTCTTTCAGAAGGAATGAAATGGACTTTCAATAATCCTGTTCTTGACACAAAACACACTATTTATTTCCAGTGCCTTGGGGAAAAAATTGCGATCCATCTTATTGTTTGAAATCTCTGATCTGGAAAACTTTTAGCACTTCATATCATTGCTATAATAAACCTATGTAAAAACATGGCCGCAGCAGAAAATTTTATAATTTGAGCTACACTGGTAGCATTAATTATCATCTATAACACAGATAGCTGATATATGACCCAGGCGTGGTCAGTGGAGCAGTATCACACTATTTGAGTCAAGTTCAAATTTACATTAGACTTCTAATTTTCTTTGCAGTAATACTGAAAAATAGAAACCAAAGAAGACACCTACGCCAGTACCAGAACTCCTACAGATGAAAAAAATGGTCTTTTAAAACAGTTCATTTGGCGGCTTTTCTTTTAAAGGCACCGTGAGACAGATAAAACTTCACTATATAAACATCATAGCATTGAGAAGAGGACAAAAATCTTATGGCTTAGTTAAGTATTCTAAGAGTAGACATGAGCTTCTTTATTTTGTTGATTTTGAGAGATTCAGTATTACTTACTCTATAATGAAGCCAGCATGTCAGTTTTATGCTGCTAACTATCGCTGACCAGCCTCGCTGTTAGCAGTTAAACGCAGCAGATGGCCTGCACATGTTCAATGAGCCTCATAGCTTCACTGGTCAGTTGTGGACTACTTAACAATTATATACAGCAGATGGGGAACAAGTGTTCAATGCAGGTGCATTGCCCGGATTACAGAAAATACACTTGTGATCATGAATAGTGCAGAAAAGTTAATTGAATTTGCTGCCAAAAGTACATGCCAGCAACAAGCAAAGGTTTAGGTACAAATTATCCATTACACTCAATCTAATGCTTGGTCATTTCAGTCTGAATTTGCTCAGAATATATGGCAGTGACTTACATATTATTTGTTGGTGTGTCTCTGTGGTTCCACCATGACCATCATGTGAAATTTAGTGGTACCTTTTTAACACAGAAGATGGCTCACTTCAGTTCAGTAGGAGTTATTCATTGATATGTTGAATGGTCTTGGCCTCTCTTGATTTATCTGCCCATACTATTCATCAGTTACGAGCACACCAAGGACTAGACAGTAAATTCCTAGTGGCATATGGCAAATAAAGCAGCTAAACCAAACTATTTACTCAGATGTTTATGTTGGACGTAGAGGGTATTAATTTTCAAACTGAACTGTGTTAACTTTTGACTGCTAGTTTTATTTCCTAAGTGCCACTTGAGAAGAAAGAAGTCAGAGGTTTCAAGGTAGAGTCACATTTGAAGCAAGTGGAAACATTTTCCATGTTAGTCATATATGCAAGTAAGGATTTCACTGCAACCTGTTCATGTAAAAATAACGGTAAACTTGAATGATGAGGTAATTGGTGGAACAACACAACACATGATAACATGTACAATACAAAGGACAGTTTTAAAAAATTGAATTTTACATATTGTTAGAAAGTGAAATGCAAAGAAGCAAAAGCCAGGTAACACTCAATGTTACCTGGATTGAAGAGGCATACAATCAATCTTCTTTATAATTTCGGATAAATAAGAACCAGCATATAATATATATTTGTTACTATAGTATCTGCCATTTGCACTCCATAAAGATACTGCCTTGTAAATATGTATTATTATACTGAAAAAGCCATTTTTGGGGAAAATTTGAAATGCCTCTTTTATGGGATGGCTTTCACAGAAACCCACCAATTTCTGCAGCTTAAGTTGATTTCAGGAAATCCATTAGGCACTCTGGAGGGTTTAGACCTTTAAAGGTCAACTGGACACTTCAATTATTTGAGCACTCTTATGTTCCAGGCAGTTGAAAGCTGTGCTGGTAACTCGTATCATGGAGTCAAATCAATTCAAAGGTAGAGTACTGTATACAGGCCACTTGAGACTCCAAAAACTGCTAAAAGTTTTTTCGTGATTCCCTTCTGAAAACCATTTAGTGGTGGTTCTTCAATTCACAACATTTCTGCTACAGTCAATAACAATTGTGTCAAACAAGTTGTTCACATGCATTTCTAGTCTGAACTGATTAAAGTAGTTCACTCAATGGATAAATTCTACCAAGTATTTCCAGTTAAATATTTTTAGATGCAAAATTTGACACCTGCTGACTAAAAAACTATGACAACCTAAAATTCTTCTGTTTCTAGTACAGTGGATCAAAGAAAGTGGGTTGAGAAAGTGGATTGTGCTTTATGTGATTGTGCCTTTCAAGAATAATATTCAGCACACTTTTCAAAAAGATACATTCATAAATGGGAAAACAGCCAAGGTGTTTAATTACATTCATAAAGCGATTAATAGTACAACAGATATGAGATGATGTAAAATGTAGTGTCCTAGTGGCTGTCAAAACAATGCATGTTCACATAACAAATACAATTACAGCATACTGTATCCCAATCCACTGGATAATTCAGTATATCCACATTTTTAGCTCTTGGCAGCAAATTAAAAAACTAAATGAAAAAACGTGGAATGTGCAAGTTTCCCTTAGTAACATAGCATTGAGGGCTTTTACCTTTTCAGAATTAACACACTGAGCAAATTATATAATTTAAAAAGGCCTTTGTTTTCTAATGGCATATTTGATTGTCTTATTGCTTTTTATGAATAAATGCTTTGTAAACTAATGACAAAAAACAGTCATGTTCATCAGGGACTTTGTTTTGTTTTTTTTTTTTTTTGTTTTCTCATTTCCTTTGTTTTGGGTTGCTATTCTTTCTTTAATTTGCATTAACACCTCTTAATATTAGCAGTTGTACTGTTTGTTTTTAGGACAATCATTAGCTAAAATATGATTCCTACAAAACCATTTAACTTGGGGAACATAGTAGCTTAAAGATGATGAACTTCATCATTTTTGCACCAAGTGTTAACTTAGCCAGAATTCTAGTCGAAATTCTGTAACAAGGTAACACTATTTAAGTACAGGATGTTTGAATTAAGAACAAATCTAAAAAAACCTAAAAAAAAATAAATAAAGTTACGATTTGATAACAATGACTGAAAAATAAGATGGCTGACAATGCTAGAAAATGATTAGCATGCACTAGTGCCTATAGAACACATCCATTTCCTCTTAAAGTGCTTTGTAATCAAAGATGTTTTAATAAATTCAAATACAACTAATAAACTGCATTTCCTCCTACTATACAGGAAGACCTTAAAATGCACTCAATAAATATGTGTTTTGGTGAAAGTGCAATTTTATTACAGCAATAAGGGATTTACAGCCTTAGTCATGACCTGAAGGACAATGCCAGACATGCTTATAAAATTCACAAGGCAAGCTGTATACCTCACTCATCCTTCTGTATATTGTTCGACCTTGATTTTTTTCAACATTTTTTTTACTTTTTTGATCAACTATAACCTGAGAGACACAATGTATTGTATTTGCTCAAATGTTGGCAGCATCTGCCTCATGTTTAATGGCATTAACAGATAAATAGTGAGGTTGTTGCCTGTAGTCTTGTCATGAACACAGGTGATTTTAAGCTATCTGTGCTCAATGGTAACCCCTCACTGCGAAATGACCCTTACTCATCAGAGGGAAAAGAAAGTACAACAGTTTGACCAGCAGTATCTGCCACTGATTAAATTGCAGACTCGATCCACCACCCCCAGCTTGTATCACTGATTTCCCAAAGCATAGCAAAAACACCTATATAATTCTGAGATGAAGAAATGAGCTTCCCTCCTAAATTGCAGGCTTTTCTTTCACAGCAAAAGACAGATGAGGTCATCCATCACAGCTGCCCCATCATGGTTTCACTGTCCGAAAGGGAATGAGCATTTCTGCTGGCTACAACTTGGCTAAAAGCACTAACACCAAACTGAATGCAGCAGTAAGATCTGAAAGCAATTATTTTTTTCAAACAGATAATGGGAATTTTAACAGGTACTAAGTACTGTGCCTCTCAGGACTGAGCTAAACAAGATTACTTCCACTTAGCTCACAAACACCACCTAGAAAGTAAACTAAGGTTTTAAATAGTAAACAACAAGAAGAATGCTGGCTACCAAAATGAAGATTTAACAGTCTTTATTTTGCATGTTGTTTTTCACTGTAAATGTAATTTCAAACCATGTGACATGAGCAGTGTAACTAAACTTTTATCCAGAATCAAACTAAAAGCAGGGATCAACTTCAGTCCTGTGCCAGTCAGTCAGCTATTCCAGTGTCAGAAACGTTTTAAAATGAATTTATTTTAGATTCGGCTAAAAAAAACTCTCTCAGTGGGCCTGAAGAACAAACATAACGAAAAAAAAGACTAAATGTTTGGAAGATTTTCTGGTTAAATACTTTTTTTGTAAATTTAAGAATTTTACTTTGATTTTTAGGCAGGTATTAAGAAGTTTAACTTGGGCATGTCTAGAATTGATTTGTGTATCTGTTTATTTTTAGTTTGTTGACTAAATACAATTTAGAAACATAAAAATTAAACAAAGAATGGTTACTAATCCAAAACCACCAAAAAAGTAAAAATCTATGTAATCTACCAGCAGATCCACTTAAACAGAGTGAATACATCATGAATATTGCTGTCTACATAATCTCATATTTAGTTTTTTTGACTAACATAAGCTCAACTTAACTGTATGAATCAAATAACAAGAGTTATAATCTGAGAATAAGACCACTGTTTCCTAATCTAATTTGTTAGGGCGTTATTTTTATTTTAATCATAATAATCAGAACTAAAAACATATTACAAAAATAAAATTATGTATGCGTATACCAGATTTTTTGTCAATAAGCTATTGAATTAAAACAGCTCTCTTCTAAGAATGACTCTTAACCAGTGTTGTCAAAACTAAGTACTGAACTTTCTGTACAATCACATGTGCTAACTGATTGGTGCTTTGTGTCATGGCATGTGGCATCTTATGGTTCATTAACAAACAGACAGACAGTAACTGTTTTACAGTACAACAACAACATTTATTTATATAGCACATTTTCATACAAAAAAAATGTAGCTCAAAGTGCTTTACAAAAATGAAGAATAGAAAAATAAAAGACACAGTAAGAAAACAAAATAAGTCAACATTATTTAACATAGAATAAGTAAGGTCCAATGGCCAGGGTGGACAGAAAAAACAAAAAAAAAAAGTCCAGACAGCTGGAGAAAAAAAAAAATAAAATCTGCAGGGATTCCAGACCATGAGACCGCCCAGTCCCCTCTGGGCAGTAGAGTAGAAAAACCAATGATCAATATTATATATTGTGTCAAACAATCAAAACTCAGTTGTTCAATGCTGACACAATAAAATAAAACAAGTGACTATTTACATAATGTACAGTGATTCCAAAAAAAGAAATCATATATCAAAGAAAAAAAGGAGAAAAAAAACAAATCAATAATAAACCAATAATCAAAGTAATCCTCCTGCAAAAATAAAAAAATGTCCTGGCAGTATCTATTCATACAGCAGATACTAGAAAATAAGCAAAAGAAATGAAAAGTGAAGTCCTTCTAAGAAAAACAGCAAAAGAAGAAAGCACAACACAAACATTTACAAAAAATATCTTCTCTCCAAGAAAATCAGGGGTGTTTAGAATACAAAAAACACTGATTCCTTATTGTAAACTTCCAATTCTTTCTACACCTAAGAAACTACTAGACAAACTCTCCATGATTAAACAACAGACTGTTCTGGGTGGTCATACATTTTATATTCATTTTAAATTGGGTCTACCCAACCACATCAGATGTTGCCGATCTCAGACTGTTACGGCGGATGTCCATACATTTACCTTACATGTTAGGCAGTTACAGCAGGCCTTCGAGTAGACAATCATTACGAGTATGCCATGAGACATAGTGCCTTCCTTCCAACATGGAATCATTTATTAGCCACTTCACCCCAAACAAAATCCAGGTAAGTAAAAACACAACTACTTAAAAATACTGTGGTGCTATAAATAGCTCTCATAATAATTTTGACTGCTATTCCTGAAAGTCATATATTACCCCGTTATGCGCCTAGCCACAAGCTGATAGATAGATAGATAGATAGATAGATAGATAGATAGATAGATAGAT
>JANRMT010062822.1:30940022-30964458 GCA_026402145.1 Polypterus bichir lapradei | reverse complement strand
GATAGATAGATAGATAGATAGATAGATAGATAGATAGATAGATAGATAGATAGATAGATAGATAGATGTAAAGGAAATCATACAATAAAACAATGAGAATTACTGTATCCCTTTCCCTTAAGCAAATATTCTCAGATTTTAAAGAATGGATTTATTGAGTAGGGAGCCATCTTGTGAACAGGCACTGACAAATGATATCTTGCTTGGCTGGGTTAACTCTGAATCAATGTAAAAAAATACAATAACTATAAACAAATAGAAAAAGATACTACAACATTACAGGATGGGAGCAGCAGCCAAACTGCTGATGTAAGACAAAGCCTCTGTCTCTTGACAGAATTCACTGACCTCTGACTTCAGGGTGCAGCAACACAATCAACATGGCTCGGTACTCAGAAGAAAACAAAGACACTAGCTCCTCCCAGCTCACAGGAGCTGAAGAATCCTTTTTTATTTACTACATGGGAATTCACAGGCTGTTACTCCTCAGAACATGCTGGCCCAGCCTCAGAGAATTGACTGCTTTGAAAGATCAATTCACATGCTTCTTAAATGCCTATTTTGCTGCAAACTCCTTGTAAGCTAGAGGTGAAGGCAAATGAATGATACTGCCTGCTATGGAGACTAACAGACAGCCCTGATCTTTTACCTTTCTGAAAATTTCCTTATTGAGACAGAAATCCTGATAGGAAAATAAAACAAAATATGGAATTTAAACAAACAAAAATTTAGATCAATAGCTTGCATTTACATTTTTCCCTAGTCTGTACTTAATGCATTCACACTGATTCTTTATATGTGAAAGTGTCCAACATCCATTCCATTGAAACAAAAACCTGCAGCCACCACAGTCCTCATATGGCCAAAACTGAGGACCCCGATGCACATTTACTCATGTATATTTGTGTAGCTGACAACAAAGTAGTTCATTTGAATACACAAAAAAACAAAGGTTAGTGCCTTATGTGCTGTAATGCAAAATACCATTTTAAGGACAAAATAGCATATTACTCATTAACACATATTCTTCAATATAGATTTCACAAGTGCTTGAAAAGTTTAAGAACTTACAACAGACTTTCATTAGGTTAAACATTCAACCATGTTGACAGGCTTACAAAAATGCAAATTTGTGGTTAGCACAAAAGCTAATAAAATCATCCAGTATTTATGCAAACTGGAGGAGAAACTTACTGCAGGATAGTCCTCAGACTGCACGCAGTGCTATCAACACAAGAAAACAATTTATATTTAATATGAGCATGACTAAAATTAGTGCCATATGCATAAATGTTTTATCATTGATCACAATTAAGCAACATACAATACTTTATAAAAGTGTATTATAATCTATATTCATATGCACCAATATAATATTGGTGTGTATGCATGAAAGTAATATATATTTTTAATTATGTGTGTGTGTATATATATATATATATATATATATATATATATATATATATATATATTTAAAAAAATAATACCATGACAATTTCAAGAAGTCAACGCTTACCCACTGGACGCAAGTCAAGAACGATCCCAGGACAGTTCAGTACTTTTGAGTTCCACATTGTGTGGATTTTCATCAAATTTTCAAGCCATTTAAAATAATGTTTGCAAAATTGTTTAATTTTCTAAGCATTCTAATTCTGAGATGCCTTAAGTTTAAGGCATTTTTAAATCAGCTCTTATTTATTTGGTTTATGTCATAAATGCTGGTTTTGGAGTTATGTGGTTTTTGAAGATTTCCGATTTTTTGTTAAGCAAAAATCTAAATTGGGATGAACTCTTTAATTTGTGTTATGTCAAAATGAAGAAAAATGTCTCCATAACATACAAGTAACCACACCAAAATTAGTTCTCATTATTGTGCAGAATGTGCATTTGCAGATATGACTTTTCATTTGGTCAGAATATCAACATCATTTCACTCAATTTAACCCCTTGAGGTTCTCAGTAACAACTTACTGAGTTGGATTGACAAGGCCCCTTTTCCTTAGCACCTTCTTTCAACACATCATTTGTAATTCCCAGATGCCCCCAGGCTGGCTGAGAGATCTAATTCCTCCAGGGGTCTGCTTCACATTTTTCGCCCACTGGGCCATGCCCAAGGGGATGACAATTCTAACTACATACCCAAACCAACTTAACTGGATCATGTCGATCTGCAAAAGCAGTGGTTCTACAACGATAACCGAATCAATTCACCTACCTATTATTGTTTGTATTTAGACTAGTTTAGGATTGTGAGGGCCAAAGCCAATCCCATAAGGACTAGGGCAAGGTCAGGTGCATGGATGAATTCCTTAAAATATGCAAAATCAAAATGATGCTAGCCAAGACTTTCTCTCAATCAAGTAAGTTATATACATAAGAAAGCTGAAATATAAAAAAATAATCAATTTAAACTACTTCAAAGAAAACCCAGAGCTCCTATTGTAATTACAAATATTGATTCATGAGAAATACTTAAAGTAGTAGGATTCTGGTTTCATATTAATTTACTGCTTTTTTTTCATTCATCTCAAATTTACACAAGCAAACAATATTTATAATCTTGCTTTCAGTGTAAAAAAACACAAAGGTAGAAGATTAAATTAGATTGCAAAATTAAGTTAATAAGGAAGCTGGGTACAATTCAACAAAATGTGAGATACTTTAAACTGCAATTAAGACTTTAGTGAAATTTGTGTACTCCAGCAACTGTGACACTGCTGCCTGACTACATCTACGCTTAAGTATGTTTGCGCAATATTTATAAATGGGCAATGATGATGACTTTTAAATGATCAGAAAATTATTTGCGTAGTGTGTGGATAGGTTGAAAATATTTCCATGCCCATATATTAAATACTGTATAAATTATATATGATTTTACAGACAGGCTTCTTTTAACACAGGGGTGATTGAACCAGTCTCAACAAGATCTGTTTTCTCACAATTTCAATGACCTTTGATCTTTCAGTAGCTTTGGCATGACATGCCTTTGTGTGTTATAAAAAGGTCATACAAAGAGGTGAACAATGAAAATAAATTTTGTTTTGTTTTGCATTTATTTATCAGGGAATAACAAAACTGCAATTACATTACACATAAATTATTGTAAAGTAAATAACCTACAATAACTTTGGAGCTCAAATGCACTCTTTCTGAATACAGAGAATGCGGCAAAACTAATTTACCAATTACAGACTAGCAGACAAAGAGATAGACAGATGGTAGATTTTCAGGATCGATCTACAAATCACTGTATCTATATGTTACAGTTAAAAAAGCTATCAAGAAAATGGTGCGTATACACAGCTGCAATAATAAAGATAATTTTTTATTTGATTGGTGTAAAAAGAGTCAATTTGCTTCCAGCTATAGAAAAAGAAAAAGCAAAAAGAAAAATTATTTTTTTTTTACAAAACAATTTATTTAAAAGATAATCATGCTTTCATGAAAAGATTTACAGAAATAGAATCATGCTATTATCAGAAATATAAGAAAGGGGCTTCTTATCACTTTCTGCAGAATTCTTTTTCTTTATAATGGATCCTATGAATGATTATCACAAAAAATAAAAGATTACAATCTTTGTGCTGAACCCTTAAAATCTGACAAAAATACTTCTTAACTTACAGAAGACATGTTAACTTTAAAATATAATTGCACCTTTGTAAACATAAAAGCAATGATGAAAAAGTGGCTGACTCTCATGCTACAAAGAAGGGCAACCTTTTTTCCGAAAATGCCTGTGGCCTTTACTAAAAAGATAACAGAAAGTAAAAATGTCCTGCATCCACTGATGCAGCGATTTGTCTTTTTCATACTGATTCTGTGAAAGAAAATACATGAAGAAACTGTATTTGACGCTTACGTCTGATCAGAAACTGAAGGATGCTTAAACCCAGTAATCTTTAAGAGATGGTCCGTTAAAGATATTAGCTTAGGAATTCATTTACTCTCTTGACCTTTTGAATATTTCTTTACAGGAGAATGAGAAAAATAAGCAAAAGCCACTGCAAGTTAATTGTTTGCAGGGGACAGAGAAGCATACTATAAGGTACATTCAAGCAATATGTAGTAGCTTGTAGTTCTAAACACTATTGTCAGAATTATTTTTGTTGATTTTTGCAAACTTTGCTGCAATTAAGTCATTTTGAGGACAGTAAGGACTGTTTAAACAAATATTAAAAGATCTGAACACACTTTACTAAAAATCAAACACAATCACATAGCTCTTCTAAAAATTAATAGTAACACTAACCTACATATTTAAGAATGTGTTTAATTACACAACGGTACATAAAGTCTGACTTTCTCTTCAATTTATTTTTGTATATCACTCATCACCAAGTATAGGCACAGAACGCGACCTATATGAGGAACTATATTATGATAAAGTAGGTTGCTAAATAATACATTTATACACATAAACAAAGTTTAAGTTGAACACACAGTAAAACAGACCTGAATTTCAATGATGACCACAAACAAATCATGGCAAAATACATCATATTAATATAATAATAAAGAGATGGCTGACTGTCAATGGAAGAAAGCAAAGACTCCAGTTCTCTGCATGATCACACTCCATTAACTTATTACCAATTAAATGAGTTGAAAAACATATTGAATATTTTGTTTATTAAGCCACGAGACTAAAATAAAAACATACTAAAAACAATATGAGATTTATACAGTATAATGTTCTAAGGGTAGCAAACTCCAGATCATGTAGGAACTTTATTCACTGAAAATATCTGGAAATCTTTCAAAATGGTTCTAGAACCACGTGACCTAACAGATATGGCTTTTGAGGTATTCATTGAAATCACACAAGTCTGCCATGTATCTTTTTATAGACTATCAGCAGGCATAGTTAAAGAAAAATGCAATTTTGCATTTTGACAATAGTTAAACCAAATAACAAGGGCATTTTGGGACCAAAAGCTCTGTTGGGGGCACACTGACCTGGAATAGAGATGCCATAAGGAGCGGCTGTGCCATTCTGAGAGGCTGTGCACAGGGTGTGTGTTTGAGTGAGGGGAAAAAGAGAGAGAGGGTAAGGGTAACGTAAGGCTGCCTCCTTGGCTTAAATCCATTGGCGTGAGTATGTGGCTGCAGACAAGTCTCAGGAAGGATCCTGGCTTGGATCAGCTCTCAGATTTACAGAAAATGACTGCACATGGTGGTATTTATATGTAGGAAATGAACATGGTAGAGAAAAGTTCTTTGGAAGTAGCCATTTAGTGGAAGATCAGAATGGCAGTAGAGTAGCTTGGAGGGTAGTCAATGAAGGAGACAGCCTTCAATAAACGTTGCATGAGGGAGCAAGGGAGAGACAATGTATTTAATAATGTATTATGCTAATAGCTCTGGTGATGATAAAATGTCAGCCAAAAAAGTTAAAAAAAAAAAAAAAAAAAAAAGTACAAAATAAAAGTCTTATCAACAAATTATTAAAATGAAGTCTTTCTGAGACTCTTCAGTATGCAAGCAACTCTCCACACTAGTGTTTAGATCTGGACGGTGTATGTGCCCAAAAATATGTCTAACTGCATTGTTGTACCATTGGTCGCGTACTAAAGTGTCAGCAGGCATTTGTGGCATTATACATGTAATTTGTGAGCGTGCCCTTGTCAATTATACAGAGGAAGCTCTGCAGTCTACTTGTAACTTTACACTTAAGGAAAATAAGTAAATAAATCAAGGTAAATAACATTCGACCTGGCTTTTATATAAGTAACATATAAATGCTTCTTATGTAAAGACCATTACAAAACATAATCACAAACAGGAGTTTGCACGATACGTTGGCAAGCTCTGTAATCCGTGCTGTATCTTTGAAGGACAGGTGTGGGGCAGACTGACTGGCAGGAGGACGCCAGACCTCGTCCTGCATCCAAACGTTACCATCTTACACCTTTACGCCTGGTGTAGCTGCGTTGTTCTTATATGTGAGTGGACGTTTCTTGCGAGGATGGCTTCTGTTTTCTGTCTCTGATCTAAGTTCACCTCTGCTATCGCTCATCTTTATTTGAAAACAGCAGTGTCAGATTGGGGCGAGCGTGAACGCGATTGAGAGCATAAAACTGAATTAAAAAAACACTAACCTTTACAAGTACCATACATTTACAGCGGCGCTTACAGACTCAAATTAAATGTATGTTTTAATTGTGTAATAGTAACAATAAGAACAGCCCACTACTCAAAACGTTTATTTTGGGACTAGGAGTCAGCAGCTCTAATTGCTGTACTACCCAAGAAGTTGGGATAACAAGCTACACTAACCTGATTTCTTTTTTTTCAGTTATAATCTTGGAAAAAAGCGCATTTGTTCTGTTATATTTGTATCTTTTGTGAAAGTGCTTATTTGATATTTGGACTTCAGTCTTCACACATTATACACTTCATGTCTACATTTTGTCGTTAGTACTAAAACATGGAAAAAGTTTATCTTTTAGCTAAGTGTTCAACATTTCTGTCATCCTACACTTACATAGATCTTAGTAGACACGGAACACATGTGAAATACGTGTGTTCCAAATAACGATATTTTTTTAGATTAGGTACCTGACTCCCTGATAAACAAGGCTTCAGTTGGGAGAGGTTTTTGCAGGTTCTCCGGCGGTTGGGGGGTATGGTAAAGCAGGCTGCTTGCTGTTTAGGATTAGACACATTTACAAGACAAAAGACATTGAATGGAGACGTGCGAGTGGATTTAAGGTGGGCCGGATTTACGAGTTTTCTCGTAAGCTTTGGTAATTCCAGTGTTAACTAATTTTCTTTAGAATTCTGATAACTTTCTTTTTTATCTTAAACTTACTTGCTTTGACCTATTATTCAGATGATTTTCCTTTTTGCATCAAGATACAAAATTCACTGATTTTGCTGTTACTTTTTTCAAATAATGCAGCATTTTCACAACTGTTTAAGGTTTCACAACTGCTTGTGTGTTTCTTCTGTCTACTCTTTTTTGTAAAAGTTACAGTTGGCTGTAATAGGATTGAGCAAACTTTTTAAACAAAAAAGAAAAATTAATATACACATTATTTTTTTTTGTTTGTTCAATATATAATCTCTCTCTCTCTCTCTATTTTATATATATATATATATATATATATATATATATATATATAAAAAATCCAGCGTCAGTCTGAATGTCTGCCTGCTTTTCACAAGAGAACTACTTAGTTTGCTTATGGTACTGATTTATTTGTGCAAATCCAAAAGAGCGGCTGTGGGCCCAGGGGAGGGGGTGAGGCCCTCCTCACTCACGCGCCAGCCTCCGTTTGAGTTGCTCTACCTCTTGCCACGTGTTGGAGCATACCTTGCCTCTGCTTAGCTAGCGATACCTGTTTGTTCGGCAGACATTATCATCTACAGATTGTTAAGGAGTAACGTTTGACATTTTTGAGAGGGAGAGAGAGAGAGATCAGAGCTACGTGTGTTTAAGAGGGTAGCTGCTGATTGCCAGAAATATCACGGCCACGTGCTTTTCTCCTCACACGGGGGACGCTCTCCCGTCAAAGCTGTACACGTTCAGATACAGTGCCAATGTTTGACATTGGAGTGTACCTACCTTCCGCTTGCCCTGAATTACATTTTGTTTATTGATTTTTAAAGTTTTTCCTGTTTCACTACTACATGGGCGGAGCTGCAGGGGACAGCTAGTCATCAATAAGAGATGTCTCATATTCTAATAAAATTGGTTTAAGGGTATATATAAGCAGAAATGAAAATAATAACAGGTAAGATGTTCATCTTTATTCCTGAAATCAGAGCTCAAATATACAGAAAACTTTGACATCTCTTTGTCTACTGTTTTGAAGGGCACCCTAAATGTGTTCAGTTCTTGTTCCTATCAGGTTAGTACGTGGTTAATATATTATTTTGTGCCAAGTATAGCTTCTTTTTTTGGCATTAGAAAAGTTAACTTTGCATTATGGGAAGCTATGCAAAGGGTATGCATATACCAATGTACTGAAATTAAGACTGGGTCTATTCTTGGTACCCCAAAAGTCAATTTCAAAATAACTTTGGAACAAGTAAAACTGAAGACCGGTTGACTTACTGTTTTATTGAAAGTTTAACCTGTAACTGTACTGTAAAAATCTAGAATACTATGATATAAAACACTGGTGCTGTTCATTCCATCAGCAAGAACAGAAGCAAGAAATGGATAAAGGAACATCAAATGTTAACTTCTGTCTGAGATAATCAGAGCTCTGTCTCTAAAGTACAGCACAAAACCACTTTCAGTTACAGTAACATAAGTAACAGTGAGCACCACCAACACTTAAATTGTTCCCTTTTATAAACTGAAAAAGGGTAATAGTGAATTATTTTTGAGCCACAGCCAAGGTCATATGTTAGTGTAAGACATAAAATGACTTATATTATTTTGTTGATGACATGCAGAATTTTATTGGGCTTTATTTTTGTTAATGATGAGCAGAATTTTATTGGGCTTTACTTTTAAATTGGTATAATTATGAACTGTGCTGCATCTTTTTGCTGAATTTTCTTTCCCATCAGAAAGAGTCTGATTCACTTGTAAGGAAGGTGATCACCTCTGATCACATAACAGTTCTGTCAAGATATGAGGTCTGTAGAATTCTAGATACTGACATTAGAAAGTGTGGTTCTTGTTCCAGATGCTCACAGTGTCTGCATGGGTTTCTTATGGGTGCTGAGGTTTCCTCCCAAAGTCCAAAGACAAGCAGCCTAGTAGGATTGGTTGATTCTAAATTGGTCCCTGATATGCATGTTTGTGTGTGTGTGTGTAAGTGTTTTCCCTGCAATGGGCTGGTGTCATTTCCATGGATTGCTCTGGTCTCAAGCACAGTGTTTGCTGGGATATTCTCTTGCTGCCCTCCAACTGTGCCCTGCATAAGTGGGTTAAGAACATGGATGTAAAAGTATGCCGTTTCCCGTTTTTAGGACGGTCTGTTGGACAAAAAGGTAAGCTTCATATAGAGGTTGGAGGTTTCTCCTCCAAAACTGACACATTAATTAAATTAGTAATTATTTACTTTTTCAATTAAAAAAATGAAGCCGAAGCTATATTCCATTTCCCCCTATATTGCAGGAACAGGTACATTGAAATTTGCAAAACACTTCTAATCCTGAATTGTCTGAACATGTTTGACATACCAAGGACTTTAGAATAAACACTGTATGGGGCTCTATTTGTACAGCACGAAACAGTGCTACATAGTAAAAGTAAATAGTATTTTAATGCCGATTTTACTATATGTCCAGGATGTTGGAATAAGAAATATAATGCAGGGTTTTGTTTTTTTGGTTTGTTGAATTCCTCCTATTGGTCACAATGCACAAACTCCAGCGATTATAATTTTTCCCAAAATATTCACAATCAAAATGAGTGCATCTTCGATTCTGCAGAATAGTAAACCAGGGATAAGAGTAAATTTAGTTTGTTTTGCTAATGAAAGGAAAAATTATTCTGATGTTCATTTTATTTTTCTTATGTTAGATCAATGAAGAATATTTTTGTTTTGTCTTGTAATAAACATAATGAGCAGACCTGAATCTTATAATTTGACAAGTCCTACCTTAGAGGAAACTAGTAGCAAAGCAACAAGTGCATCTGGACCCATGAAAACTGGCCTAGCCAGGTGGGTCTGGGCTGACTTAAACTGGCCTAGTCAATTGTACAAGATGACTTTGCTTATGCTTATTAGATTACTGTGTTTTTCATCAGGGAAATCTGAAAGCACACAGTCAAAATATTTTAAAAATTCCATTAAAATCATGCAAAATGACACCTTTCATTGGCTAACTAAAAAGATTACATTATGCAAGCTTTCTAGGCAACTCAGGCCCCTTCTGGGAAAGATGTAAGATTACATTTTGCCTGAAGAAGGGGCCAGAGTTGCCTCAAAAGCTTGCATATTGTAATTTTTTTAGTTAGCCAATAAAAGGTGTCATTTTGCTTGGCTTTTCTCTACATTCATAATGGCTAACACGGTACAACACCCTAGTACTACATTAAAATCATGTAATTTAGTTTAACTTTTTTAAAGCCGCCCGCTCTATAACAATTTGGAGGTAGTTTTGAACTAAATTAAAATCTTGTAGAGCAACTCAGTTAGCAAATATTTAAATAAGAAACCTCAAATTGCACAAGAAAGATCTATCAGCTGTCAAGCACATGGTGGTATATAAAAATGGGTTTCCACAAGCTCAGACACATTTTGCAGAACTTTCAGGTGTCATAGAATTTATCCTGCATTGGTTAATATGAAAACCACTCAATTTAGGATTATAAAATTCTAAACAATTAGAAAATTTGGAACTCACACCATCACACATTTATAAAAAGTATATATGGTTTGAATACAGTATATCAAGATAGCAGACAGAAAAAAACTTTATTGTTAACTTTCTAATAATTTTATCTACTTGAATAATAATACAAAGTAAAGAATTAAACATGAAGCTTTGATTTAGTTCACTGCCAAGATGTAACTTTCATGCTTATTCCAGCCTAACATACCTATTATCATTGCGAGATACTAAACTTCTAATTACAAGAAATCAGGGAACATTTATTGAGTTTATAATAAAGGAGGACACAGAAGGCTTTTCTGGTAGAAAGGCAGTATATGGCATGTCAAGAATATAAAATTTCTGAGCTCTGAAGAGAAGATTCAAGGGATCAAGTTAATAATTCAGGTAAAAAATGCATAAAATTTTCATATTATCTATCACCCGGGCAGAGATTACATTACACTCTCTGAACAGAGTGAGATTTCACTCACCCCAGTGTACAGAATCTTTGGGCTAGCTTAGGTTGGAGCTACTGAATCAAAGCAGAGGTCATTATTTTTTTCCCTGTTCTTCCTCCATCTCCTCTTACTGAAGAGAGAAATTTGACTTGGTACTGTTGTGGAAAAGCTTACTAAAAAACCATGTTAGCCTTGCTGGGTTTCTCATTCCCCATTTTCAAACACAGGCCCAAGAGACAATAAAAATCATTAAACACTTTGATTTGTTATACTACCTATGAATCAAAGGAAATTAAAGCAAAATTACCAACATGGGAACAGAGTAGTTGGTTCTCTGATGCTACTGTAGAGGTCAATAGCTTGTTTGCTCCAAATTTCCACAAATTTAACTGACAAAACATAGGGAAATCTGTGGGATATTTCTAAATGTTTACTACACTCTATTCTATTTGTATCTATTACCAGATGGAGCTCCTGCAGATGTGAATATACTGAAAACAATTGCCCAGATCCGTTCAAAGGGAACTTCTCAGCTGGTACAAAATCATTGCCAATGCATTCATTTTAATGTAGAGCATATACTTTCAAGGCATGCTTTTATTAAACAGGATCTGCAAAATATATTGTTTTCAGATTGCTGTTACTGTGTTAAATAAAATTTCTGCAAAAAATTCAGGATATTTCATAAACGTACAAAAGCCTAGTTAATAATAAACGTATAACTCAATTTTTACCTAAGACAACAGAACCAAGTAAAATAAAATATATTACATATACTTATGTTTACATATAGGTTAAAAGGACAATGCCAGCCTCCAAGATCAGAAAATGATCAAGGTAGATACATATCAGAAAACTAAAAATATCAAATAACTTAAAAATACATAGTGCAGGGTGAAAGAGTATTAAACAGCTGATGCTATAAAAGAGTGAAGAAATGTGAGTTATCCACAAGACAAAGTCTGCTGTGCAAAATCAATATGTGATCAAGTGTAAATGTTGTGGAGTCAATAAAGAAACAGCTCCCACACATTGACTTAAATGTATACAAGGGAAATAGGCTATACAGACACCCAGGTGCAAATTTCTACACTTTCTGTCCTGACAGAAAATATCCTTACGGCACAAAAATCATGCATAGTTTTCTAATAAACTCCTCCTTGGAACACTCCATCAAAGTTGAATAATTCATTCTTGAAACTGTAAGATAATCTATAGCTCCTAAAAATAAACAATTTACTCTGTATTACCTATCCATCCTTCTATCTATCCAAGGGATGAGAGGAACAATTCCTGGACAGAGTGCCAGTCCATCACAGGGTGAACAAACACACACACACAGAGCAGGGGCCAATTTGGCATTGCCAATCCACCTAACCTTCATGTTTGGACTGAAGAAGAAAACTAAACTGGAGCAACTGAGGCAGGGGGAACCCACATGGATTTTCACCAGGAGGAAATGGTCCTTGAAACTTATCTTTATTTCTGTATATTTACCTGACATTTTTATTCAAGACAACGCACAAGAGTGGAAAACAGATTTTGTTTTATACACTTGAAGCACAGACAGGTTAATTGAACATGCTTAGGGTCATAGAGTGAGTCGGAGGTGTAAACTGAACCAGCAAACCTAGGGTTTAAAGTCCAGAGCATTAGCTATTATTCTACACTGTATGAACTCAACCAAAACTGCTTAGAGGAATGAATACAAACAAATAAAAAAGGAAAAAAGAACAGACTAAAAAACCCAAAGTTGAAACTGCAGAAACAGGTGGCTTAATTATTAATATATTTATATAGGTCAGACAGTATATTTCAGGTTTTTACTTTTTGTTTTTATGCTGCAGATTTAGAATTTTTAAGAAAGACAGATTTTACTGGCCTTATTAGGATCATTTTAAATATACCACTATCTGAAAAATGAGAAAGGTTTCAATACTTTTGTAATATAAAATGTTTTTATTATGTATTTATGCAAGGTTTTCCTTTAAACACATTTAGTTGAATAAAAAGTTTAACAAACAGTTATAAAAAATAACCAGCCATGTCAAATAGCTTGACAGTATAAAATAAAGTATAAAACGGGTGGAGAACTGAACCTGTAAATCCCATGCATCACGGTTCATCTACTTACTATCTCTATGTCATGAAAATAAGTATGTGAGACAGCAAACTAATAGTCACATTTTGTTTAACACACAAATGAGAAAAGTATAAAATAATACTTGGTTTTCTGTACAGTCCACTCAATATACAGTAAAGGCTCTCAAGGAAATATTAAGATAAACTAAATGCACTGCCACCTTATGATTACATCTGTTTTTCACACTTCAAACATAGTAGAACTCACAAGTTGAGCACACCTGTGTTTTGCAGTGACTGTCATCAAAATTTACATTGCAATATGGTTTTACACAATGAACAGTAATCTCCTCATAAGTTAAACATGTTTCTTTATTCTAAGCAGCAGCACAATATGTGTAATGATGGCTTTTTGAATATCTTGGGAGATCATTAGGCTTCCTAGCCTGAGGTTTCCCACAGGGGGCTGGATAGTTTCAATCCAACCCTTTCAACTAATAAGAATAGTTTGTCAGGGAAAAGCCAGCTGAGCTAAAATAATGGATTATGAAAAAGTAACTGAAGACGGTGGTTGTGTTCCAAAGGAAACACAAAAGTGTCATTTCTATATGGCATAACTTTTAGGGCTAGTAATGTAGAGTGCCTTCTTTAAGTACAGTACATACAGTTAACTGAAACAACATGAACTTGACAGTTTTTTTGATTAAGTAAATGTATAATAATGCACAGGTTATATTACAACAACCATCTTATTTTTTGTTTTATTTTCTTTTTGATATCTTGTACTTATTCAACTAGAATCACCTCTTCTTGAAGGTTGCAACATCCACGCAGTGTCTCAAACAGTGGATTAGAGCCTGGGCCTATATAGAAGCTAGTGAAAAGTAGACACTAAACCTGGACTGGACGGACATAAATATACCTCAATAATCATATTAAACGCATGGACCAAAGGAGAATACAAAACTTATACATTCTCGCCAGGGAGCTAAATTAGTATACAAGTCCTGCTACACCATCAAGCAAACCCATAAGTGAAATATTTCATTTTAAATTGCATAGTACACCAAATTTAGAATTTTAACATTTTACTCCTGATAAACAGAAAGAGCAGTAATGCAGCAATAAATTGCAATTCTAATTATGATTAATCATATAATAGTAAATAACAAGTCAGCAAAAACAGACAGATCATGCTTAAAAAGATATATTGTATATGTAGAAAAGAAGAAATAATCTGGTGTATCCACTTCATATTTAATAATATGTGACATTTATGTGACTTAAAAATGATGTCTCAGCAGAAGAAATAGTTATTGTGAAATAGAAATTCATCCCTCAATACTTACTGTAAAAAGTAATATAGGAAACCTAATAATATTTATAATTGATTCTGTATACTACTACAATTTGAAAATAAATATATCCAGCAGACCACTAACTGTGACATTAAGATACTAAGGCATTATTTGCTTTAAAATAGTGAATAATTCACTGAAGCAAACAAAAGAAAAAATTACTATTATTTTACATTTCATAAACCTGCAGGTAAAATAATATTATAACAGGCACCGACATTGTATTTAGATACAGTAAACAGCATTTCTGAAGGGGAAAAAATTTAATGAAAATTACTAGAATTTTAATTTATGAGACAGAATATCTTTGGTTGATTTTAATTCACCTCTTTTACATTTATGTCCTTTTTATGCTTTAAGATCATATTTAACTAATATTATAATATGACCTTACCTGCTGTGATGTCATCATCTGTCAGGTCCCCATCTTCCTCAGTTGCTTTTACATCAGGGCCCAGAGAATCTCCAGCTGCAGGAACAACTGGGGTAACCTCGGTTGTTGCCCCTGCTGAAATTGAAAAACATAGTAACTTTATGTTCACCAAGTACAAACATTTTTCAAGTTTTAATTTAAAATGGTACAAGACACATACTGTTAAAATATTATACCAGCAAGCCTAGCAAATATGAAATTCAAAATAGTAAAGACGAGTAATTTGGGTGACAGCACTGATATATTGTTGCAGCTTTGACTGATATACTGAGCCTTTCAAAAAAAAAAAAAAAAGTGACAGATGAAATATGATTAAAGATGAACACTAATAAAATACTTTACAAAGAGACAAATGTTTCTGCAATAAGGAACCTATAACACTAAATCTGCCAGATGAATTTGGGATAATTTCTGAAAGTTTTTGTTTTTGAAATTTAATTAATGAAATTGATACAAATAATTATTGACTGTGAATCAAAGCAGACGGTAAGAGATAAACTTTGCAACATTTCAAAGAAGGAATTTAAATAAAGATAGTTAATTAAAACATTCTCCAGTTTAATTCTTTCTCCTTTCGTTAGAAATTATTAGCATACTGTGCACACACACAATCTAATAGGATGCTTATTGTCTCTACTGTACAGAGTTCATTACACGAAGTTCATGGGCTATGAAATTGAAAATAGTAGAATACAAAAAGAATTAAGGTTAGCCATTTGCCAGGTAGAAAGCTGCCAAGAAATGACAGACAACTTTGCCTTGACCTGGTTAACCTCTGACAGTGACAAAGACATCATCTTAAGGCTTCCTTTACTCTGCAAAAGATCCTGTCTATTGGAGATTGCCCCTTTTTTTGTTTATTATGGATCCTAATTTCATCCAAGAGCTGACCTGTGCCAGAATTTCATTGCTCAGAGATTCTGATTCTCTTCAGTGGTGGGTTCAATTAATCAAATCTCTCAAGGGTGACAGTTCAGCAGATTAAAGAATTACACTTGCGCATGATTCCACCCAATTCATAAAAACTGATCACCTGTACCTGCTCCCATCAATCCAGCTAACTATGTTGATATGTAGCTAAAAAGCCGAAGGTTTAGCTGTCTTAATGAGTAAAAAAAAAAAAAAAACAGCAATCATTCTTTCATGAAGTATATTAAATAAAACTGAAAAATCCTCTGATACTGTAAATAAAATGTTAGAACACAAGGGTGACTGAATATCTGTTAGTAAATTAAAAATATGTGACAGTGACAAAGGCACCTAAAGTGCTAATTAATAAGAGGTCCACATGAAAGAACTATAATCAATAAGACACAAAGTACTTTGCAAAAACACTCAGTTACAATTCTCTCATTTTACTAAATATTATTACAAACTTTAATTTTTTGTTTTACTCTTGTTATAATATTTTAACTTTGTTTTGGTGATGTACAGTAACTATGTTTCCTTGCTGCTGCCTGTTCTGTTCATCATCACTACTAGTCTATTCATTCATGTGGCTGTGGCCAAATTATTGTTGGAGATGGCGTTCCTTGCTACTGGGTGACTGCTGGTGTAGCATGCTATCTAAAACAAATGAATTGATGTGTATAGGAAGGGCAAAGGATATTAGGTATTTAGACATCTTTAACAATTTTGGTTTATTTTGATCTATCTCCTAGTACTTCTGATTTTTTTAACCAAGTTAGCTCTCTCATTTCCCATTATTAATGTAATGTAAAGTAATGTGAGGTACACACAATAGGCATGTCTAATTAACAATGAAAAATAAAAAAGGGGGGGAGCAGACCAACTCATCCAATACTTACTGCAATGTTCAGCAATATTACAATAATTTGTAAATGTTTTTTCTTAGGTAAAGTTGTTGTACCCATGGTTCTTTGTGTCAGGCCTGTATTTTAAAGTTGAAGTCATCTTTCTCACATTGCCTGAATGCCATAAGCAAGCTACCTAGGTAATGAGCATGTTAACATACTATAAGAGTAGAACTGTTCTTAGCCGGGATACTTCACAATCAAAAGAATCTGATCGGTTATATAGAATATAATCTCTTTTGAATATGATGGAAGTGATTAATGATGAAATATAGTTTAAGAACACCCTGCACCTACTGTAGAAAAATGTTGGGTTTATTAACATGCTACATAAAATTCTTAAATATGATAATTAACCACATCTAAACTATATCATACATTTCTGCAGACTATTTTGGAATACATCAGAACACCTCTGGCTAATTGTAAGACTGTACCAGGCCATATTGTTGATCTGTTCACCTTTCATGCAATATAACCAAAACTCGAATGCATTTATTGCTAATAGGACAGCATGGCAGTTCTTTATAAAATGTTGATGTAACACGGCACCAGCATTCTACCTTTGGATTGAAGGGCTGGTTGCTGTCTGTATCAAGTCTACATGGGATTTCCTCAAACATGTTACATATGTGCCATTTAAGTGTGGGTTTGCATGTGTAAGTGGTCCCTATACCAGACTGTATGTTTCTGCCATGTGTGTGATGCTGTCAGCAATAGAAGAGTCAGTCAGCTGGTCTGCAGAGAGAGAAAGAGAGAAAGGATCAGAGCACAATGCCAATACCTGGCTTGTCAGATAATCACAGCATGTGCTGCCTCTCAAAAACTTAAATGCAATATCCAATAAAATTCATTATTTTAAAGCACTCTTCCATTCACAAGCCCAACACACAAGGATACAATTTCAGTTAAATTAAAACAAGAAAGAACATGTCAGACATGTCACAAAAACATGAAAAGTATGGTGATTATACTTTGAAATAATCTTGTCTATCTATTGTGATGGACAGCCAGCATTTCAGTCCGGCCAGGACGTCCCTCTACAAAAGAAAGCAGCCTTTTCAGGGCATTACATCCCTTGGGACGCTAGATGGCAGCTACCACGGATGGAAATGGTTCCTCGGATTCACGCAGGGCAGCATGGGACATGGAGTCCATCTCTTTATCACTGTTGGGTGCCGTGGGTGCCGCCAGGGTGAGCTCACCAAGAACCCGGGGACTATTATAGTTACGCCAACCCGGAAGTACTTCAGGGTCACGAGGACGGAAGCCTGCAGTACTTCCGTGATATGTGATAAAGGAAGATGTGGTGTTGACCCGGAGAAAGAATACTTCCGGGTCATAGACTTTAAAAGGACTCTGGGAAACCCCAGCAAGCTGAGCCGGAGTTGGGTGGTAGAGGACGGAGCTGCTGGGAGAGGAAGATTAATTATTATTATTGTGATTATTGTATTGATTAAGAATTGTGGAGTGTGCGGTGCTTTGGGCACAATATTGGAAGAAATATTACTAAAGATTCTTCTTGTACTTTTACAAGTGTGTCTGGGATGTCTGTCTGGTGGGTTCAACGAGGCAACAGCCCCTCTAACGTCCACACTATGAAGTATATATAGTGTGAACATGTTCATTTTTCTTTTTTTAGAGAGTTTTATTCTTGAATGAAGCTTAGAAATGGGGAGCAATTACACACTAATGTGGAGGACCATTTTGTTAAACATATAGTTTCAAAACATCACAAATTGGTGAGTATCATGGTTATGCAAATCTTGCATAAGAGTTCTGAGGTGTCACCCATGCAGGTCATAGTGGTAAAGGTAAGCTAATCTGACAAGGTTCTTGGCCCACTGTAATGAAGACTCCATAAATCGAAAACAGAAGGTGTGCAAGTGATGACACGTAAGCATAACATAACATATTTAAACCCATTTCATCCAATTCAGGGCAATAAAGCTGCATGGCTTTATACAATGTTCAAACATAGCCTAGCAAAAGGCAGTAGGCAATCCTGGATGGAGTGCTAGTCCATCGGAGGACCCACTGATGCAAATATCCACAAAGGGCCAGTTGACAGTTGTCCATTAACAACTTGTAGTTGTTCCTTTATGTTTCATTCACTGTAGTTTTGTTTTAAAGCTCAATAAAATTTAAAAGAAAAAAAAATGTTGAATAACGTAACATAATATTATTTGGTACGTGGGAGAAAAAAAAATCAGGTACCAAGAGAAAAACTTCAAGTGCAGCAAGAAAGAGAAAGTATAATCTCCACAAAGACAAAGACCAGCTGTGAAATTCAAACCCAAGACACTGGATGAATGAGGCAGCACTATTAACCACATTGTGCCTTCATACTTAAAGATGTCAATTCTTTTTAACCACAGCAAACAGTGAATTAAGGTCTGTGAGGTTTTAAAAAATAAAGAAAAAACATATTTTAAATTTTTTTCCAAAGAGTGCAAGGTTCAAACAATTTTATTAAATAAGCATAATGCACATTACTATGTAAAATGGCCCAATTCCTGAACATGCAAAAGCAATGATTCATTACTTACAGTTAATAATTTAAATAAAGTACCAACCTTAAAGCAAGAATTAAATTATTCAAACAGTTAAGAAAGACACTCTAGACACGCTGAGAAAGAGTGAAACAAAGAATATAAGATTGTGCTCTTGTCAAAAAAAAAAAAGCTGCCCGTTTCCCTGAGTGGCCACATGTGTGCATCCAAGTGCAAGACTAGAAACTAGAAAGGAATGAATGAAGAGAGAAAAGCAGAGCAGTGCCTTTAAATTTGAAGGGAGTACATTTAGAATGCATGCTGGCAGACTGTGTGCTTGTTTTTATTCTCAGGATTTCATTTCCCTTTAATGTTACTCATTTTGCATCCAAAACTGCAGAAATGCGTTATTTTTTTTAATTCATGCATCTTGTGGATGGCTTTAAGTTTTAGATGAATGGATGATACATACAATTCCCTCAGATTACATCAAGTAATAAGATAACAGCTCTCTTTGTACAGTTTAGCTGGTAGAACATAAATACATTTTTTATTTATGAATTCATGTACTAGCTTATTTTCAAATATGATTTTTTTGCAACAGTAAAACAGCAACAGTATTTTTGATTGAGAAGTAGAAATTCATAAAAAATCATTCATTTTTAAATCCTGACACTTTTGTGGCCAGAAGTTATGTCAGAGTTTGCAATGTGTTAAACATATAGATGCACATAATAAATGCATAAAACACTGAATTATTGATGTTAAATTCTGATGCTGTGTGCTAATCATGAATATGAGGAGGAATGATCTTAATTACTTACTCCCTCTTTACATTCTGTTTAGGTCTTCAAATATATGTTCAATGTCCACTACTTACTGGATTGGATATTTTTTTCTCATAAACTACAAATTGAAGAAATTATGAGTACTACTATCAGATGAATCTAGACTGTTTTTGCATTGCCTTCCAACTGTGTGTACCATGTGAAGGATCATATGCTTCCCAGGAGACAATACTACTCAGAAGCAGAATCTTCATTTTCCAGGTTGGAAATTGGACACTTTAACCGCATTGTTCAAAAAGAAGCCTTTTTTTATAATTTATACTGTTTGTGCTTTTTGTTGATAGTGTAAAATTAATCTTGTTTTAAATTTTTTTAATTAAAATTATATACAAATGTGTTGTGTATTGCAAAGGATCATTAAAACTTATCAAACCACAATATTTATATTTTATTACATGAATTTCCTGATATATAACAGATACAGGACGACCCTTAATAAAGGCAATCTTTCTCATTAGCAAATATTTTGCCATTTAACAGAATCCATTATTTTTAATTGGTTTTGACTGTTGCAATTATTTATTTTTCTTTCCCTTAACATAGTCACAGGGAGGAAGAACCTATTGCAGCCACACAAGATTTAAAGTAGTAACCAACAATAAACAAAAAGTTCATTCCTATGCACAGTCATATTTGTCTAGTTTAGAGCAGCAATAAGATTGAGACATGGCAAAAGACCATCATACTCACAGCAAACCTATAAAGACTCAGGAAGAATGTTCAAGTAGCACATAAAGACTTCTTAAAACTAGAATCAAATCTGGGTCCCTAGAGTGGGGAGGCAGCACTGCTAACTTAAAGACACTACTACAATGCAATTTTAGTATAACTGTCATTTAATGTACATATGATTTATTTCTAATAATGCTCATCAAATTTAAAAATAGTTAGATTTCCTCTGAAATGCCAAATAAGTGTCACCTCAGTGCTGCTTCTTCCAGGCAGAACACATGACTCTAAATTGGCCCCATATAAGTGCCTCTGTGTGTGTGTGTGTGTGTGTGTGGCAATGCACTGCAGTTCATAACATGTACTTCATTTGATAACAAAAGTGAAAATCTGAGTTGAACTGATATTTCTGCACACTTGAGACATGGAGGTCCCAAATGGACACCGAAGTTTGAACAAAGAGTTCAAGGAGTGACAAATTTGAAGGACAACATAATGCACCTATGAGGAGGCACTTGTTCTATAACTTGAAGGGACTTTAATCCAATCACCAGTGGTTACACCTTCCTTTAAAACAAGCTACATTAACCTCCGAACTTTGCACTGGCACTCTTGTTCACACCCTGAAACCATAAATCCATTCTCTCTTCGGGGAGCTGAATGCTGGCAATCTCTTCTCTGTGTGGACTTGAAAGTTGAGATCTACAAGTACTGTGTCAATGGATGAGCCCAGTCTGAGGAGACTGAGAAGTAGCCATTACTTCAAGAAGGAAACTTGAGCATTTAAACTCTTGTGCCAGGAAGAGTAATTCATTTTCCTATGAAGATGCACTGGACACAGCAAAGAACAGTGAACTGAGGAAGGTAGCATCACAGCATGCCATGGATGAAGGACCAATTATCAAAGGGAAAAAGTGTACTCCAATGCAAGAAGAACTCTCTTTTTGAACTCAGAGCAACAACAGCTGTGGGCAGAAGGAGGAGTATAGGAAACTAATCAAGGAATTTGTTAAATGGTGCGACTCAAACCACCTACAACTGAACACCAGCAAAACCAAGGAGCTAGTGGTGGATTTTAGGAGGCCCAGGCCCCTCATGGACCCCGTGATCATCAGAAGTGACTGTGTGCAGAGGGTGCAGACCTATACTGTAAATACCAGGGAGTGCAGCTGGATGACAAATTGGACTGGACTACCAATATTGATGCTCTGTGTAAGAAAGGACAGAGCCTACTATACTTCCTTAGAAGGCTGGCGTCCTTCAACATCTGCAATAAGATGCTGCAGATGTTCTATCACACATTCGTGGCGAGCGCCCTCTTCTACACGGTGGTGTGCTGGGGAGGCAGCATAATGAAGAGGGACGCCTCACACCTGGACAAACTGGTGAGGAAGGCAGGCTCTATTGTAGGCAAGGAGCTGGACAGTTTGACATCCGTGGCAAAGCGATGAGCACTGAGCAGGCTCCTGTCAATCATGGAGAATTCAATGCATCCACTGAACAGGATCATCTCCAGACAGAGGAGCAGCTTCAGCGACAGACTGCTGTCAGTCCTGCTCCACTGACACACTGAGGAGATCGTCCCCCCCCCCCACACTATGCGACTCTTCAGTTCCACCCGGGGGAAGGGGGGGGGTAAACGTTAACATTATACAAAGTTATTGTCTGTCTGTTATACCTTCATTGTTATCACTCTTTAATTTAATATTGTTCTTTATCAGTATGCTACTGCTGGAGTATGTGAATTTTTCCTTGGGATTAATAAAGTATCTATCTATCTATCTAAGATATATTAGAACTTTAAATAAATATATGGTTGTCTGTCTCATCTGTTTTGTGTCCTGTCTTCTATGTCGCAGTTATCATATTTCTATAATCATTGCGTTTATCAAATTATTTTATTATTGTGTTTCTCAAAACATGTGTGCTTCAGTTACCTTGATATAAGTCAAACATCCAGAGACTTGAGAAAGGTAAGGAAAATAAAGTAGGCGCCTTAACAAATTATTTCATTAATTACCGGGGTTGCCAAAGGAAAGACTGATCATTAATTAACCAAATATAAGACTCCTTCCTCTTTTTCTGAAATTTAATTTGACATCCCTGGGGCTAGGCAAGTAAAATTCACTTTCCTATGTGTGTGAGTAGTTTGAAAATGAGTGTGCCCTGCAATGGGCTGATATCTACTCTAGGATTCATGTCCAACGCTTCTTTCATAGGCGCTAGCTAAAGTGACCCTCAATTGGATTATGCAGGTCTGAAGATGAACGAATGGATGGATGTTCATCCAAGAGTTCAAGCTGATTAATGTCTTCAGTGGTTTAAAATCTTTAGTCAGTTCAAAGGTCAAATACTCAAGCAGACAATTTTCCTTTCACCCCACTTAGAGAATGTGGATGAGAAAACTACTCTACGGGATCCCTTTGATTAACATATCTTTACAATCTAAGTCATAAAAATTAACCACACAAATAACAAGAACAGCAATCAATTAACTAAATGGTTAATATAATATTTTGAAAAGAATTTAAATCAACCACCAAAACAAAAATCCACTTCAAATTAATGCAGATTCTATTTTTACCATTCCACAGCATCTGCAGAATTTCTTTTTGTAATTTGTGTTTTAATAGAAAGTCAAGGCTCATACAATTAAGTCGGCAGCATTTAACTAAAAGCACTGTTGCAGCAATAATCACATTCCAACTATGTGGTAGAAACTGCAAGCGCTGCCTGCTTTTGTATTTACTGTACACCAACTTTATGCTTTGTCTAAGCTCTTTGAAGGCAATAAAACTCTGTTTCCTCCTGTCTCTTGAGACAAGCCAATATATCATCTGGAGAGAAAAATTCACCCGTCACTGCTTTACTGACTAAGTCTGAAACAAAGACTGGCAACCTTTGTCTCAGTTCAGCAAGGCAGGAATTTTCTATTTTTAATCAGGATGCCAAAGCCAAAACAAACCCCTCTGCTGGCTGTGGATTTATAGTGGTGTGTTCAGTACTAGCACTATTTTCTATGCATTTTGGGCAAGAGACCAGCAGCACACACCGAAGAACGTGCTCTTTCTCTCGCTCTCTTCCCCCTCTGCAAAAAAGATCTCCCACTCTTCTCTCTGCTTGTTTGCTCTCTCTCTTTCTCTCACTGATAGACAGACTGCATGCCTCACATTAATTCACTTCACACTACTCTTATCGATCCATAGCCAGCTCCCCAATTACATTATACATACAGCCTGTCTCCCTTCTTGCACCCACGGAAGGCAGGCCTTTCAACACAAGGAAAGAAAAATTCAGTTTTTCAGTAATTTTACACAGAAGAATGTTTATTTATATAATCCTAGTTACTGTTCACCTCTTACAGAAAATATCATTATTTAAAAAAATGGTAAAGAGGATAAAAAAAAAAAAAAAAAAACTAATGGTTATGAAAAATGAGTCCTTTGTTCATTACAGGCCTCTTTATGTATTACACATTGTTATGGTGGACAAATGGTCTCTAATGTTGGCTGTATATCACTGCGTTAAAACGTGACTGTGTAATTTTAGTCTATTGCCATATAAAATCTATCCCTATTTTATGAAGTCAGTCTAATAGTTTACAGTTGACATTTTACAAAAAGATGACAGCATAAACGAAACAATCCTAGACAGGATGTCAGTAACAGAACAGGTCATACAATACAATACAATACAATACAGTTTATTTTTGTATAGCCCAAAATCACACAGGAAGTGCCACAATGGGCTTTAACAGGCCCTGCCTCTTGACAGCCCCCCAGCCTTGACTCTCTAAGAAGACAAGGAAAAACTCCCAAAAAAACCTTGTAGGGAAAAATGGAAGAAACCTCGGGAAAGGCAGTTCAAAGAGAGACCCCTTTCCAGGTAGGTTGGGCGTGCAGTGGGTGTCAAAAGAAGGGGTTCAATACAATACAATACACAGAACAGAACAAATCCTTAATACAGCATAATAATAAAAAATTTTAGAAGTACAG
>JANRMT010062822.1:30879947-30940012 GCA_026402145.1 Polypterus bichir lapradei | reverse complement strand
GGGGGGAAATAGAAGAATTTCAGCGAATACCAAGTGGATACAAGGAAAAATGTACTATTTGTTGGTTTAAACAGTGGTATAAACAACAAAAGGAAGTTGATCGAGTGACACAGAGTGTCGGAGAAACTCGAAAGCTCACGTTCACAAAGTCGCACAGTGCCCGAAATAAAAAAGAAGTTGTCAGATAACAAAGTCGCCGTGAAAAGGCAAGTCGTAGCCAACCGTCTGAGTGTCATATGAAAGCTTATTAGGGTACAGAGAAAAAAAAATAGGCACATAGTGGGGAAAAAAGCACGAAATGTCAACTTTAATCTGTAAATTTCCACTTTAATCACATCATTTATTTTGTCATTAAAGCAGAACATCATAAACTTCATCCTAAAATCATTTAATTTACTAGTTTCTAAAATCCCATCGTAACTAAAGTAGCATGTTAAATGCTTTGTTTTGTATTTGATCTTCTATATGCTCTGTGTGTGTGAATCACTACGTGCTTCTTAAACCAGCTTTCTCTTCCTCTGACAGAACACAGAATCCATTACATTCCTGATATTACAGCTCTCTGAGTAATTAAAATACTGAGATGTATACTTGATATTTTCATGATGATAGGAGTTAAAGCATGTTATTAAACACTGGAACATGGTGGCACAGTGATTGTTTATGCGACACGCAAAATGCTTGCTGCGCCGTGTGCTTCCTTCGATGAAATAATTTATTGCATTAGTACTGTCTCTTTGAAACGTACTAACCCCAAATTCCTGTCCTTACTTTTCTTTCTCCAAATACCCAATCACCACACAATAAGCTCTATAATAGATGTTAAGCCATCTGTAAGCTTGGAATGCCGATTCTTCAAAACTTTTAAGGAACACTGAAATATCTTCGTAGTACATGTTAAATTATTCTATCCATCCAGTGTTACGTCAGTCCCAGCAAGAATACAGTGCAAGGCAGGAACAATCCGTGAATGGAGCACCAGCTCCTTGCTAGCGCTGCGACACCGTGTCCTCATATGTTTATTTATTAACAATATAGATTAAGTTAAAGTTTTGTTTTGCTGCATTTCATCTTAAAAATGATAGCATCATCATATGTAAATACGAGCTTTATAAAGTGGCTCAAGTTGTGCAATATTTTAACTGTATCGCAACTGCATTAACTGTATGCAGTTAATTTCAGTGTATTTATAAAGCCGCGTCAGGGATGTGGATCTAAAAAAGAAAAGGAAACCAAACAGGAACAGTAGCACTGCTTTGATGCTGGGTGCCGCCAGTCTGCAAAACTGAGCGCAGAACTTGCGTACGCCAGGGTATGAGCTACCGTGGAAAGCATGGCTTTATGCCAAGTTTAGGTTTTATACATCGCGATTTGAGCGTGGAAATGTTCGTACATAACATTTTTGTGCGTACGCACTGTTTATACATGAGGCCCCAGGTCCCTAAGCCTGAATGGAGTTGGTGTTCTTGCAATGACTTCCATTAACTTAAACAAGTCTCCGAATTTGATCTGATGCCACAAGTGGACGACTCCTCAAGCAACTTGGTAATTGATCACGTGACATGATGAAGAGATACTCCCTTAACAGAATCTGCCATGGTAAAGACCGTGTTCAGTACACTTAATGGCCATTAGTATTATCATGTTCTCCCATTTGGGTTATATTGGGCTCCTGTAACTTTCCCGCATCTGGTGGACAGAATATCACAGTCTCATAATAACTATAGTGCGGCCTACTTGGATGACGTCATTCATTCCAGCACCTTGGAGGAATACGTGTGACAAGTTTGCGTGGTACTCCTGACACTTGGCAAAGTCAGCCTATGTATCAACCCAAAGAATGGTTTCTTCTGATTGACTGAGGCTAAATATTTAGGCTACTTGGTGGGTAGGGGTACCGTTCATCCACAATGCGCCAAAGTAGATGCCATCCTGAACTGGCCCCATCCAAACAGGTGCAGGCATTCTTAGGGTTAGTGGGTTACTACTACCGATTTGTTCCCTGGTTTTCTGAGAAAGCAGCTCCCTTCTCAGTTTTCACAAAAAAAGCAGGCTCCTAACACATTGGTATCAGATGCTAATACAGAGGCTACATTCCGTGACTTAAACAGGCCCTTATGTCAGCACTGGTCTTAATTACTATGGACTTTTCTTCTCCTTTTATTTTACAGACCAACGCTTCAGACACAGATCTCGGTGCCGAGTTGAGCCAAAGCATTGACAGTGCTGACCACCCCATCATATTCCTGAATCGGAAACTACTGGATCAGGAGACCGGGCATGCAACAGTGGAAAGGGAAGCCTTGGTGATTATATGGGTTGTCAACCAATAGCATTACTACCTCCTGGGATGTAAATTGACTCTGATGACGGTTCATGCACCCATACAGTGGATGGCACTTCATAAGGAAATGAATCCTTGCGTGACCAGGTCGCTCTTGGATCTGCAACCATTTCTTGTTTAATGTCATCCATCGTTGAGACTCTCTCCATACCAGCGCTGATCCTCTGTATCGAGTTCATGACCTCGCGGTTGGTAATGCCTGACCCAACATGTCTGGGCTGAGGAGTTTCCTGTCACACATGTGTGCCTAGAGGACAGTTTAAGAGCTTGGATAATTTTAATTTTCCCCCAAGAAGCCAGAGGACACTGTTGACTACTGCTATCTTACTCAGTCTATTCTGGAGACTCGTGTTGTCATTGTTTCTTTTCTTTTTCAGTGTGCTTTAGTTGAACTTATTATGTCCTTTTGTCTCTTTATTACTATAGGCATGGACATAGATTTAGATATATAAATAGCAATATACGGAGAAATAGATAAGCACATACATACACAACTGGTGAAAAGTTTTGAAGTGCCCAAATATGAGTCTAATGAACAATCTGAAATGGAACAAATGTGATACTGCCAAAGGTTAAAATAAATATTTACCCTATTAAAAACTGAAAAATAATGACATTTTCAGAGTTATACAAAGAGGACTTTTTCAGGAAACAAGTAATGGTTTAACAACATACAGCTTTTCTACAGCAATTGAAATTAATTAAGCCTTGAAAGTTGATGCAAACAGTTCCTACAGGTGTCCCAACATTTGTTGATTACTTTCAAACCCAATGTCCATATAAATGCAGTGTTGAAACAAACTGTGTTGCTAAACCTTCTGAAGAATTATTTGGACAATACTACACTATATATTGTTAAAATGGTGAGAAAAGGGCAACTGAAAAAGAAAAACAGACAGATCATTTTAACTATTAAAAAGTGTGGGTCCTTCCTTTAGAGAAATTACAAAGAAAGCCAATGTGTCAGTGAGTACAGTTTACTACACCATAAAAAGGAACAGAATCAGAAGACAAGTTTCTGAGATTCAGCAGCTTGCATTATAGGCATCTCACAAGACAACATATATGTCAACAATCAACATGTGCAGAAATTGCCCCATGACGACCTAGCAATAAAAGTAAGCCAAAAGCATGATTCCAAAAGATGTCCTTAAGGGTTCGATGATGAAACTTGAAACTCAAAATAGAGATCCCATAAGAAGGGGTTGAGAAGTTTTATTGCCTAGGATTTTGGAGTTACAAACATCATTTTGAAAGTTGGGGAGATCAGAACAGGAGTTGAGTTCATGGGCCTTTAAAAGTTACAGCCTGTAATGATGTCATGTGATCAGAGGCTCCAAACCAATATTGTTAGTTAGTGGATATACATACAGTATTTGGAGCTGACTTCATAATGAGGAATAAATATTTGTTTCATGGCGGGTACAAACAAAGATGAGCTGGGGTGCAGACATAACACCAGGCAAGTTGCTATAGGATGCCATGACAGCACATCCTCATACTGTATCTGTCCCCACAGAGTATTGTAGTCAACTATTCACATTAAGTATTAATTCAAAATAGCTAAGTACTACTTGAACGTGACTGATCAAATAACTGTTGATGCAGTACACTGGATGAAATTTATGTTCTATTATAGATTTTGAGAAACCTATTATACAGGTAACCAACAAATGAGTGAAAATCTTGCAAACATATTTAACATAAATCAGCCCTGTGAAAAGAAAAAGCGAGATATAATATTGTATTAGTGTTTTAATGTCTTAAAGGTAATATGCCTCTGTGTATGGGTGTGAATGTGAACTGTATGTAATAAGTTTAAGAGAATTACCAGAGTGCTGTGCAGTTCGACCTGATTGGTAGTGGTCAATGTAATAAGGAAGGGAGGACAGGAACAGCTACAGTGGAGAGTGGATGAGTGTGACAGAATGAAGATGTACTTTGTCAGTTCAAGAAAGATGAACACCAGCAGTCAAATCCATTTGAGCAGCAGAGCGTTAACAAAAGTTTCAATGGATAAGAGGGTGTGTTAATTATATTACTCAATAAACTAATTAGTAATAGATTTGTTATTCATTTTCAAAATAATTTTCAGTCTCGAAAGTATTTACAAATACATGATACCAGTATCTAGTGCAACTGTCACACTTTTATGCTATGTAGTTTAGGACATACCACCCACACCCAAAAAAATCTGTACAACACATCTTATTATTCAACCTTATATTGCAAAAAAAGACATTACGTTTTAGTAACATGCATGATTTATTGCTTAGCAGCTTGAATATTTAGAAAACATTCTCTTTTGCTTTTCCTAACCTTCTGAGGGCGTTTTCTTTAACTTTGACAGTTACTATGACAGTTGCTGATCAGGAGAATCCGTGAACTGCTGTGACCTCTCTTGAATAGTACATACTTAAAATATAAACAAAATGAATATTTAGAATTTATATTACTTGAATAACAATTCAAAACTTCAAAAAAATAAAAACTAAACTAAAAAAAACTAAACTAAAAAATATAATTCAAAAAAATAAAAATGGAGCAAAAAAATCTCAACATTCTCTTTTGCTTTTCCTAACCTTGTAAGAGCATTTTCTTTTACTCTGACAGTCAGTATATACTATGACAGTTGCTGACCAGAAGGACCTGTGAACTGCTGTGACCTCTCTGGAATAGTAAAGTAAATCCAAGCAATCATGAACTGAAAAAAATCTGGATGTTTAAGGAGTACATGCGTGCATGCAGACACTTTTACAAATTTTGCAGAATATTAAAATTAATATGTTTCACCTGATAACTTTGAAAAGATATTAAAACATTACCACATGGTATGTTGGATAGAAACTACTGCATAAAAATGAAGTCGCCCTAATTCAGTGACCCTGTGACCCATTACCCTGGAGAGGTCACTTGACATCACTCCGGTGATAACAGAACACTGACCATCAACTGTTGCCATGGTAGCCACTCCCTTGAGTCAAAGCAGCATCCTTTCAATATCTATGTGCTCCCCCATCCTGCTATAATTGACAGCACATAATTCAAGTTCCAGGAATTAAAAGCTAAACCACAAAAATCTACACTTTTTTAGGTTGAGTCCATTTAACCAGCAGGAAGTACACAAGACAAATGTTCCTCCAATTTTACTGAAATACTTGTAATCTTGTACTTTCAGTAAAAACAAAGAATTCAGCAAGGATTTTTGCACAGTGGTTCTTTGTTTCTTCAGCATTTCTTATTTCAAAACAAGTAACCTTGATAAGCAAGAAGAATAATCTCAGTAGGTTTATTACTTTGTTCTTTCAGTAATTAGGATAATTCTACTGTGGAAAAAAAAGTTCCTTTGTTACATTACTTTGGTAATATTTTACCATTCCTGTTCCAATGCAGTATAACCATCTGCAAGGTAAAGGTTGTATATTGTTTTTTCACACCATTAAGATTTCCATTAATGTAACTACTTTTGCTAATAACCATTTCAAATTACTCCTATTTATATTACATTTCAAACAAAAATGTCCTATTTTTTTGAATACTTGTGACCCAGAACTGAACAGCGCAACAAGGGAAAGCTTAATAAATACTTTTCATTATCTACAGTTAAGAAAACTTACATAACGCTAAAACACTACATCTATATTTAAGAACAACACAGCAGTTTGCTTTATTCAAGTTAAATGTGTAATAAAACATGTTTTATGTATACTGACTAGCAAAATATCTATTTTTGATTAAAACTACCATTATGTTCAGGAATGGCAAATAAAATGACAGTTTATAGGATTTCATCATAAAGATAACAAAAATAGAAAACTTTACTGATTTTTTTTCCTCTGATAATCCAAAAACTGCTTCCATAGGATGCTTAATGCTGCCAACCTAACAATGTTAAAAGCGGCAAGAATTCCCAGAGGCAGCACAAATCTGATTCAGCCAGCTGATGTTTCCTGGAACAGCCCTGTTTAAAGCCAGGCTGAAACATCCTGACCGTGCTACAGATCTAAGGGTGGACGGAAATCCCAAAGCTCCACATTTGATTCAGGATTGGGGAGTGGATCAATAAGGCATGGGAAGAAGCAAGCAGGGACACAGTCATCCAATCCTTTGATGCATATGGAATAACAGCATCTGATCTTATACTTCTCTTTAAATGTTTTATATTAACCCTTCTACTAAGTTAAAATTACATATTTAATTATTTTTAGAAAATTCATGCCTTTATTTAAAATCAAATAACACTAATTCACACTGAATTTTCTATAATTTTAATAAAGCACATACATTATGTGTATAAAACTAGCCACCTAAATAACTATAGTATAAATCAGTCATGAGGCATTCATGATCTTATACATCACAGAAAGACATACACAAGCAAATAGCCACATCTTAACAAAAAATCCTACACCATGTTCATACTGTAAGCATTGTTAAATTACATATTTACACAACTAACAGAATATGTTTTCATACACAATGCACATAAACCTTCTATCTATATCTATATATATATATATATATATATATATATATATATATATATATATATATATATATATATATATATAATCCAACGTCTGTCTGTCTGTAGATCTGTTTTTTTTCTATAATTTGCTTGAGCATTCTGGTTGATTTTGTGACTTCACTCATTGCAATAAGAATCATAGTTCGCTTGCAGGAGCGATATATTTGCGCTAATACGGGACAGAGGTTGCGGGCCAAGGAGAGGGGGAAGCATGATGTCAGGAGTTGGGAGCCATCCTCACTGTCCTACTGGTTAGTATACTATAAATATGTCTGTGTGTGCCCATATATATATATATATATATATATATATATATATATATATATATATATATATATATATACACACACACACACACAAACACATATATGTATTGTCACAGGTGTAAACATGGGAGGCAGCTTAACAGTCCTTTTGATGGTAATCATCCTCCAGACCAGGGGTTGGCGCTATTACCTGATGCTTTTTTGCTTTCAAAATTTCAAAACATTAACCAAACTTTGAGGTTAAAACAACAAACCAATGTCCTATCACTATCTGTCTACCCACTCCCTCACTGTTCTCTAAGGCTGCATATTCTTTTTATTGAGGACCTAAGTGCTGGAAACAAAAGTATGCACGTCTACATTTTTTATATTTGCGTAATTTGACATTGTATAATGCACTCATGGTTGCCTCCATGAAAATAGTGCAGAAATTGGCAGCATCTACAAAGAATGAAACCATGGGTTGACTTGAACAATATAAAGTTAAATAAATAAAAATTGGAATAACAATACAAATATTATACAAATGAAAATTAGGATGTTTTCAAATGTGCTCATGACAAATTTTAAAACTGTCAAAACATGACATAACAATGATGGGGCTCCTACTTTTTCACTTTTTACATTTAAGTATTCTGAAGATTAATTTAAATGTATATTCAGCAACATATGTTATGTTATGTATATACACTTTATTGCTTCTCTGTCTGACTCTTATGTGTCTACTGTACAGTTCATTACATGTTTTACAGTCACCTTACTTTTACAAACTACTTCATTTTTAACTTGAAGACCTCTTCCCAGTACTTATTTAAATACATAATAAAAGGAACTACTTTTCTATTACACTTTGTTATGTACCAAAAGTTAATAGCAATAACAGAAGTAAATTAGATCTTTCCTAAGTGGTCCTGAATTAAATTCAAATCAGGTTTTTAAAAGATGTGAAATGATGAAACAAGACAAACAAAATTAGTAAATGCAGGGTAGATCTTCAAAAATCTGTAAACAACCCAACACATGGCAAGCTTCACTATTCTAACAGAAAAAAATATACATTTGCCTTCACAAATCAAGTTAGCACCCTAAGCAGTCTTTTTGTGTCAGATTAGGCTTACCATCATAATTCATATAAATTTCAGTAATAATATTAATGCTGGTCATTCAGAAACCTATCAGAAAATATTTGTGTGTTGTGCCTGATTATAAATTCCCTCTAGGGAAACAATAAATAACAGCCATATTTCTAATGCTCCAACCATTAGAAGAAAAATGAATCTCACATTACACTGTGCTCTGATGAATTCAAATTGCAAGAAATTTAAATAGCAAGACCCAGCAGAAAATGACAGGAAAATAATGAGACTTCATTCTTAGCATTTCTCTCTTCACAAATGTCATGTTAATTCCCCTTGAGAGAATTAACTAATTGCACCAAACAATTGGTTTACGCATAATTAAACAGCCTGCATTTATTCACAAGCAATGAGTTTTGATAACATAAAGTGCTCTGGTTCCAGGAGCTGTCACTTTCTGCATGAAAAATCCCCAACACTACAATTGATACAAAGAGCTGAACCTATCCTCCAGACCTTTGCTCATATCACAATATTATTATTCTAGCAATATAACAAAATATAGCACAAGTTATTACTGCAGCTAATTTGTTTAGCTAGTAAATAAAACCTGATAGCCAGCTAGAAGTGGAGAGATCCTTTGGCTAATTGACTAATGGGTTGAGTGGTTTTTGCATGACCCCAATGATACACAATTCCCCAGTTACCACAGTCAGAAGTTTTTAACTTTATTACTGGCCTTTGTACCTCAGTACTACACCAATATACTTTTAAAGAGTACATTTGTATATATAATAAATCTACGGTAAAGAAGACCAAAAAGTGTTGGATAAAATAAATAACAGAGACACTGAGTTACAATTTATGCCCAAACACAATAAATGTTACAGGCTTTTATTCCAAAATATTAAAAAAAAAATGTTTCATATAAAGTTATTTAAGGGGCATGCAGTACTGAGCTAAAAAATACAGGGGTCAGAGTAATTGTATTCCTTATGTCTAGTGCTTTGAGCAATCTTCCCTGGCAAGGATAATGGCACAAAGTCTCTTCCTTTAATTTTAGGGTTAGAGAACATAATGGTAAGAAAGTCAGGCTCCTTAATGTACACTTGAAGTCTGGTTACTTAAGTTTAGGCCATAGAGTTTAAGAGTGGAAACTGAGGCAGCCATTGAAAAATGCTTGCCTTGTCTTCAGTCATCTATTTGATAAGGTATTCTGAGGTGTGCTTGGTGTATTCATTATGCTAGAAAGCTGACTTGCAACCAAGTACAGTAGCACCTTTCTTGTGGAGACAACCAGGTTTCTTGCCAGAACACTTTAATACTTTTTGGAGGTCAGTATAACACGTGGCATCACCTCTGCAAGATCAACATTCTACTTGTAAATTTGATGTTTGATATGAGGTTCTTTATTTTGTGTGGGTCTCTTTTTTTCTTTTTATAACAGTAAACTCTTTTGAAAATTGAAACAACACAATAATATACTACTTCTCAAATCTCTGGTGCCACAACCCACTTTTGCCAATATAAGTGTTTTCATGACGCACCTTCCCACTTGGTGACTTATGCATGATCGTCCAAGCAGGTGTGGAGGTTGTCCCCTTTTGAATCAAGCACAATCCTCATAGCAATGGCTGCCTTGGTATACTGAGTAGGATCATCAGAGCAGGCCCCCCCTTGGTGAACTGGGCATGAACATTGGTGGAGGTTGTTGGAAGTTCATCGAGCATGGTCATTGAAGCTGCAGTTTGCTGTGACCCAAAGCATTAACAATATAAACAAAAGCATTTTGCAACTCCCCGAGGGCAGTCTAAGTCCCAAAAGAGAGTTGAGGCCCAGTAATTGAGAAATAATGCAATAATACACTCACCAGTGACTTTACTGGATACTGGTCCTTCAAATGTCTCTCCTGTCAATCATGGAGAATCCACTGCATCCAATGAACAGTATCATCTCTAGACAGAGAAGCAACTTCAGCGATAGACTGCTGTCACTGTCCTGCTCCCCTGACAGACTGAGGAGATTGTTCTATGCGACTTTTCAATTGCACCCGGGGGGGTAAACGTTAACATTATACAAAGTTACTGTCTGTTTTACCTGCATTTTTATCACTCTTTAATTTAATATTGTTCATTTTTATCAGTATGCTGCTGCTGGAGTATGTGAATTTCCCCCTTGGGATTAATAAAGTATCTATCTATCTATCTAAATGATCAATCACTAGCCTGCTACACAATTGCATGCAGATAATATAAGTGATTTAATTGTTATTCTACCACATATTTGGATGGGTAAGGCATGTGAATTAAGTGACTATGAAAGTAGTTTCTTTGTTAGGATGAGATATGGTGGTTTCAACATCTCAGATACAACTGTCTTCCTGGCATATTCACATACTGATGCTTTTAAGAAAAACATCAGAGGAGACTGGTCAGGACAACAGCTTTTTAACTTTGCCTTGAATAAAGGGGCCATCTATGAATGCACAATGCATTGGACCACAAAGTGGATGGGCTGCAGCAACAGAAGACCATGTTGGGTCCCTCTTCTTCGAGCTAAGAACAGGAGGATGAGGCTACAATGGGAACATGATAATCAAAACTAGGCAAAGTTAAGATTGACTGGAAAAATGTCACCTAGGCTCATAAATCTTAACTTTTGTTGCTACATGGAAATGGTACAGTCAGAATTTTGCACATACAGTATAAATACCACAACACTGGAGGCATGAATATGACTTGAATGGGACCTAAAAGCTGAATTTTTACAGTACTGTATGATGTAATACTATCTGACACAAAAAGGTAGTCAAAGATGCAATATTCCAAAGTGTGTAAATGATTATAATTTTCTATTACTGGTAATAAAACAATCTAACAAAAAATAATGTTCAAAAGATCTGATACTCACGTGACATGACATTGTCAACATATTGTGGTAAATATGGAGCCCAAGTGTCTATAGTTTCCTTACGGCCAGCCTGTCCAATTCTTCTTAACTCTGCCAATAACAATGCCTGTGCAGCTTCCCGCACCTACAGAAATAAAGTTACTTTCATGATATAAGTTGTCAGGATTTGCAGTAGAGTTATGGCACAAAAAATTGAGATATAAATGGTAGAATTACTAATAGAATTTAGATGGGATAAGTTAACACCAAAGTCTTTATGTTCAGTAATGTCTAGTTAGAAAACAGTCTGTTAGGCTTAGTCCACACTAAATTTGAAAGCATCTTTTTTGTATTAAAAGTTTTCAACCCACATTAGCATTTTCAGATCATTTTTTAAACAATTGCAATCCATTCTGATATGCACACATCTTTCCTATTGGGCATGCACAACCAAGGGCTATGTTTGTTCAGAGTGCTAACCCGAAGTACACTGAAATGCCAAAAGAGCAAAGAAGAAACAAACCAGACCTTTTCGTCTGAACAGACAATGAAGTACAACTGCTTTTAAAGGTTACACAACAAGTATAAGGCAGCCAAAGCCTTGGAAATAAAGACTGGGAGTACTGCCAAAATAAATACAGTGAAACATTTCAAAGTGCAGCACCCATAATCTGATGCAGTAAACACAGAGAAAAACCTTCTCAAAGTAAAGATGAGATGACAAAGGGCATTATCACGAAAAAAACTGAAATCAGCATCTGATCCTATGACAATCGTACATTAGCATTCAAAACTTTCAAATTACTTAGAAATGTTCATAATTTTATTAAAAGGTAAACCTTTTTAAATTAAAGTACTATTAAGCGGATTTAAAAATACAGACATGTGACATTGGTAATGCTGCAAACAGCTATACTGCTTGAAATGACTTAGTTTTAATTTATCAATCCCAATGATAAACTCTCCCAATGATAAGCTCATCCTTAATTTTTTGGGTTTAAATACAATTGTTTATTAAGAAATCTTTGTAACTGTCACAGGAGTCTGCTGGGTTGGATAATGGATGGATAGATGGATGGATGGATTGTAATTGTGTTAGCACAGCTGAACCCTGTTATTCTGTTCAAAAAAGCAAGTAGATTTTCTTTGAATTGCAAGGTACTGGCATTAATAAAGTTTAATTTTGGGTTAAAAATGGCCAAAACAAAACAGCTTCCTAAAAAAAAAAATCAGTCTATTTTTGTTTTGTGAAATTAAGGTCATTTCATTCCACAGATTGCTAAGAAACTGAAGGTTTCATAAAGAGGTGGCCACTACTGTTTTAAGAGAGAAAACTCTTGGAAAAGAAGCAGAAGGCAAAAATGCACAACTGTAGAAGGGTGTAAGCACATCACTGTCTGTACAGTAGATATAAAAAGTCTACACACCCCTGCAAAAATTGCAGTTTTTGTGTAATAAAAAATGAAACCAAGATAATTCCTGTCAGAACTTATTTCACCTTTATTGCAAAATTGCAGTCTATACAAAGTAGGTGAAAACAAATCAGAAACAGTTTTTATATCCACTGCTGTTGACAAACCAATGTCTTATATGTTCTTATTTGGCTATGATCTTAAATTTATACTAAATAACAGTGTCATTTGCAACAGTGAAAAGAGTATGCTGGAGTGCTGGCCTTAGAGGTAGAGATTTCAAGAAAAGCCATATCAGAAACTGGCAAATAAAGAAAAAAGGTTACAAAGGGAAAAGGTTTGGTGTCACCCAGAAATCCACTATTCAATATTCCTGTGCCCATTTTAAACATTTCTTTAAGCATATTTACTCATTGTTCTGCACACCTTTTCTGTGAGAGTTCAGGAAGATTGATTGGTTGGTGTGCTAAATATAACTTTGAAGCATCTCAGAGTGCACTTTTACTGTTCAAGCGTAAATGGGTTTAACTACCATATCAAGATGATGTCTGCTACAAGTTCTTCCAATGTTAGTTTTCTGAGCAGTGCACTTCTAGTTTCAACTTCTTTGTATACTCATTCAAAATTTCATGTGAGGGGCCCTTTGATCAAAAACTTTCATGGATTACCACTCTTCAATCAAATGCATTTATATTAGGGGTTGGTAATATGGACAAAAAATATGGCAATATATCTGGATATCTTTATGAAGTGAGTAAAATTTTAAGTTGTAAATCAAAGCCATACAACATATCACAAGAATTTATTTATCAAAATAAACATTGAGATATATAAGAAATGATTATATATTTTAACTTACAGACCCACGGTATCTAAAAGAACTACTGCACATGCTTTCAGGTTAGGAACATAATGTAAATGTAAATAAAATATTTAAATGTAAGCAAAAAATGGCAGTCATGAATTATATGAAAATTCAGCCTACATTACAGTTAAAATAATAATAAATCTAAAATAAATAACATTATAATAACAATATAAATAAACAGATAAAATGTCTCTTACTTGCTCTCCCAATGTTTTAACAAACAAGTTAACAATCTGTACCTGTACATTAGACATGCATTTAAATTTGTTACAGTTTTAAATTGAATTTTGTTTTTATAAATAAATCTGTAAAACACAGTCAACTTTTGAAAAGAAGAAAAAAAAAAAGGTCTAGCCTAAGGGCATTTTACATTTTATGTTTTAGCTAATTTAAACTTCACTTCATGAAATAATGTGTTTAACTGACATAACTCACTGTAAAGGCAAGCAGTTTAAAACTCACTTTTACTGCTTAATTCTGGCTTTGATAAATATAACACTTGAGCAGTTAACGTTATTTTCTTTTAAAACTTGCACTTCCCAATAGCCAGATGAAGTCGATCCCTAAAGCAGTGCATTCTTTGACACTTCAGCGATTCCACCTCTTTGGTAATATTCTCTCATTGTCGGTTGTAGCCTCTTTTCGTCCAGCTTTCAGTTTGTGAGGGTATCTTGCAAAGCTTCAGCTATGTGCTCCCCAGTGTGTTTTACAGGAAAGTAGCTTGTTTGCTGACACACACATTTAATCTCCCATCCTTCAATGGAATGAACAGTCACACTTACATATGGCTCATAGGTGTGGCTTGACCACATACAGGCTGTCAACATGAAATGTTTTAATTTACCGATCATGTCGGTAAGGCACGTCTGACTTGAATGTACAAGTTGGGCAGCGCTTCTCTTTGCAAAGTAATTGCAACTGGCCAATTTGCATCATGGGTCAAGAGCTTTGATCAATCTTTTAAAACCATCCTTTTCCACCATTGAGATGGGAAGTATATCTTTTACTATGTAGCAAGCAACTGCCTCAGTGATACCACACCACTTTGCACTTTTCTTTTCATAAGGGGAGGCGTGGGTAAATAAAGCTTGCAATGTCATCTGAATTGGTTTAGGCATTTTGGTTGGTGAATGCTTCGTAACTGCAGTAGTTGAACGGAGTTTAACAGCCTCTTAATACTGAACTTTGTGCCACTGTTTTAAGTGATGAAAAAGATTGGTAGTGCTCCCATTTTTTGACACTGCCTCCTTCCCTACATATTATGCGATTCTGCTGCTCATCTGACCTGTGTAATCCAAGCCACCTCCAAATAACTGGTCCATTGTTCTTCTTTTTACATACTAAGTTATATTCAGTTACAACTCTTGTGTCATGCTCCACCATGTTGCGAGAAAGTTGTTTACACGCACTCAAGAGCAAGTAGGGGCGGGGCTGCTAGCAGACCACAGTAGTGAAGCCTGGAGCAAGCAGTGAGGGATAAGAAAAAAGGCTTTCCACAAGATTAAACAAAAGAACTTCATTTAAACTCGATACAAACAATACTGTCTCAATCCATATCCTGCTCTATTTATATCCCGGTATATTTTAAAATCTCACTATATTGCCCAGCTCTAATTTGTATCATGCAGTGTCAATGCTCCTGCTTGCAATTTCACATGGGGACCCCTGTACTCACTCCCTCCCTGATCAACTTAAACAGAGGATCACTCTTCAATGGAATGTATTTGTATAGCACCAAGCCACGCTGCTTCTTTGCAGTTTCACGTGTGGAATCCCATTCCCTCCCTCCCCAAATGTCACTGAATCACACAGCACAAACTTGCACAGGGACTGCTCTTTGATCTAATGTCATTAAATCACCATGTGCTACACAGCCACTCACAGTTTCATGTGGGGAACCCCATCTGCTTCCCCTATTCAATCAAATATCACTTTATCATGCCACCTGAGTTGCTGTGTTGCAAGCACGAAGGGGGAAAAACTGTTTCAGCTAGTGTCTTGTTCACACCACTGAAGGGATAGACAGTGATGAGCAATATTTTTGTATCCCATTTCTAATTGCAGGAGGCAGAAATGAGTGTGATTGCAAAAGTGAAAAACATTTAAATGTGGCAGATAGCACATGCTTAGACAAAGTGAGCTTGAATGGAATCACTGGTAGGGGGATAGGGCAGATTATAGTGTGAACAAGTTTTAAATGCTCACAGCACAGTGAAGGCCACCTGCAACCCAAAAGTAACTGAGAAACACTGGTTTAGGTGTATGTGAGATGTGTGTGACTAGCTCTGGGGAGCCATGTCTAGGGCTGTTTTCTGCCATGTGCCAAGGGCTGCCAGGAAAGGCATTGTCCCACACCTGTAAAACAGCACTAGAAGAAGTTGGTATGAAAGTGTTAAAGGCGTGAAATGCAAAAAATAACAACAAGAAAAATAAATAAATAAACCTTTGTGTGGCAATGGTGAATCAGTGAATTGCTGCACAAAAATCCCAATCTATTGCACAACATTTAAGGTTCCTATCTACATGAAAAATACATAGCTGCAAATTGTTCATTTGTTGCTTCAGAGTGATATATAATGTGTGTGTTTATGTGTATGTTTTTTTGTAAAAAATAAAAAAAATAACTGCAACTGTAATACTTGTTTTGAGAGATTGTTAAAGTGCAAGAAACTAAACGTTCCCTAAAAGGGGGACACCTTGTGCCAATCTAAATAACTATACAGTGCTATGGAATATGATATTGAAACTTGGTACATAACTAGACCAACATAGACCTCAGCATTAAACGTTTACAGTGCACCACACACCGCATATGTCTCTGTTATATTACATTTGGTGTGGGATTTGTAAACACATCCTTTTCTTAATGTGGATATAAATGTTTTCAATTATATAAATATTTCTTTTAAAAATTTGGAGTTGTACTCTATACGGTTCAGCCATTTGCAGCTTCTTTATTACATACGTAGAGTAATATCTGTTTATTTCTGTTTATTTTTATTTTTTTTCCAGCAAGACAGACCTACAATTAGTCACAAACCCTCCACAACTAACAACTAAATAATGGAACATCAATCAATGACATTTTTACATCATCTGAGTTGGAATCTGCTGCCTACAAAACTAATTTTATCCACCATAAGCCTATACGCTATTAAAAAATGTGATTTTATGTTCACAACTAACACATGCAATTACGTTCCATTACCACTGTTACTTTCTGAATATAACTCAATGCTGCAAGCATATTTTAAGAACAACGTCTTAAGTTAATAAAGACTTAAAAAAATGCTTCAACTTTCAAAAAAAGTTCACAAGTACCTGAAGTACATTTTCTAACTTGCTTAATGGTGTGTTGTGGTAACTATTATTAATTACAGTGTTATATATTATATTTGCTTGTTCTTATATTTGTTTTACTTGAACCAAGAATAATAAAAAAGTTCCGCTGTATTTTGATATGCTGCAATGAAACTATTTTTATTCTGCAAGTGTTCTGTAAAAAATTATCTTATCCTGTGAAGCCATCACAATTAAAACTGAATAAAAGTGTACACCCTGTTACAACGTGGAATGTTGTATTTTTAATAACTGTGGATTAAAAAAAATTGTGACATACTTTCACACTGTGGAGGCACAATGAGCACAGTACAGTGGGATGTGTTGAGATCCTAAAGCACTAAGGAAACTCAGTTTTGGTTTGTCACATGTTTGCATGAATTTCCTGTGATAGACTGATGCCTGATTGACAAGGCTGATTCTTGCCTTGTGCCAAATGCTTTTCGTCTAGGCTCCAGCCCACAGCTATCCTGAACTGGAATGATAAGGTCAAGAATATGGATGGGATGGGTGAAACGATGACTGGAACTTCACGTTTCTTCCAACAGTGTAAAATCATGATTTAGTGTGGACTGTCTACATTAATTTTGTGGGCAATATTATTAATATTTACATGCCCTGTGATGGACTGGCTCCCCATTATGGACTGCTTCTCATCTTTGTTATGTGACCCCCTGCCTAGGCTTCACTTTTATATGATTCTGTGGTGGAAACAGTGTGGGTTCACATATTGAGGGGATAGATTTTTATAATGAAGACTCGAAGCACTGTCCCAAGAAAAGTGTAAAATTAAGAACATATAATGGTACCACAAAATGCCAAAGACCAAAGATTTAAATGTCACCAAAAGCAGCATCAGATACAGTGCTCTGACTCAGGCCACAACAGCACCCTTTGTGGACAAATGTAGTAAATGCAACAGAAAGTAATAAAGTGAATATTAATTAATGTATACATAAACAAACAAACAATGGAGGTTGGCCATAAAACAGTAGACATTACAATTTATATATCAGTGATTATTTCCCTTCCCAGAAAATTATTGTAAAAACAAGAAATAATGCATACAAATGAAACATCTCCAATGCCATTAAAAATAAATACTGAAACTAGACAACCGTTGATTTTCTATCCATTTCAATTTAAGAATTACGTGTTTAATCATCCAAGGCTGAGAAAGTTCACATAAATCAGTTTTCCAATAAGCCGCAATTTATCATGCATGCAGATAATCACATTCAACACATGCCCTAACAAGACACAGATCTAAGCAGGAGTGTTATGGCTTGAAAAACAGTATGATGTATTTCAATGATAAACATAATAATGAAATGTTATGAAGTATGCAACAAATTTCTCAGCATTTAACTTTCAACAAGTTCATTTCTTCACTTCTCAATTTTTATTATTTATATTTGCAATTTAGTGTAAACCAGAGATTATAGGATTTAAATATGGCAAAGATAAAATGTAGGATAGAAACGAGTAAAATCATTACCACCCTGTTCCAGGAGCAGCACTGCATACAAATCAGTAATATCTGACAATATTTAAATGTAACAATAATCTTTCACATAGTTATCTGACAAATTTTGCTGTAAGGGATGTTATAAATTAAGAGTAACGTTGCCAGAATACCAGTATAATGGCATATAAAACTTATACTTCTCTTTAAAGTACAAAAAAAGAAAACTGCCAACCAGCAACTACAAGTGTCACGGACTGAAATCACACTCATACACCAAGGTTCTATCATGTTCACTTTGTTTACAAAACAGACTAAAGCTTCCTTGTGGCCATTGTTAAGCACAAGAAATGTATTTGGTGGCTTGCAGCTAAATGTTTCATCACATACAATTGTTATCTGCAGAATCTAAAGGTATATTGCAATTATACCACAGTTAGCACTGCTACCTCACAGCTAGGAGGACGTGGTTTTGTTCCAGGTTGGGTCACCGTTTGTATGAGGGTTTCTATTCTATTAAATGACTTGCATTATGTTATTTGATGACTCTAATTAGGCCCAGTATGGACTAGTGCATATATATGCTTCTACAATGGAATGGCATCTCCTCTTGGCTTGGTTCTTTTATTAATTCTGATGCTGACAAAAAATGGCATCAGAACCTCTGCAATGTAAAAAAGAAAACAGGTGGAAGGACAGCATGGATATATTGTCAGCCTTGAGCCTAGATTCATTTAAATATTTGCATGTACTCTTAACAATATTGCTATATGTGTACAATAAAGAAAAGACTGTACCAAACAAAGTAGAAGTGCCTATCTAGATAGCCTTTTATAAAAATTACTATCTACATGGGCTATCTTTCCTTTCAAATTTTCAGTTTGATGTGCCTGCCTAATTAAATAATAATTATTTAATGTGAATAAAATGTCTTCTATTGGCACGGAGAACCCCTGACAGCTGAAGGCTTACACCATATAAATAAAAGTTTTTAATTGGTCTCTGTGCATTGTTTTAAGATTGACATCTGAGACTGCACTTAAAATTTGTGTTTTAAAGCGATGAAACACATACTTGAACCATGTAAATTTATACTGGTTTGTCTAGGAGGAAAAAGTCATTCTTTTATGCAATACTGCTTGATGCACTTTACATTCCACTTCCATTGTGTTATGTGGTATATATGTTGCTAATAATATGATGCTTTATATTGTTACATACATTCAGATCTCCATTTTTATAGAAACAAGCAAACTTTATTAGCAGTTGCAAGTATATATCAGAAATGCAGTATTTAGAAGAAGGTGTAGCATGTCTGCCAGTGCAACATGTATCATCATCAAACATATTTTTACATTTTGCAAGGATAAACAACACAGGCAAAAGCACAGTTGTGAGTAAACCCAAAAAGATCAGGCTAGAGGAGGGCATTAGACATCAGCAACCCCATAACCTGTTATCCAAACCCACAAGAATTGTTTTAAGTGGACTCAGTATAGACATAGGTCAAGGTGGATTGACCTAATCAAAGTAAATATGTCTTCCAGGGTGTCTTCCAGGGTGAACTGCTGATTGCAAGATTCATGCCTTAAAACTAACTCCAAATAACTACAAATAGCAGATTTATTGTCCAGGATTAAAGGATAAGTTTGGTATTTTTCAAGTTGAATTTCTTAACAGTCATGGTATATACAGTATTAATTTGTTACATAAAAGTGTGTTCTAAAGTGAAAATTTTTTTTTTTTAGATATGAACTCATCCTTTAAACCCCAGTGCCAGTTTGAATACCTGGAAAGGTGTGCAGCATATGACTAGTCTTGAAGAGTTTGGCCCTGTAAATGTTGGGAATAGGCAGTACAGCTGTACATTTTTAATGATACACCAGTGAGGACCCTAGCTCCAGAAGTAACTTCAGAATGGGATTTAACAGCCTAACCTTGGCCAGAATAAAAAAGCACATTAGGAGCAAAAACAAAAATGATTTTATATAGTATAAACTGATGACATTTTGTTATGGAGGTCAGATAGCCTAAAGTCGAGGCTTTGTTATAACAGACAGAAAAATGGTTAGAGTTTAATCTATGTACTTCACTAAATAAATAACAGTGCTACTGCCTGAAGACACGTGGATCTCATCTGATTCTTCACTAAGAAGCCTGTAAATGGCAGTTTTTATGAATTTATTGCAGGGGACTAGTTCTTCCTTGCATCAATTTAAAATCATGATTATAGACTAGCAGCAATAAACTAGTCTAGTATAAGTTTACATATGCATGTACCTGGTAATAGACTGGCATCTTAGGTTGGCTGCTAATTTGTGGCTGTTGTCACCAGAAAAGACCCAAGCTCCCCATGTCCCTGTACTGGAAGAGTGGGGAGAATGGATGGACGTAAATAATAATAATAATAAAAATCTTAAAAATGCCAAACTTTTAACACATTGTGCATGCAGCCTTCAGAAAATAGATATACGGAAATGTATCTTTATAAAACAAATTAAACAAAAAGCTATTGTTAACATCACCAGACTTTTAATTTGTTTGTTTATCAAGGGTCTTAAACATAACTTGCGGCTCATTTTAACAGGTCTTTTGTTCTGACATGTCTGATAATACATACACAAAAACATATTGGAAATTGCATAAAGAAAGTGCAAAGCTAAATGTGAGTCTCACAGAAAAAAAAAACCTTTTGCTACACACACATAACAAAGAGCTCTGCCCAATTAAGCTGTTAGAATTCCAGCTTCTGCCCAAGGTCCCTCTGATCTTTCTGGTGAAAGCTGCTCATTCAACACAATTTCTGCCACAGAAGCGCGGGTAAGGTGTCAAGGACACCCAGTCATTTATCAGATTGCAGGTATTGAGCCAGTAGCCTGCATGCTGCACTCTTAAAACTGAATCAGTAAGCACTCTTCCATACATATAAGACTTGAAAGAATGCCTTTGTTGCACTGCCACCATATAAAAAAAAAAGACAACGTGAGATTAATGTTTTTAGCTTGAATTTCTAAGTCCATGCTAAACAGAATTTGCATTTGTTTCATAAAATGCAGCATGTATTTCTTGAATTAAAACATTAATTATTTGATATCTTTATACCGCAAAATACATATTTAAGAAAAGATAAACTTGGTTTTAGAAAAGTCATTGCAGTCATTCATTACACCAAGTGTAATTACAGTATAGTAACTTATTTAAAAGTGGCAGAGCAAATCTTTCCTTACATAATAATCTAAAATATATGCTGGACATAAATAATGCAGAAGTGTTTCTGTAAAAAAAACATGCAATCATCTTATTTCTTCATTTGTCAGGAGCCAACTGGCACAGAATTCTCTCAAGGCTATCACCACTGGTCCATTAAAGAAGAAAAAAGTAAAGCTGGTAACACTTTAGATTAAGTACAACCTATAATGAATCTATAAGGCACATACTGTTACACAATAAAACATGAACAAGGGCTTCTTTTGGCCTTAATGACACTTAAAAATAAAGCGCTTGTTAATGTTAGTCTCCTTTGAAAAACCACAAATATAATTTATCACTAAATAAATTATTTTTATTACATGCAAATCTGAGATTTAAATCGCTATTAATCTACTTTATTCACTATGGAGCCTTACAGTATAGTGCTAATGATAATGGAAGTATCTCAAATATAAATTTTCAATTAATCTGAAACTGCACTTGGAACAAGATCTTACAAAACAATTTTGAGATAACAACTGAAAATCAACCCTACACATAATATGTGCTTCTTTACTCTGCACAAGACATGGTTAGTGTCACATTAAAATGATAAACTATAAACAAGTCTTTTGACCAAAACTGGACTAGATGCTACCTGTCAGACACACTTTCAAGCACCCGCTTCCTTTGGCCACATGCTTCTTCTGTATTCTCTTCTTGATCCATGCTGGACTACATTGATATTTAAGACAGCATTGGGATCATTACAAACCCTTATGCTTACATTTTTTGGGTAAAAGCAAGAGTACAACATATTAATGATCTCTGTTGTAGTAAAATGAGCTTGTACTGCTTGGTACCAATATTATTTTGCTCAAAAGGAAAACTTATACTGACAGGCACAGTACAATGGAAAAATGATACCTTCATTTATAAAATTCATGAAAATTACATTTATACTGCTAGGAACAATTCTAACATTTCTTATCTTACTGCATTTTGGGTGAGGGTGGGGTTTAAATGTGGTTTAAAATTCTAAGTGTTTTGTGACACAGTTTGTGGGATTGAATTGACTTTTAAATTTCTTCATTTTTTCATTGAAATTTATACGTTTGACATATTATAAAATGTCTTATGTAGTGCTTATTTTTAGAAGAAATAAAACATTAAAAAAATTTTATCAATACCAATGTCAGCTAACACTTTTTATAGCAATGAAGTTGAGCTGCTGCAGGACCATAAACCACTTTAACATTATTAGAGAGCTAGAGTGGGACTGGAGATCTCAATACTATTGGATGCAGCACTTAATATTCTGCATTTTGTGTATTCAATTATAACATAAATATCATGATACTGAAAACTCCAAATCACCACCAGTAAGTTTAGCATACTCTTGTGTTACTGCCAGAATCTCAATCCTTTCTCAAGCACCTTTTTGTTTATGTTTATTTTGTTTGTGTTGTGGCCTTTTGCTTTTGTCTTATTGTTTTTTTATAGTTTATTATTCTTATTGGGTATTTTGCATGTGGATATTTACAAAATATTTGAGTATTAAAAGATGGTTTATTCTTACTGTTATTTCCTATGTTCTGTTTAAGATGAATCTTAAGTGGCAAGGCCCCCTAGCACTACAGGTGCAGGACCACTCCCAGAACTATACAGGTCTGAATAAGACTCTGAGTTAGCGCTGTGGCATCAGTGAAACTTCGGTTGTTTGGTTCTTTTATGAATTTTGGATTTCACTTATTGTAAGCATACCTTTTTTGGTGTTGTACTTACTGTATGTTTATGAAATAGGATTGCTTCATTATGGATTTGGTGGTATTTACTTTTAGGCATACCTTTTTAATTCAGCTTTTGCCTTGTATGTTTATAAAATCCTGAAATATAAAGGAGCTTTAATAACACTTGAGCCAGAAATTTTTAACAATACCCTTTTCCTTTTATGAAATTTCAATATTTTGTCTGCTTCATTTTTGCCTGTGCAGGCTGTGAAGCTTGCATAGAGTTTTAGAGCAGGGGAATTCTTAATTGTAGGCCTCACTGGAGCCTTGAGGCCTAGTTCTTGGAGGCATTTCCTCATTTTATAGTATTTATTCATTGTCATAAGTGTGTTTTTGAATGCTTTGAGGTTTTTGTATGTGAGGGTTTAATTTTGACTTTAGTCTTTCTTTTGTGCTTGATGTTTTTTGCAATCAACCATTGTTCCTCATTTACTTGATGCAATTTTGTACTTGCGGCATCCCATTTCCAGTTTCATTGTCGGAATCAGTGACATCAACAATATTTCTGTTATGGATATGGCAGTACACAACAGGTCCCTCAGTGGATATTCTAAACAACTTAAAAATAGTGGTAACTAGCTGATTACCCAGTGGCTTCGCTCACTGAGTGCAAGGGAAAAAAATAAAATGTAGTATATAAATTATTAAACAATAAACATTAACATGTAAGAAGTAAAGATACCTTGAGCAGTACTGGAGTGCTTTTGGGTAAACTACATTTTAAAGGCGCTATAACACAACATGTACAGTGCATCCGGAAAGTATTCACAGTGCATCACTTTTTCCACATTTTGTTATGTCACAGTCTTATTCCAAAATGGATTAAATTCATTTTTTTCCTCAGAATTTTACACACAACACCCCATAAAGACAATGTGAAAAAAGTTTACTTGAGGTTTTTGCAAGTTAATTAAAAATAAAAAAACTGAGAAATCACATGTACATAAGTATTCACAGTCTTTGCCATGAAGCTCAAAATTGAGCTCAGGTGCATCCTGTTTCCCCTGATCATCCTTGAGATGTTTCTGCAGCTTAATTGGAGTCCACTTGTGGTAAATTCAGTTGATTGGACATGACTTGGAAAGGCACAGAACTGTCTATGTAAGGTCCCACAGTTGACAGTTCATGTCAGAGCACAAACCAAGCTTGAAGTCAAAGGAATTGTCTGTAGACCTCCAAGACAGGATTGTCTCGAGGCACAAATCTGGGGAAGGTTACAGAAAAATTTCTGCTGCTTTGAAGGCCCAAATGAGCACAGTGGCCTCCATCATCCGTAAGTGGAAGACGTTCGAAACCACCAGGACTCTTCCTAGAGCTGGCCGGCCATCTAAACTGAGCGATCGGGGGGGAAGGGCCTTAGTCAGGGAGGTGACCAAGAACCCGATGGTCACTCTATCAGAGCTCCAGAGGTCCCCTGTGGAGAGAGGAGAACCTTCCAGAAGGACAACACATCTCTGCAGCAATCCACCAATCAGGCATGTAGGATAGAGTGGCCAGACGGATGCCACTCCTTAGTAAAAGGCACATGGCAGCCCACCTGGAGTTTGCCAAAAGGCACCTGAAGGAATCTCAGACCATGAGAAACAAAATTCTCTGGTCTGATGAGACAAAGATTGAACTCTTTGGTGTGAATGTCAGGTGTCACATTTGAAAAAACCAGGCACCACTCATCACCAGGCCAATACCATCCCTACAGTGAAGCATGGTGGTGGCAGCATCATGCTGTGGGGATGTTTTTCAGCGATAGGAACTGGGAGACTAGTCAGGATAAAGGGACAGATGACTGCAGCAATGTAGAGAGACATCCTGGATGAAAACCTGCTCCAGAGTGCTCTTGAGCTCAGACTGGGGTGACGGTCCATCTTTCAGCAGGACAACGACCCTAAGCACACGGCCGAGATATCAAAGGAGTGGCTTCAGGACAACTCTGTGAATGTCCTTGAGTGGCCCAGCCAGAGCACAGACTTGAATCCGATTGAACATCTCTGGAGAGATCTTAAAATGGCTGTGCACCGACGCTTCCCATCCAACCTGATGGAGCTTGAGAGGTGCTGCAAAGAGGAATGGGCGAAATTGGCCAAGGATAGGTGTGCCAAGCTTGTGGCATCATATTCAAAAAGACTTGAGGCTGTAATTGCTGCCAAAGGTGCATCGACAAAGTTTTGAGCAAAGGCTGTGAATACTTATTATGTAGATGTGATTTCTCAGTTTTTTTTATTTGTAATAAATTTGCAAAAACCTCAAGTAAACTTTTTTCACGTTGTCATTATGGGGTGTTGTGTGTAAAATTCTGAGGAAAAAAAATGAATTTAATCCATTTTGGAATAAGGCTGTAACATAACAAAAAGTGAAAAAAGTGATATACTTTCTTGATGCACTGCAAGTAGCACTAACAGTAGCTTAAATGTATTTGGATCATCTCTCGGTAGCAGATCCCTTGTGAAAGGCATTACACAACCGCTGTGGTATAGAAATTACATTTTCTATGCGATCCTGCAAATTTCTGCTTGACCACCTTGCACTACGTGCCTGTGATTTAAAAGAAAAATTATTCTGAGAAATGTGGACGCTGCCCTTCTGTGCTTAATGGGCAGAAGGTCCAAACAATTCCCAAGTCCAAAGCTTAACATGAAAAGGTCGGTACATCTTCTTAGATGTAAACCCTCCATCGTCTTAAAAGAATTCATCACAAAAGCAACCTTGAATGTTGCGGGGTTTTAGTGACCTGAACTCACCTTAAGGGACAGTAACTAGTCGTGCAGTGCAATTTACAAAGAGAGTTTTGCTTCGATGGTGCCGATCACACTCCTTCGCAAAGATTTCCACTCTACCATGAGCCGAGGGGGACTTGAAGTGTCACAAACAGTGCGAGAAGAGAGGATGCCGCCCGAAACTGCGAAACTCTCGACCCAGCGGAGCAGCCCAACATTCCGCGCCTCCCCGCGTCCACTTTGTTCTCACAACCCCTCACCGCTGAAGGCGGTGTAGTCTTCATATTGTTTACAGCTCGGCACAGTTAAAATGTAGAAAGACACAAATCTGTTTTACTCATCTCTTCTACTATCAAGTATTGCCAATTAAAAAAAAGTTATAATGTGGCAGTTTACGCGACAGTCACATGGACGAATAAATAAAACGTCTTTGTCAGAACGTGCCTGGTGGCGGACGGCTCAGCGCTGGAGTCCAGAGAGGAGGGCTGGGAGAGGGTGACGTGGGGGCATACTTCTATGGGAAGTGTGTTTGTGTTTACTTCTTTTCAATATTAGTAAAATAACTCTCACACAAATAATAACAATTCGTAAAAACGATATAAAAATGGCATCCACAAACTAAGTGATTAGTTCCTGTATTATAATATGTTCTGTGGTCATACGTAATTTCTGTTTCGCGTGGTCATACGTAATTTCCGTTTCAAACACGAAAAGAATTATATATATATATAGATTACAGTAGCTTTTTTTACTAAGTAGGTAATAGCATTAGGATACTTGTGTTGGCTTCAGCTTTAGTTTTGTTTCTAACAGTGTGTTGGTCTTTGCCTTGTTCTGACTGATTGCCTAGCTTTCACTCACAGCCCATTTATAACCATATCTTTTGGCTCCCTTTTGATTTCACTCTTTTTCCAGCCTGTTCACAATCATTCCTGGGTACAGTGTTAGTGCCATTAACATATTTTAGTTTTCAAGAGCAGAGCAGAATCATAATACTTGGAATTTCATATGTGACTAATATTTTATTTTCAACCAAACACAATTTAATATTATACAAGTCTCAGAAACATCTCAGAATGTTTCACATAAATGAAATTTACTAAGTACTTGTTCATCTACTTTCTACACCTGTTCATTCCAAAACAAGTTCAATGGGTGCTTTTGCATACCAAAGCCCATCTGGGTGTAAGACAAGGACTAATTCAGAAGAGGAAAACAGACCATTTCAGAGCACATCCGTAACATGCACATACATATTTGCTTTTACTGTGCCAATTTAAAGCCACCAGTTAACTCAACAAACACAGATGTAGAATGTAAGAAGAAAACAAGTTACTTGCAAAAAAATCCATAATAACACACAAAGAACATGCATATTCCAAAAGTAACATTACTGAAGTAAGATTTGTCTTTTGTCTTAAATTTTAAATATAACACATATTAACATGAAATTTTCAAATCTGCTTATGCACATTCAGAGTCTCAGGGTACAGAGCATATTTGGGCAGCCCCGAGGTTAAGGCAAAGACAGGGTGCAAAGCCATTACAAGGCCAACATTTAGTGTTAATTCAGAGTAACCAAGAAACCTAACCTGCTCATCTTTGGAGATGTTAAGAAAAATCTGTAATACCTTTGGGAAATTCTATACAGACACTGGGAATATTATGTTGTGTTATACCACAAATACTAACTGCATACAAGAACCCTGGACACTTGATCTGTGAAGCGGCATAGCTCACCACTGAATTATTGTGCTGTCCACCTTAAATTAATACACTCAGCATTTCTCATTATCCTGCAAGGGAATACAAATTAAACATAACCTGTGCCATATTAAATACCTATAATGATTTGAGAACACTGCAGTAAAGAAACTGTCTCTTAAAGAGCAGAAAATGTTTTTGCAGTGAAACTAATGATGTCCTTTGTAACATTCTCTGCTCATGCCAGAATTAAAGGCAGCTTCTATAACAAAATACGTAAGTTCTTCTTCCATAATTTCTTTGGTTTACAAGCAGCCCACAAATATTGTCTCTGAATTGTCAACCACATTTTTCTACATACTGCTATGTGTACTTTAGACTTCCCATAGGTGCCCATTAAAGCCCAACCACAACCAAGCAAAGCTTACATTGTTATTGGAAAATCAATTCAATGCAACATAACCATCAGATTCAGCTTAAACTTACAGAACTATTACAGATATCAGCTCCATACAACAAACTCTGGTTTACAATAGAGTTACTTTATTTGGATAGAAAACTAAATAATTTAACTTTTGTTTAAGGGTAATGCTTTGGAAACTGGTCTCGCACTGCTCATGTAAACTTCATGTAAAGAGCATGAGACAGAGTACAGGAGTCAGGTGGAGAACTTTGCTTCTTGTTGCAGAAAGAATTGTCTGCAACTTAACACCATTAAAACAAGGAACTGGTCATTGACATTCGCTGCATCAAAGAGCCTCTATATCCGGTCACTATTCAGGGAGTTTATGTAGAGGTGGTACACTCCTACAAGTATTTGAGGGCCTACATCAATGATAGATTGGATGGCTCCTGGAACACAGAGGAACTCTCTAATAAAAGGTACCGCAGGCTCTTTTTTCCAAGGAGACAGCAATTCTTCACATCTTCTACAACTCTGTGAGGCCAGTGTGATTTTCTAAACTGTGGTGTGTTGGGCCACCAAATCAACAAATTAATTAAAAGGGCAGGCTCATTTGTGGGACATACTCTGGATCCCCTGGAGGTAGTAGCAAACGAGAGAATTAAAACAAAAGTGAGTGCCATTATGAACAATGCTACACATTCTCTCTCTGACATACTCGCACCAAGGACTTGCGGCAAGCAAATCTTTCAGCAAAAGAGTGTCTGAAAATGCTACTGGGGTGCCTTTTTACGAAACAGCAATAACACCTGCATAATGCCTCGCTGTAACTGTAACTACCAAGTCAGAAGTTTTCTTCCTTGTTAATTTTCCTCCTTTTAAGTCATTCTGGTGTGTATTCAGACCATAGTGTATCTATCTATCTATCTATCTATCTACATTCTCAGTTCTATTTGTTCTATCTATTTCACAAACTCATTTCCATGTAGGTCCTAATTATACCTCCCATATTTTACTTAAAATGGAATAGGAAAGAGGGTTAAGAAAATAATGGATAACTGAATGAAATTAAAGGTAGGCAGAAATGTGATTTCCTTACCTCTAGGCAACGATCCTGCCATCTGCGAGCTAACATCTCAAGAAGAGGAGGTCTAAATTTATCTAACCCCAGTAAATCTGGCAGCATAACACAGTGCATGGCAGCTAGCTGACTCCATCCTGTCAATGAAAGTAAAATAAAATGACAAAAAATTGATGCTAAACAAAACAAGACCAATCCTGATTAAAAGTAATGCACTGCACTTCATGGTAGGACCTGAAAGGAAAAAATAGAATTTTTTTTGAATGGCTTTCTATTACCTCTAAAGCCAAGGTAAATGTAGGCTGATGAAATATTTAACAATAGATTTTCTCCCAACTTGATTTTTTGCCCCCAAAAATAAAGAAAAAAACAGTATGTTACGGTAAATTTCATTTAAAATATGCCAACTTTTTTCTTGTTCACTGAAACTGTACATCTTCTTAAAATATTATAACATTAAGCTTTCTTTTTGCGATAAGAAGTGAAAAGTATATAAAAAGCAAACTAAGAGGGAACATCTTCAATTTGTCTTCATTTGTTTGAAATAAACCATAAGCAACATACTGGCTGAACAGCATTTCAGAAATTCTGAACATTTAGGGGTTGATGGTTTCCTAATTTCAGTTCCCTGCTGGGACACAGTTGTCATGCAGATTGAATAAAACTGTGACTACATTCATTCCATAAGAGGGGAATTCCACATCTAATGTTCCTCAAACAGAATATTCCTACTAAACAAAGCTGAAGAAATCTTTATAAACCAAAAAGCCCTCACCTCACCTAAACACCTCAGTTTTTTTTATTTTCAAAGTTTTTTTCAGTAGTGCCTAAACAAAGTCTGCTGGTCAAGTAAGTATCAATTAATGACAAATAAGACATAAAATAAGAAATACACTGAAAATAGCAAAAAAATTCTTTCTTGCTCTTTTTATCTGAAGCAAATTTAAACATCCTCCTTCAGTTCTGCTCAAGTGCTCCATTACATTTCTGCAATTCTATCCACTGATCTGACTTTGCTGATAGTCATCAAATAATATGCACTATACTTAAAATGGCAATCTTCTTGAAGAGACAAATTTACAAAAACATGCAGGACTTCATATATTTAAAGGAGTCTGGTAGATTTTTTCCATTATGAAAGATTATTAATCTATAAAGACGGTGTACTTCCTGATTCTCTCATCAGCTGGCAATTCAAAGAGCACAAGCCTGTCTTCCAACATCTTTTCTTTCGGGCTTACTCAATCCTTTCTGATTGCTAAACCCAACACAAAGCTTAGAGATAGTAAAAGTGTAACAGACAGACCGTGACCAATTCAAGAAAATAATTTTCAATGGCACCCATCATAATGGTCAGGTTATCAAAGATTTGAGCAGTACTTATGGAAAGGATCAGCTCAGAGAAGCAAAATGGTTTCAGTATGATGTCTACGTGTACTATTTGAAGGATATTTGAACTTAAAACTACTTCATTTAGTTTTGGGTATATTAGACTGGGATGCGAGTCATAAATGTCAACACTGTTACCATATAAGTGAAATGATGTACAAATTATGTTTCTCCTGATCCAAATGCCACTAATTCATAAAGTGCCAAACAGGAAAGAAGTCCTGTTTTTTGTCTAACGGTTATACTAACTTCTGGCCCATGACAAATAAGTGTATAATCTGATTGGATGATTAAGCAAGTATTTCATAGCATGAATTGCTATCCCAGTTTCACCTGCCTAAGGCTATTTGAATTGATGCAAATAATTTTTATTTTGCAAATATGTCTTTAAACTGCAGTCTAATTTGGACAGGGGGATTCCAATAAAAGGCCTATGAACAAAACCTGCGGGAAGATTCAAAGTGCAAAGCTCAGCAGCAAATTATTTAGGTGACACATAGTGAGGCAAATAATAATCTGCTACTAAAGAGGTGAAGAGGTCAAAATATCCTAATGGTCAGCACTTAAGACAAGGGCTGCAGTCTTACCTTACTTTTCTAGGTCACTGAAAAATAATTCATCCTGAATATAAACAAAATAATAAATAAAATATGTTTCAGGTTCTCTCTGATACTTTCAAGTGGGATTTACAAGCGGTCATGTCTTGGAAACTATAAAGGTGATATGGCACATTGTGATCTAACAATCATTTGTACATGACAATCTTTCACTTTGTTACATTTAATGGTATCTCCCAAGTCATGAAGTAGATGAAATTAAATGATATCATAAATGACATTGTAAAGAACATGAAACAGGGATCAACCTGATTCTGTGTGTCCCTGTAGTGATTGAGCAATAATAAAAAGACCATCTGGTATTTTGCTGAGGAAGGTGAGACTTTAGCTTAATGCCAAACCTGCAATCTAATAATACTGAATATACTGGTTTCAAGAGTACAGTATCTCAAGGCTCTGTTTAAAGTGGCAAGGTTTCCTCAAAAGGAAAAGTAAAAAACACTTACTGTAATTAGGCAAAAGAAATAAAATGCTTTGTGTTTTGGACCAGCCAGAGGCAACTTCAACCATATGCACAAGCCTTCAATTATCTGAGGATATTTCATAAATCAGAAAGTCTTCTAATGCCCAGTCTGCTCAAGTCCCATAGGCATGCACACCTAAGAATGTATGTTATGCAGGATTTTTCAGAAACACAAGGCTGCTTACTACACCATATGTGAAATAGATAAAATACATACTGTAGGTAGTGTATGAGAAGACCACGGACATGTTCTCCAAGTAAAGTAAGCTTTCAGTATACCACTACGGTTGATAAAATATTTTACTTGGGGGACCACTGATTACAAAATATATAAAATATTAAATAAATGTGGCTTCCAAGAAAGAAACAGGCTCCCTGTTCCCTTCACTTGCCAGCTGACTGAGAGAGCCAAGATTTAATTCTGAGGAAAGATTCAGGATAAGATGATATGTAAAATCAGTATATACACAGAGTTTTTAATATCACTTGTCTCCCGTTAAAACAAGCAGTACCAAAAATTACAGTTAAAAATTATAAATCCAGAAGATGAGCAATATAATAAAATATAAATTTCACCAATATTATGGTCCTGATTGACAGCTTTCAGCCATAATGGAGAAAAAGGCAAGAGGGAAGACATTTGTAAATAAGGAGGTATATAAAAAGAGAATTCACATTCAAGTAACAAAAATATATAACGTCAACAGCCAAACATGCATCGTACAAAATGCAACTATGAACGTACACAGGACAAAGGTTAAAAAACAGATACATACACACAATTACCACTCAAGTGAAAAAGAACACATGGAGGAGTAGCAGAAAAAAAAAAAAAAACTACACAGGGAATATGTAGTAACGCTTGACAAATTGTGGAGAGTACCTTCATTTACTGAGGGACAGGTATGTAAAGCAGGGCCAGAGCCACAGTGAACAGCCTCAGGGCTCGCAGCAGCAGAGAAAGGTGGAGCAGCTTGCAGAGGAAGAGATAAATAGAAAACAGAAAGTAAAGTCTGGTAGTAATTTTAAAAGAAAGAAATGCAGAGTTAGTGTTAATGAAGAAATAAATGAAAAAAAAATAAAATAAAAGCGAACATATATAACATTTTTATTTTAAGCGAGTGAGTCGTTATAAGCAGACTGGTGATTTTCTGCAGTTTTTGAAGGTAAAAGTTGTAAATATAGTAAAAATGATGTTATATGCTCTAGCAGTTTTAATCACTTCCATCCTTACTCTTATTAATGTGAAACTTTCTTCAATACTGAGACATCAAGTCTGATTCACCTCCAGTACCATACTGGAAAACTTTTAAAACTTTTCAGAGAAGCATTTAATGATATTCATAGGGGAAACAGAATGGGAAAAATATCTAATTATTAATTGTTTCAGAGAAATAACGTGCCCTGTTGTAAGTTACAGAAGCGAAGGAAGCCATGCTAGTGAACGTGTTTTTCACCACGGTTAGTTAATTCAACATGCCATGCCAGAAGCATGTTAAGGGTGTTTAACTCCTTTAGAAGCAGAGAAGCAAAGGGTAGCAAAGATATGAATATAACAAAGGAACAATCACAGAGAATCAAGCATTATTAAAAATGCAACACTTATAAAACTACCCTGATTTTTTAAAATAAATTTAATGAATTGATTTTCATACATATTTCTCTCACCTCCAGTTTCCAATATGACCACCTCGTGAGCAGGTTTAACAGACTTCGTATAATGGGCAATGTTACAAACATCAATTCTTCTCACATCAGACAGACTGTTATGGACATGAAAAAGAACTTCAATGCCATTAAAGAAATATGGAAACTGTATTTTATATTTATATCTGGACTGAGGTAGTGTGATACTAAATAAAATATATTTAACTTAAAGCCACAGAAAAAGTGATGTATGAAAATATTTTAATTGTGTAATATGCTGCTCAGCCACCAGTTTGGAAATTGCACACTGAAAAAAATTGCCTTTTTCTTCCATGCTGTATTCCTTTAAAGTGTTGTTGAAGTATCTTTGTGGGTGTCCTCCAGATCTGATAGGAGATCTCTCACAATATGTATTATAGAGAAAAGCCAAGCAAAATGACTCCTTTTATTGGCTAACTAAAATGATTACAATATGCAAGCTTTCGAGGCAACTCAGGCCCCTTCTTCAGGCAAGATGTAATACAGAAACTGGAGTTCCCTGTGTTTATATACACATACTAAGACAAGAAACAACATTGGTAAATCTTTAAATGAAAAATCTTAAATGTAAAGAATTAATAGATTCATTCAGGCTAAGATTAATTTAACACGAGAGAGAAGAACAACATATGGTCAAGATCTTTGGATAAGATATGTATTATATAAAGTCTGTACACTGCTGTAAAGTTTCTGCTGTGGTGAGACATTCTTTACAAATATTGTTCAGCCTCTGACTAGGTTTTGATATGCTTTGGATACATTCAATTGCTATGAAAGGCTGGGCACATAATGAATGACAAGTATCAACTCTTCTGTACTATCTATGTAATTGGGAAGTGAGTTACAGAGAGATAAATATGTTTCATATATGACTGTACTAACGTGTACCTCTTGTCGTCATTAGTTTCTTTCTCTGGCTCACAGAAAGGCTGAACCTAATTTTTGGGGTCTATTCTGTATTGTAAAATCCTTTTTTTTAAGAATAAAGAAGACCCCATTCTACACTCCTGGTAAGACATTCCCACAAAAAAAATAAGAAGCTTTGGAGTTGGGACTTAGACTGTCCATGTTCATAGACAGGGCAAACATTTCAGAAGAATTGAACAAGACTATGTAAAGTAAACTGTGCACTCTTGAATTTTCTGAAAGATTTCAATATGTCTAAAAGTAACAATATATATCTAATTATATACTGATCAAAAGAAAACAGATTTAAATTTGGTTCAATTGCTCCAGAAGGTGCACTCACCGTAACACAGGTTTTAATGCCACCTTTTTGTTCAATTAGGAAAGGTATGTGTTTTGTTGGTCTCTACATTCAGGAAATGTACACTGACGCCAAATGATGTGTAACTAGAAGAATGTATTTATGTTGCACTTCATGATACCACAGACTGCAGAATTAAATATGAAAAATGACCAGTTCTTGTCAACCAAAATCTGGAGTCTTTGCCATTCACACTGTAATTGTTGTTTAATTTATTGGAAGGAAAATCATGCAAATAACTGTACACATACATCAGACTGTTTCCTCTTAAGCTTCACTGACATATTAACTCCTTCTTCCATATGAAATTAAAACCCAGAATTCTAGAATTTTAATCCAGTTTAGTGTGTGAGCAGTAAAAGAGGAAACAAATATTTCATCCAGATAGTATGAGAAACACAAACAGAATGACAACTTAAACCTATATATATACTGTATATATATATATATATATATATATATATATATATATATATATATACATATATATATATATACATACATACATACACACATGGGTAAATTGTAAATAACTCCTTAATGAAAGTGATCAATGACTACGAACACCTGTAAAAGAATAAATCTCCAGAAGATGTGAGTAACCATTTTTCAAGGCAAAAAATCCACCTCTATGCAGAACAAACAAAAAAAATAGAATACAGTAATTTCTAATACAATACACTAAAGATAAAAATGTTGCAATTTTGCTCCACACCTATTAATAACTAATTTATTAATCCCTTAAACTTTTTTTTTAATTAATGTTCACTTGCAACTCATTGGACCAGGCCAGGCACAATGCATTTCCCACTGGAATAAAAAGTCAGTAATTTAGCTAGTGTACTATGATAGAAGATAATACACTGATCAATTTATTTGAACTAAGATCTGACTAAATGCCAGAAACTACATGAAACCTGTTACTGTAAATACTGTTTTTGAAGTGGTTTTCTTAAGATAGATACAATTGCCTCTTTCCAGTAAATAATTAATTAGATATTTCCCCCATGACTTTTACTCTGCATGTTTAAAGATCTCATTCCAATACAAAGTATGTAAGGTTAGGGCTTATGCTTACAGAGGATAATGAACTTATATTACAAAATACGTAGCATAAAAAATTCTTAATCAATTATGGGTGAGATGTAAAAGAAGTGTTAAACTGCTGTTTTGTTACCTAGGTATTTGTATTAATATATTTTTTGCCTACTTAATGTATCCATATTAGCAACAAAGTATACATACAGCAGATATGTAAATTGTGGCATGTTACTATCCATAAACAATTAGCCCTATAGAGAGTATGAGCAACATCTGGTGCAAGTTTTTCCCAGCAATATCGCAAAACTGTTATTTCTGGTTCCACAATAAGCCTTCATAAAAAATAATTTTAAGTATTTTTACTAGTGTTGGGCAGCGATTAAAATTTTTAATCACGATTAATCGCAGACGATCACAACAATCACATTATGTGCAAAATGCAATAATAAACTCAAAAGTAGTGCATTGCATATATTTAGTTTGCAAACACTTTAAACAAATAAGGTGCTTTTTAACAGCAGTATTCCCTAAACATAGTAGCAGTTAAAATATTTCTTGTAAATCACAACTTAAACATTAGTGTAATCAAATTAAATATAAAACCAAAGCTATTTGCCACTGCCATGGCATTTACATTTAATCTAGTTTGTTACAGAAAAACAAGTTACCCTCAGAGTCCGGAGCCACGATCACAAAATTATAACAGGCACCTTCCGAGCAACAGAAAGTTAACATTTCTAAATCTGTTTTCTTTTTTATCTGAACAGATACCAGCAGAAACACTTTCTTTTATCAGGGAGCAGCATAAACAGTCTATGTTCAGTAGCAACTATTTGAGCGCTAATATTTTTTCCAAAAAACTCATAAAAGTCTGTTTACAGTTTGCGGCAGCAGCAGCTGCACGGGGGTCGGCTCGACAGCCAGCAGGAATGCACGGTGGACCGGCTGCCTGGCTGTCTTTGTGAGACAGGTGCGTGGGAGTTGCAGTTGCAGTGAGATGCAATATGCTTTGTACCTCCTGCCATCGTAAGTGTCTGTCCTCCCAGGAGAACATTGCCATAGGTGCATCAGCTACACGAACGTGTTCAGCACCACGCTCAGCTGGGGACCGATCAGCTGATGCCGGTACCTCACTTTTGTTTTCGATCTACATCTCCAGATCGCTTGCATCAAAATCGGAGTCCGACAAATTAGAGTCCGATTCAGCGATAATATGAAAAAAAGTCATCCACGGATTATTTTGCATTGAGCATTCACTTTGGTGTCTCGTCTCCACATGCCATTTTAGAAGCTGTTTGCTCTTCGCTACTAATGCATGAGTAGGGAATCGAGGTCAAATCAACAAAGTTAACTTTCCTGCTAGCAAAAGAGCATGGAAAGCACTGTAACAAGAAGATCACTGATGTCTATTGATCGCTAGCGAGGCTGAGGCTTTCAAAATAATAATAATAATAAAAACTGCATTAACGTGCCATAAAATAATTGTTGCCGTTAATCAATTCATGTTTTAACATGATAATAATGCGTTAACTTGCCCAGCCGTAATTTTCATACAAATAACAAGCAAAAAATGGTTATGATTAAATAAAATGTGTAGGTTGATAGACTTTATTAAGTTAAATGTTCCAAATATAAAAATAGTTTTATTTTGAAATTTGCAAAAACATGACTTTAGAAAACTATACAAACAAAATGAATAAGACTTTACCATACTGGGATACCACATTAAAAACCTGAAGAAAAAGCCATATACAGTTTTTATTCAAAAGTTCAACTTTGTTCCTTATCCATTTCAATGCAAAATTATAAGAAGATATGCAATATAGAAAATAAAGTCTCTTTTCCAAAATACAGTTAATGGAAACAGCTTTTTGCAAAAAAAAAGCAGAGATGAAAACTGTTGACTAAACCCTGCAGACATAGGAGAGACACAAATAGCTACAGTTAAATTACACTTAAAGCTGATGTTCTTTTGCTTACAAATTCACCTGGACTGCTGCTTAAGCTACTGTATAATAACTGAGAAAAAGACAATTTGAACTTTCAACATTTAACAGGACATCTGTACTATAAAAAAATTAATGGTAAAGGAAAGTTTATGTTGGTTTATAAAAAAATCAGAAAAAAAACTGTACAGATCATCATTTTTTGTAAATTTTATATAAGCAGACTGATCCTGTTGGAGGTATGGCAAAGCATGGTTTTGACCTCTAACCTCATCTCTCTCACTATGTTTGTCTGTTTCTCCTTTTCTGATCTAATGTTTAATTTGAAGTCCTCACTGTTGCAATTTACTCAGTCCAGACAATGGCTGAAGAACACACTTTTTGGATAATTCTAGACATAAACCACCCTGTTGTGGGAAAATGCAAAACAACATCTTTCATTTATTCTATTTAAAAAGTATTTAAATGTAGAGACAGATTAGGTTTTTTTAGATTGGTGTACTTTTACAAAATACAAGAATATTAATCTTTTAATTTTTTTAAATTGTGCCCCTTTTAGACCTGAAATCATCCCCATCTCAAAGCACAATCTTGTAATCAGTGCAAACTGCCACTGTGAGGAATAAGGAACAGTTAAGTGATGTGATCAAGAGAACATTGCTGATAAATTTAAGTGAATGTTTATACAACCACCCTATACTTGTGAGAGGAAAAAGATGATGCATAAACAAACAATGAATTGAATCATACTTTATAAAATAAATACAAATGCCTCATTCAAAACCAAACAGAAGGCACTCTCCAATTCTCAGCTGCAATGCATATTAATGCACACATTCTCAATCATAAATGGAACCCAAGGTGCATTATTGCAGGTAAAACCTCTTACTCTGTAGATAAAGTGTGCACAACTCTGTTCATTTTTCAGCTGCAATACACATTTAATGTACAATAGTGGGAACTGTTGAGAGACTCATGCATTCACATAGATGAGGTAAGCCTGCACCAGAAGGAGGTCTTTAATCATGTGTCTCATAGGCTCATGAGCAAGCTCCAGCAAGTTTCACGATAGAAGAAATGTTCTATTCATATGATGTGCTTTGACATCTCCAGCACAGTGCTGGCAAATAGCTGGAAAACTGACCTCTCTCCAGTTTTCTCTCAGGTGTAGGACTAGGCTACCCTCTTTCACCTCTTTATGTCTGCTGTATTGAGCTCCTTGTCAAAAGCATAAGACAGAATCCAGAGATCAGAGGGGTCACCACATTGAGGAGACACAAGAGGCTAAGTATTCTCCCTGCAAGGACAAGGTCATTGTAAACCTGCACACACCAGTGATCAATGATGAAACTCACCCAGAACTGAGAAGATTTTGGCCAAGCTTCATGAGTGACAGTTAACTGTGGTAAGTTGGACACATTTTCATTAGAGAGGGTACAGCTCTTTAGTCCTGGGACAAGAGACTAGCTAAAGTTAGGTACAAGATCTGCATTTGGAGCTTCATACTGTTATGTGAAAAAGAAAGTGCACCCTATTTCAATTATATGGTTTTACATATCAGGACATAATAAAAAATCATCTGGTCCTCAGCAGGTCTTAAGTTACATAAATAGAATCTCAAATGAACAACACCACATGATATATTAAACTGTGTCTTTATTTATTTAACAAAAACTAGGCCAAAATGCAGAAGCAGTGTGTGAAAAATTAAGTACACCCTTACTGTTTCTATTGGAATTAAGAGGGTAAGCAGCAGCCAGGTGCTGCTACTCAAAAGCACTTGATTAATTGATCATCAGCAAGTGTGAACACCTCTAAGAAAGCAGAAGTTTTGGCACTTTTCTGGTCTGGAGCATTCAGGTGTGTGGTATCACAATGCTAAGGAGGAAAGACATCTGCAATGATCTCAGAGAAGCAACTGTTGCTGCCCATCAACCTGGGAAGGGCTATAAGGTAATTTCTAAACAATTTGAAGTCCATCATTGTACAGTGAGAAAGACTATTCACAAGTGGAAAACATTCAAGACAGATGGCAATCTTCCCAGGACTGGACATTCCTGCAAAATTCACCCCAACGTCGGACTATGCAATGCTCAGAGAAATTGCAGAAAGCCCAAGAGCTACACCTCAGACTCTGAAGACCTCAATTAGCATGTTGTTTTTCCAGCCACAGGACCTGGGCACTGGGCATCTTGCAGTCATTGAGTTGACCATGAACTCCTTCGTATACCAAAGTATTCTACAGTCAAATGTGAGGCCATTTGTCTGACAACTAAAGTGTGGAAGAAACTGGGTCATGCAACAGGACAATGATCCCAAGAAAACCAGAAAATCTACAACAGAATGGCTGACAAAGAAAAGAATCAAAGTGTTGTAATGGCAATTCAAAAATCAAGACCTCTGCCTGACTGGAATGCTGTGGCAGGACCTTAAAAGAGCTATGCATAAACAAATGCATGCAAACCTCAATGAACTGAAGCAACGTTATAAAGAAGAGTGGGCCAAAATTCCTCCATAATGATGAGAGACTGATAATGTCATACAGAAAATGATTAATTCAAGTTATTGTTGCTAAAATTGGATCTATAAGCCACTGACTTATGGGGTGTACTTAGTTTTTCCACACACGGCTTCTTCATTTTGGCTTCATTTTTGTTAAGTGAATAATGTAAATAAGGTTAAGTAATATGTAAAATCATATAACCTGTAAGAGGGTGTACTTTCATTTTCACATGACTGTTATCCTTACCACAGAAGGCAAGCATTAATTAGAGTCTGTAAAGTCATCAGAAGAGATGGAAGAGTAAAAAAAAAAAAAAAGTCATGCTTAAATGTGAAAAAATGCACCCCAATATCCCCATGCTGCCTCTTTTGCCTGACTGTGCAAACAAAAGAATACACATGGAACAGAATCACATACATGTGTATGTGTTCACTTCTCTAAACTACACTGCATAATAATAATTGTACAGAAAAAAATGTGTAGCTCATCATAGCCAAAGACTCTATGAAATTTGCTGGCACTACAGTACAACTTGTTTGGTAGAGCATTGCCTTCAACAGGCACTCCAACAAACATAAGCACCTTGCATGGACAGCCAATCAAGAAGGCTTACCTCCGAAGTTCTTCATGAACAACAGACAAATAGGCAAATACAGACACTATCTATAGTACATCATACAGTAAGAGATATCCTTAAAGACCTTGTGTGAATGCCCTGAAATGATAATTAAGAGACTGAGTGACTAGGAACTATCTTCACCACCACATAACAGACAATCTAGAGGATTAGTACTTCATGTGCTGCATGAAGAATGCTCTTTGACTTGCCAGAAACTGTCCTTTGCTAAGAAGGGAGAGCGTGTCACCCCAGGATTGTTGCAGGTTTATCCACAACCTGCTTAGAGACTACTCCATCTTGGAGGGAAACAAAATTCTGATTCATCTCCCCTTCCCCACTGTATTCCTTTCAAGTGTGAATAAAGCATTAGATACCTCTCCCCCATCCCAAACCATTCTCCTGTTGCTTTACTAGATGTACATATTGTGACAAGAGAAAAGGTCTTTGACATATAACACAGGTACTGTGATGTAATATTGGTATGCTGTGTAGCTCAGAATGTGCATGTCAAATGTCACTACAATGTAGGGCATACAGTTAGACTCTCTAGTGTGCATTTATTTATAGATGTGATCAATATTATTGGCACCCTTGCATTTTAGGTATATCATGTACAACATCTTCAGAAATAACTGGAAATGTACCACCTTTGATCAAAAGAATATTTTAACAGAATGTGTAAAGTTACACAACAAACAAGATATCTGTTCATTCTGCATGTAATTTATTTTTTAAGAGGAAAATGAGGAAAACATCTGGACAGTATTGTAGGCACCCTTCCCAAATTCTCAAGTCTCAAAATCTTTGGCAATAACTGTGAAGTAAATCATTTTTATATATTTTCATACACTCTTTTATCAATATTATATATGTATACTCAGGTATATATATTGCTATTATGAGAACAAAGGATCTCCACCAGCCCCACCCAAAGTATGGTGCAGGACTGAAAATGTGATCATTTGTTTTTCTCATCTTTCTAGCTCTTTCAAAATCTATAGGATGATTTACTGTTTTTCTACCGACCATAAAACCTAGAGGAATGCATTTTTTAGCCAGAGAGGCTTTCAGTTGAATGAAGATTTCACTTGTCATTTTCCAATGGAGTCATTGAATTAATTAGTTAATTAATACATATAAGAAACCTTTTTCAGTGTGACTTAAGAAAAATTATTTTAAAGAAATCCACAATATATGACAGCCTCCAAACATTGCTTGTAGCCATCTACATGTTTATGTTGGCTGTACCTTTCTTCTGGTAAATTTTGTCCCAGTTGAAAGATGTTCCAGCTCTTGAACGTTTGCAGGATTCCTTGTACCAATAGCAGAATTCTGCTTTTCCCAAACATTCCAATTGGACAGAGACTGAGATGAGGGACTCATTGTCGACTAGTTGAACATAACCATCATCTTTGATCCATACCTAGCGTTCTGACTACGGGCACAATATCCCATTCTAAAATGCCTAGCACCAGAAACAGTCTTACAAAATAATGGAAATACCACTATATTACACTGTAGCCAAGGTGTATAGTTTTTTTTTTTTGTAAGATTAATTTCGTAACATAAAAATCACTGATATGCATTGCCAAAGAGCTCTAGTTTAAATCCATCATTCCAATGATCATTTTCCCCAGAAGGTTTTTTGATTAGCAGATTTGGGCAAAGATCACTTGTGCCTTTTTATGTTTGTCTATCAAGAGTATGCTCTCTTGCCTTTGCCACAAATGTTTTTCTCGGTTTACTCAGCAACATATTATACAGGTTGAAACCATCACTCCAGATTGCTCCAGGTCAGATATAATCTCTATGGATGTTGTTGTGGTTTTTTTTTTTTAAACAATTTACCTCAACCTTCTAAGACTTCAATTTTCCCCTCACATTCAGATCCTGGGAGGTTTTTGACAGTTCCATGAGAATCAAACTTATTATTATATGGTGAACTGTATATACAGGAATGCCAAGGTCTCAGGAGATGAACTTGCATCCTTTTGCATTTTTATATTTGATTATAGTTTTGTTGTCTCAGACAGCTCTCTTGTCTATTGTCAATGTCAAAAAGGAAGAGGAAATTAAAAAGCAATTTTTAAGCATTAAAGCCATCATTCATTTGTTGATTCATTCTCATAGGAGTACTGGTAATTTATTGCACATAGCCACTGAAATTAGAGTCTATTTTTTTCTTTCCATTTTATTTAAATTGTTCTGAAGGTTGCAAATAATTAGGTCTAGAGACATTTTAGTTTTCATTGTATTTCCATACATTTCTCTTTATCATACATAGGTACAGATCAAAGATGTTTCAGGGCTCTACTTTTTACAGGCAATAGTATTCATAAAAAGGTGCTAACTTTATTGACCACAAATAAATATTTAAGTTTAGTTTAGCACAAACTGATAAAAAAGGAAATTTCAGAATATTACAAATGAACCTTCTGTTGATTACTTAAAAAAACTCGTGTCTGTCTTAAAGTAGAGTTGGAACAGACTGTGTTACTACACCCTCTAAAGTACTACTTGGACAATATTACACTAGCATAGGACAAATAAGTCAATGAATCATTAAGTGTACAAAATTGTATTCACATTTTTTGATTCAAAGTAGCCACCTTATGATGCAAGTCACCACAACCTCCTTCATGATTGACAGCTGGTGTCAGTATCCTTTCACCAACTCGACGGTGTACAAACACCTTGACAGACAAACTGAAAATTTCAAATTTTGATTCATCAGTCCATAATACTTTCTTGTAGTCTAAAGTAGCCCACAGCCCTATTTTGTCCTTTTAGGAAAGTTTTACTTAGTGTCAACCACCCTGTTAAACCTGCAGCACAAAGTCTTCTCTTCATAGTAGAAACTGAAACTTGCTTTTTTTTGATCACTGTTAAGCTGTGCTTGAAGCTGCTGTGCTGCGAGGCACATATCACACAACCCAGTGACCCTCAGAAACTTTGAGTGTGTCAGATCTCTTCCTATCAGAGTTTCTTCCAGTTTCCAATTGCCTTTAGATTGTGTAGGACACCATACTCACTGAAACTGATTTATTTTTTAAATTTCTCTAAATGAAAGGCCTGCACTTCTAAGGATAATAATGCTCCTTATCATTTGATTTATTAATTGCCATTTTTTGCTATTAACCCTGGTATTTGCAGCTTTCTAGGGTGTAGATGGTGTAGTAACATACACTGGTCTAACTCTACTATAAGGCAGAGGGTTTTTAAGTAATCAACAGAAGTTGGGACACCTGTGCAAACTGTTTGCTTCAACTTAATTTACTTCAATTGCTGCAGAACATCTGTAGGTTATAAGCTATTAGTGGATCCCTGAAGAAGGCCCATTTGTAATATTATTTTCTTTTTTTTTTGGTTTTTGCCAAACTAAACTTTTAAACAAAAACTTACGCCATGTTTACTGCTTAATTTTCACTATTTTAGGTCATTCATTGCATTTCAGCTAATTAAATGTGAAGAAAAACTGGAAAAAAGGAAGTATTCTAAAACTTTTGATCAGTAGTGTATATAATTATGTATATTAAGGTTGTATATTTTAAAATAATAATGCAAACTGGTAAGTTCTCACATCATACATTAAAACCAATATGGCAAAATCAGTTTTATTCAGTTTTATCTTTCTGCACACACTTAATTCCTGCATTGGGCTTCTGTGGTACTCACTTAAACCAGTATACTTTAGAGTTGTCTGTTAACCTAGCACACTTATCTGTGGAATGTGGAAAGAAACTACTTGTAGACACAGAAAACTGTGAAAGATATGTAAAGACAGCAGCTGGGATGAGAATCAAACCCGGGTTCCTAAAGTTGTGAATCTCCTTGTCATTGTGTTGGTAAAAATGATAAAAGTCAAAACACAAGAGTGTGTTTGACTGGCAAGATGATACTAATAATGCAAAACTTAATTAATTGTTTAGAATTAGAGCCAGAGAGTATAATATAAAAGGCAAAATATTTATATGCATTTTAAAATATGCTGTTTATCTAATGGACTCAGGCTTTATGCTGTGTGAGCAAAAGGAAGTTTTGAGTGTTTAAACTGAGCTCGCAGCAGATGTCTTGCGGTAAGTGTTACAATCAAAGCATGAAATGTGAACAGTGGGACAGGCTGCACCAAACTTCAATTAAGGCAGTAAAATTACATGACTTACAGTTTCAGCTTAGAAACAAAAGTCCAAAAACTGAAAATGTCACATAAAATCCATAAGTAAAGAAGGGCAAATAACATTTATAATGAATTCAAACTTTGTATTACTCCTCTTCAACACAGAATGTGAGAGTCAGGTGTTTCTTTTTTTCATAGATGTCTACAGGAAGGACAAACTGTGGCATTCTGTCATTTAGAAAAAAAAGCCAGAAATACGCAAGTGTGTTTAATTTTATACATGCCTTCTTTATTTCTTTAACTTGCTTGATTATTGCTTGAGGAGAATTACTGGGGTTTGGTTACAAGAAACGTTTATGTGGAACAATAAAAGAGGTGAACCATAAATTAAGGGTCTCAAAACAATGTATTTTCTTAACCTAATGAAACCTCATAATAAAAGCTGCTTAATTTTTTACTGGAATGGTAAAAAAGATTTGGTTTAGAAAGTGACAGGGCAGACAGACAGACAGACAGGGAAAATGAAAGCAATGCCACTCATATAAGAGGACTTGCTGTACCAATTTTTTTCACAGGACTGACCAATACAAGTTCTGTATGAGGATGATGATAACGATCCTACCATTCAGATCACTCTTTTACCCCTTGGGTTGATAATTTGTTTCCTCAGCTCTTTTTCTTTCAAGCAAATACAGTATGGGAAACTATTGCCTTGAAGGAATGGGACAAGCACATCACCTCTGTCATTAAGAAAGCCAGGCAGAGATTGTTCTTACTTCTCCAGCGTAAGAAGCTTGGCATATCAAGGCTTATATTGTTAAATTTTTACTTAGCCACCATCGAGAGTATTGTGACTTCCTGCATCACCATTTGGTTTCCTTCTGCCTCCTCTCTTTCTAAGACTCGGTTGCAGTGGGTGAATTGCTCATGTGAGAAAATCATTGGCTGTTATCTCCCAACATCACCAGAGTAAAAAACAGAGCAGGAAAGATTGCATCTGACTCCACACACCATCCCAGCAGCCATCTGTTCTTCGAATTGCAATTATAGAGTAGGTACAGGTCTATTGTGACCCCAGCTTCCTTCCTCAAATTATTCAGAAACTAAATAAATACGGTTACTCCTGTTTTTGCAACATGTAACTGGTAACCGTGCTTTCTATTTGTAAATGCTCATAAATACTTCATACTTGCTCAACTTGTATTATTTAATATCTATATTATTTTGTATAGTTTTTCTGTCTTTTTGAGTTTGTAATTGTTTTGTTCAAAATATTGTATCTGTATAGTGGTTTGCACAGTGTAAGGTTACTAGAAGGTTGAAATTGTCTTGAGTTGGTTATGTCTTGTATCGTATGTTTTGCAACTAACCAAACTGAATTCAGGTATGTTTCACATGCTACCAATAAAGTGATTCTGATTCTGCAGCACTTTATGCTTAGACTCCATTGTATAAATAATCACTCCTTCTTTATCACAATCCTTATCCTCCATTGTCTGCAGTTACTTCATAAGCTGGTCTCTCACAAAGTAATGATCAGCATCTCTTTCATTTTTTCAAAAGTGAGGTCTATTTCAAATTTCTAAAGTTTCTAATCAAGGGTAGTATTGCTTTAATTACTTTTGCTGCCCGTTTGAATAAACACACAGTAGAAAAATCATTAAGATATGTAAAGTAGATCTTTCTGCCTAAGAGATATCTGAAAATTAAAAAAATCTTCTTTCTGGAGCAACTATACAAAAGTCATAATTAGATGTTAAAAACTAAGTACTTTTGTTAATTTAGATATAAATGAACAATGACAAATTTAAATCAAGAACATATTGGCACTGGGCTGACATGATTAGCACATTAAGAAGGGATGTGTTTACTTCAGAAGAGAGAAATGCTGGATATAACACAAAACCGAATGTTGCTTCACTTGTCAGTGCTTGTCTAGGATAGTAATAATCTTCTCCTGCTGTTTTTGTACTACTTCATAAAACAAAACTCAGCTATGTTAATGATTTTTTGATATGACAGGTTTGAATAAATATAAATCTTTTACTCTTAACAGATCCTGGTTTAAATAACACATTTAATGCAGTGATGTTACGTAGAAGTTTTAATAAACCAAAAAAAGATTAGACTGTTATGAAACATACACATTTCAAAAACTGAAATTCTGATCAATTAAAGAAAACAGGAAAAAACTTTTCCACACCCCTCTGACATTCATATCAAGACAGTGTTTCATAGTTACCTTGTTTGATCTGTCCTTGCATGGCATTACTGGAAGTTTGGGAGAACATTTTTTGAGCGGTCTCTGGTGTGCCTGGCTTTGGTGGCCTAAAATAACCATACAGTAACATTAATATTATGACACAAAGTCAAAGTAAATCTTCAAATATTGCACTGAAGTGTGTCAGACACCTATACATAAAAGAATACAATCTTTACAGACTGTACTGACTAAACACATACTGCCAGAAACCGTTTTATAGTTTGGTATCACTGAAATTGCTTACCTGTTCAACTCAAATTAAACATTAAATGTAACTCGAAGATGCATTTATATTATTTACATATAATGAATAAATCTGAAGCAATTTAGAAATGTCTTCATTCAGTGTAAACCACTAGGAGTTGCTGCAGTACCCCAAACCCCAGACACAACAGCACAGACACAGTTTCAGATTTCAATAAAGTGATTTATTCTCACAAATACCTTAATGTATTTCACAGTTCCAGCAATATGACTTTCTCCTCCTCCACCCCACCCATGTGAGCTTTGGCTGACTACTCTCCCAACTCTGACCTCCGGTTGAAGCAGAGCGGGTTCCTTTATACCGGAACTGGAAGTACTTCCAGCACTATCAGATTGCATCCAGGAAAGGACTTCCAGTTCAGGCTGCCTCCAGCAGCTCCCCCTAGTGGCACATCAGGACCCCAGCAGGGCTGCCTGCTAAAATTAAAACTCCTATGCAGCCCTGCAGGTGTCCAAACAGGATGTGCGTCAGGGGGATGTCACCACCCAGTGTACTGGGAAAGCATATGGGCAAGGGAAGTAGTCTCCCCGTCTCCATCCATTAAGCTATCTCTAAATGCAATCAGTTCAGAAAGAAATAAAACGAAATACCTGACTGGAGGCTTCTTCATATGTTCTCCAACAAATGTTGCATTTGTCATGCTCATTAAAGTGTTTGCCAAAGAAATTACAGACAGTAGATGCTGGGTGGTTACAGCTCGAGAGACACCATAAGTACCCTTGCCCAGGATTTCAGACACTGATGTCTTTCTTCCAGTTGCATCACTACCAGCAGATGACATTCTAACCACAGACTCTTTGAAGGTTGGCAACATGAGTGACATGTGGCCACCTCTGGAAAGGAGGCCAAAAGAGACAGGGCAGTGGGGCTTCAGCATTCCTAAGCGGTTGAGACAGACGTCATCCAGCACTTCATTTAAACCCCAAGCGTGAAGACAAGACATGAAAAGCTTTGCGGTATCCATTGTCAAGTTGTATTCAAGCAATGTCAAAGATTTGGACTTGGGGTCATCCCTTCTCTGGCGTCGAAGTTCATCATCCTCATCTTCATCATCATCTAGTAAATGTTCTCTAATATTCTCTTTGATGGTCTCTTTCACCTGTTTTAACAGCACGGCTGCACGTTTCCCTGCTAAAAATGATCCTCCCTTGTCAGAACTTCCAGAGGCTTTTTGTAAAATCTCAGGAGAGATCAGAGTTGGGTTGGGCCTTGACGCTTCTTCTGTGAGGAGCTGTATAATAACTGCCTCCACATCAAAGAAAAGAATATGCATATCAGGGTCTGTCAGATTAGTCTTCATTGATTGTACCATTAAAGAATTGTGGGAGTATTTGGGCAAGTTACCCTGGAAAAAATAAAAATACAAAAGTGTTAACAATTTTAAAAATTTAAAAATTCCACAGTCATTACAAACTACTAAAATGCTTACCTAATAAAAAGAAAAAATAAATAAAGCAGAGGAGAGGAATAGTGGTTGAGTTGTGAGCACTGCTGCCCCATACCTGGACTTAAATCTTAGGAACTGCGTGTGTGGAGTTTGCAAATTCTTCCCATGTCACTATGGGTTTTTCCCTGGCTTTTCAAAGTTTACTCCCATAGCTAAAAGACATGCAGTTAGGGCGAATGGCAACTCTAAATCTGTCTAGACTTACCATCCATGTGTCTGGAGATAAGACTGCCATTTCACTCATGGCTGTGTCTAATACTGTTCAAAAGCTCTCTGTTACTGAACTAAGATGGTTTTCTACTTGACAGATGGATTATCATATCCAACATATGTAACATTCAGCACCCAACTCAGGGCTGGTTCCTTCCCAGCACAGGATGCTGCTAGGATAAGCTAAGGAATATTTTATACATAAAATAAGTTAAAAATGATCCAACAATTGCACTACTTGCATGAAAAAAATAATCCAACAGCATAATGTACCAGCTAAACATTAAAGTATTAATTAGTTTAATAAATAAAAAAAAAATATATAAGACACTTAGGGCAACATATTTTTATGATACTGCCTGCTTTTATATTTTTATGGATGGCATTGCTTCCTTGAGGTTGTCACTGAGAGTTATTTGGAGTTTGGTAAAGTAGTACTTTTGTTCTGTTTTTTATTTTGCTCCTTCTGTTTATAGGATTCTTTCCTTTGTTTATTGGATTTCTGCTTTGGATCGTGCTTGCTTTGGACTTCCTTTCAGGCAAATCCATTTTTGCTCTTTTGAGTATTTACTTTACTTGTATATTTCTGTCTTTGTTAATAAACCTTCATATTATTTATAAAGATTCTTCATTGCCCTCTTTGTTACAAGCCAGGGTTTGAAGTTATTTCAACCTCTAGAGGGAATTTTTAGGATTTTCAGGATGCTTATGCTTGGAACACTTTAGTTCATAACAAAAAAGAAGTCCATTCTCCAAGACTATTTTTTAATATAATATCAGTTTTAAAGGCTATTTTTAACACACCAACTGCTAGCCCATTTAAAATGAGAACCACAGCACAGGCTGATGGGACTGATGCTTCAGAGTATCAACCATCTTCCTGACCTCATATTATGCAATATTAACAGCAAGCTTCATACAGTGCTCTTCACATTCATATATCACCAGTTCTTTGAATCAATAAACAAAATCCCTTGCCTCAACAGTTCAACAACTTACAAATGTGTTTATCTAAGCGGGTAAGAAAAGTAGGAGGAGAGATACTGTATAAAAGAATACCTGAAGCAGGACAGCACAAATAGAACAAACTGTAATGAATAACCAATTATTTTATTGTCATAACCTAGCCATCTTTTTGTTCTCTTTAACACTTTAATTAGTTATTTTCTAATGTATAATGTTGTGAAAATGTTTTTGTCCACTTGTTTATTTCTTCATATTTGTCATGAGAAATGGCATCAGATCTTTAGATAAAATGGAAAATCAGATAAAGGGAACCAAAGTAATCATAAAACACTATTTCTAAATTAGTACTTAATATAATTATGTAATAAAATTATTCACCGTCTTTGTTATTCACTTAAACAACAGACCAGAGTCCATTGTTAATTTGACTCAGTTGACTGAACATGCCAGGCTTGACAGCAGCCAAAAGTGTTGAATCTAAACCTCACCATATAATGATCCTCACCATCTCAGTGAAGTAGTCACCCCAATGTTTCTAGAACATTATGTCTTAATCAAAGGAAATTCTAGTAGAGATGATAAAACAAAGATTGTTGAAACTTACCAATAATGAAAGTGCTACAAAACCTTTTTTTAAGGCTCTTGGATATTACCGCACCTCAGTGATGGCCACTATCTCCAAATGGGGAACATTTGAAATGTTGGTGATTATTCTCAGCAAAGGCAAACCTGCCAAAATTGCCTCAAGTGAACAGCAACAGCTTGTTCAGTAAGTCACAAGAGGATCACAGAGGAACATCCAAAGAACTGCAGGCCTACCTTGCCCCAGATAAGTTCAGTGTTCATGTCCCCATATAAATAAGTAAAAATTGGATTTATAGGTGAGGAGCAAAGAAGAAACCCTCTGCTATTCAAATGCAACACCTGTTCTCATTTGGGATTTGCAAAGAAACACCTGAATGATCCCCAAACCTTTTGGGAAAATATTCTTTATGTAGACAACCAATAGAAGACCTATCTGGACGACACAGGTCTCACTATGTCTGGTATAATGCTAATACAATGTTTAACATCAAGCACATCATATCTACAATAAATCATGGGGGTGTTATTGTGATGTTGTAGGAATATTTTGTTGCCTCAAGAGACACTAAGACTTGACACTATTGATAGAACCATGAATTCTGTATTCTACTGAAAAATGTCTAGTCATCCGTTTATGACCTATGGCATAACTGGATAATACACCAGGACAACGACCCAAAATAAAAAAGCAAGTCTACAACCTACTGGCTGTGGAGAAACAAAATTAGAGCTTAGAAGTGGCCTGGTCAGAATTTTGATTTGAATCTAAAAGAGATCCTTTGACAAGACCTAATATGAGAAGTTCATGCTCAAAAACTTTAACATTTGTCTGAACCAAAGCGGTTACACAAAATAAGAGTGGGCTAAAAATCTTTAACAGTAATGCAAGAGACTGATATCAAATTTTAGGAAGAGCTTAGTTGTGATTATCACTGCTAAAGATGCTACAAATAGGTATTGAAATTACAGAGTAAGTTACTTTTTCACATGGGTGATGGGGATGTTGGATAACTTTATTCCTTAAATAAAGACTAATGATTCAAAACAATGTACAGTGTGTTCACACCTAGGCTTCTTTTCTCTAATATGCCATTTTACCTAAAAGTTAATATATGCAAAAAAAGAGGATATTAGGAAGAGAGAAAATATTTTTTACAGCACTATATGACTCTGTATGCTACTGGTTGGCATAGAGAATTGTAATAAAACATAAAAAGTAATGTTTTGCTTTGCTTTACCTTAATACATTCTACTGACAGAAAATGTAAAACAATATCATAAAAGGTAAGAAAAACAAAAAAAATTGAGTGGAAGACATTACTATGAGAGGGGTAGCGCTGCTGCCTCGCAGTTAGGAGGCCTGGGTTCGCTTCCCGGGTCCTCCCTGCGTGGAGTTTGCATGTTCTCCCCGTGTCTGCGTGGGTTTCCTCCGGGCGCTCCAGTTTCCTCCCACAGTCCAAAGACATGCAGGTTAGGTGGATTGGTGATTCTAAATTGGCCCTAGTGTGTGCTTGGTGTGTGGGTGTGTGTGTGTGTGTATCCTGTGGTGGGTTGGCACCCTGCCCGGGATTGGTTCCTGCCTTGTGCCCTGTGTTGGCTGGGATTGGCTCCAGCAGACCCCCGTGACCCTGTGTTCGGATTCAACGGGTTGGAAAATGGATGGATGGATGGACATTACTATGAGATGTGTACGTAGTGTGAGGAAGTGTAAACATTGTCTGTTAATCTGAATTAAGACACTGCAATATAAGCCTTGTTACACCCATGGGAAGATCGACAACAAAAAATGAAAATTAACTGATCCCATGGGCTTTATAAAAGGCCTCTCACCTCCACCACGGTTTTAAAAAATATATAAATATTGTAATATTTGGCAAAATGATATCACTGTTATAAAAATATCATTCAGCTTCTTAATGGATTTTGGAATACAGTGCAGTCTTAACAATATTTGGTATGTCTGAGACTTGATGAAAGTAACATAATCAGCGAAGGACACAGAAAAACATTTGATTTAAAGTTGAAAAGTCACAATTATACTCTTGTCTGGCTATATTCTATACAACAGTGCAGTCTCAAACCTCCATAATCCAAGTTAGACAAACAAGGCACCACAGGCTATTCCAGAAACTATATTTCACAAAATATATGGACTTTTTTTCAAATAATTGTGTACTTTATCAAGCATCCACTCTGCTGCCATAATTCCACTAGTGACAACAGCTAATATGATTTGTGAATCACAGTATGGCAGAGTAGTGTTGCATGTTGGGAAGACATGCAGGAAGGAATTTCACTGAACATGTCACAACATTTTTTGTTCTTCATTTGGTTTCAGTACCTGCCTTAATGTGTGATCCAGAGCAAATTAAAAAAATGCAATTGATACCAGTATGAAAAATATTTTTCTTAATAACTGTACCAAAATAAGCAAGTAAATAATGATTCTTGTTATTAAAAAAGGGTTGCTTAGATTACAGTACCTCAGATAAAATAGCAAACGCAGTAACATTCCTGTCATAGGTCCTTTTGTACTAAAATGTTAGAAATGTTTGAGAAAAAGTCAATTATGAGAGTTAGTTAATTTTATTTTTGTTGATGTGGCAGTGAGGTTTGTCGTTTTTTTTTTCAGTAAGTTCAGCTACCTGTTTATATTGTATTGCAGGTTAAACATAAAATACTAAGACTGAAATATAAGTAGTATTGCTTTTTGTCAGCTAACATCAGAACCAATGCTTGTACATAAGGTACAAGATGGCCTACTTCACCCTTTTAACACATATAGTACAACAAATTAATTTATGACTTTTCAGTAGATGGTGACTGGTGTTACTACTGATTATGAGTTTACAGCCAGGCTAACCTTAATTACATTTGGCACTACAAATGACGGTGGTGATCTTTGTAATGCTTACACATTTTCAGCCATACATGGAGGGGTTTTGCTCTGTTTGTTTTTTTCATACATCCCCACTGGAGACCCAACAGTCTAAAACTGTGAATTGGATTATTATTTTTGTTTTTTTGGTTAATATTTTTGACAAAGACAACCTCCAAGTTTTGGATGCATTACAATTACTTACATATACAAATATTTCATGACAGTGGTCTAAGTGAACAAGTGCCCCACTGAACTTTGAAGAAAAGACTGAAGAAAAAAAAAAACACAGTTGGAGATACAGAAACAGCTGTGCTTAGAGCCATTGTCCTGTGAGGTACATCTCACAAAAGCTGACTCTTAGAAACTTGTTTTCCAATTCTGTTGTGGTTTTGGGTTCACCAGATCAGTTCCTGTCAGAGTTTCCAAGTTTCTTTTGATGGTGTAGAAAACCGTACTCGCATCTTGGCTTTCTTTATAATTTCTCTAATAGAAAGAACTGCACTTTCAAGGATGATGACAGTCTGGGTTTGTCTTCCTTTGTTAATTGCCCTTTTTCACCATTATAATAGCAATATACAGTGCAATATTGACTAAATAATGTTTCAGCGGGTGTAGAAAGAAATCTGTTTTACTCCAGCAAGCAGACACTGAAAACGGAAAAAAATTGATTTATTTTTAAGAAGACAATGAATGTTACCACTTAGTGACACAAATCATGCAATGAGGGCTGCAAGGTAAAATGACAAGTTTAGAGCTTTTCCCAAGAAATACTAAATGTTCCTTCGCCTTTTATATAATTTAATCTAACAGTATCTGCACTTTTCAGCAATAAAAAAGACATTTTTAATTAGCTTTATGGTGTAAATTTGCTACAAACAGTTGAAACTATTTTTGTGTATCCCAGGGACTTTGTGGTTCACTGCAACCAGTCTCCAAGCCGCAAAACTTACAACTGACAGGGAAATATTGAATTTTTTACCAACAGGTGCTCTGTCATGAATCAGGTATCAGTTTCTTTGACAAGTAAAAACAATCAATCTTAATGACTAATCCAAAGCCACAAAAGCCTCTCTTTTCCCTTTGTAATCGATTATTGTAACAAACTATTTTAAACACAGGACACACAAAAAGGTTCATGCTCACATGAAATGTACTAGATCCCAAATGGATTCAAGGGGGGGTTTTAACCACAGAAGTCATAGATGGTTAGTAAACTTTCTGAACTTTAATGCTCATTTCAATAGAACAAATTCAGCTGCAACAGAATTAAAGAAACCGCAGTAAAAAAATAAGTCACTCAGGATGTAAAATTAGTCCTTAGTATATAAAGACGTCATAGAAGTTACATTTATTCCACTAAGACATCTCAGAGAAAGCAAGCAGTTCCTTTTCCCATATCATTTCTGTAATGAAATAAAGTAATACTGTATAAAGTATGATGATTTCATTTTGGTAAATACTATAAACATTTTAAATATTTTAATTTAAGGACTATCTTTAGAAATTCAAAATAAACATTTTAAAGTTTTGGTTTATTACTGTTCAAAATTATACATCTTAGAATGCGTAAAAAATATATGCAGGGCTTCCCACTGGAACCTTAACTCCCATGCAGTAATGCAAGTGTCCAAATGGGAGTTCCGCTTTAGAGACTCTGCCACCCAGTGTGCCAGGGAAATGAATAACCCGAGAAGGCACACATACAGTATTTAAATTATATATTAGTCACTTTCACAAAACGTTTAGTGCTTTTTATTTGTAAGGTTTTATACTTCAAGCAAAATGCTTAATACCACCTTCTGATTTTTACTAGTCTTTCTTGAATATTATAATTACCTAATTACATATAAGAATTTGTCATATTCAATTTTCAATTGCAGTTTAAGTATAAAACAGAGGTCCATAAACAATGTTAATGTCATTTATTTATCCTGGCCCTGTATGGAACCTTTTAGGCTATCAGCCACTTGCAGAAAACTCCACATCTGCCCCACTAATAAGTCATCTCTTATAATAATACTGAATAACGACTTCCTTTCTAGATGTGGGTTCCATACTATCAAATCAGAAACTTTTTTCCCCAACCTAGCTCCAGACAGTTGGTGGATTATGTCCTTCTACATACTATTATCAATCAGTGATCTTACTTGGAACCTTATTTTATACCACAGTTGGGCTGTGGTCATCTCTCTTATATAAACAATGTCCTTTGAGTTCCTTTTTTACACAAAAGAACAATCAGCAATTAGCCTAAATAGCATTTCACCATTGCATCTATTACAGATAAACTATTAACCACTTCTAATTCTCTGATTTCTTATTTCTTTTCCAGTTAAATTGTACAAAGCTATAACCTATAACTATCCATAAACCCATCATCAATCCACTTATTACAGCTCAAGATCTCAGGGGTCAAGTCCTAAAGCAGTAACACTGCATATAAAGCAAGAAGCAATCCTGGACAGGACACCAGTTCATTCACAAAAAAAATCTTACTTGGATCAATTTACAGCTACCAATTAACCGGTAAAATGGAGTAAAAAAAACCCTAAGCAAACATGGAGAGAACCCAGAACTCTGAAATGCACTAACCACTGCACCTCCATGCTTCTCCTTGCTTACATTTTATCACACACCAAATGTTTACACCAACACTCCAAATTTTACACACCTACGGCTCCCAGCTGGATTAATTAATTTAAAATTAATTAATTTAAGTATTAATAACCTGTATCTCTTTAGCATAATATAACTTTTATACGACTTCAGGCCTCAGACATTTTTTGTGAGCTGTCATCTTCTGTCACAGATTCTACTCTCACTTTCATATAGTGGTACAATTATGTTATTATGAGTTGCACTGAAAGCCTATATTCAATAAAGTCATAAATCACATGTTTTAAGATATCAAAAAAATGTGGAGGGACAAAAAAATGACTGCACGGTAGCCCTTACATATAGAGAACATGGAAGTCCATATAGAAAATTGCCAACATGGACATTTCACTAAGCTAAGGCTGAAGTGCTTACCACTGTACTACCCTGTCATCTTCAATATTTATTAGAAAATATAATTTTAACAATGTAGGAAAAGTGTTTTTAAATTGTGTTTTCTTGCAGATATTCTGAAAACAAAACAGATATTTAACCTGCATTGTAAATCACACACTAATACACAGTACAAAACCATCATAAATGTATTGCCAATAATGAGAAATAGTGTCAATTAATATGCTCACGCAGAATGGCAGTTTTTCTGGTTGTTCTAGAGCATTCTTTATTCAACTACAGCATATTTTTCATTACAAAATAACAAAAGAAAAATGTCTACCTAATTTAAAAAAACAGATCAATTAGAAATAAGACTGAATCACTGATTGGTGAAACTGAGTGAAATTAAAATCTACAAGCCCTGAACTGAACTTGAGAGCCACTGTTCTAGAAGTATTCCAATAGTACAATATTTACTGTGTGACAGATTAGGGTTTGCTTGCACCCTTGTACCCTCAGACCACACGTCAGACACCAGGTAAAAGTCCGATAATAAGATTTATTATAATAATAAAGTGCACAAAGCACGCTCCTCTCCACAATACTCAATAATCAAATAAACAATAACAATTCCTCCAAACTCCCAGACGCTTAGCCACCCTGCCTCCCAACTCAGCTCGCCGTCCGGGAGCTCCCACAGTCTTTTTATATCTCCTGACCCAGAAGTGTTCCTAATCCCCAGTCCCATTGACTCTCAATCACTTCCGGGTCAGGTACAAGTTCTTTTCTTCACGCCGGAAGCACGTCATTCCTCTTGTCCACTTGTGCTTCCGGGTGTAGGGAAAATATTCATTACTTCTCCCTGCAGCGTCCCCTAGTGGCCCCCATGGCATCCAGCAGGGCTGTGCATAAAAACTCCATTGTCCATGATGCCCTGCTGGTCTTCTGGGGACCTCCATGCTGCAAGGAGGGCTCCACCTGGCGGCTTGGGGGTATTGGCCAGGATAAACGACTGGCCATTCTCCACAACTGTTACCATAACATACTTACTTAGTTAAAACAGATACATCTGTATAAATGTATAACATATACAGTATGCTGTAGAAGGCAGACAGACGCCCCAAACAAGCACATCTTTAAACATAAACAGTATATTGCACAACCTGTACTCCCCTGGACTATTTTGTTAATGAGGACCAATAAAGTGTCATTTTTTTTAAGCCACAGCAGACTAAAGAAAATGTTCAGCAAACACTTTGTAGAATAGTACATGCCACAAATTAAACAATGTACACTTTAAAAAGGAAGCTAAAAGACAAGCACCATCTAGTGGACAAATTTAGGAATACTAAATCAAGAAATCCATTATGGCTAAACTATAACAACTTATTTTTTAGGAAGTTTAAATTGCAACACTGAACACTGAGTATAATTAAACTTGGTTTTATCGTCCCACTGAACACAGCTACCCAGGAAATCCAACTCAAGCACTTCTACAGCTAATACATTTAACAAGTATTCTCTGGCATCAGCATTTTTATTATATATCTACCATTATCATAATGGTTAAAGATTGTCCAACCTGTACCATAAGCAATTTTAAAGGAATGAATTCTGGAACACATATATAGTATTACCAAATAACGTAAAACAAATAACATGGTATCTCCAGGAGTCTCTAATTATTACAAACCAAATAACCTTTAATGGCAATGCATATGTGAATTGGGCAATCCCTATGAATTAGTAAGTATTAAACATAGAAAGGAGAACTGATGATTTTGGAAAAGGAATAAGGGAAGCATAATGGGAAGACCAGAGATAGCATTAATCAAGTGCTTAAGGTCCCATACAGCTTGGTGCCAATACACAGTAATAACATTAATGTCTAACAACTGGGTGCACGTTTTGCTTAAAATAAAATCTGTGCATTTACATTTTTTTAGTAAACAGAATAAAAAGTGCAAGTAAAGACTATTAGATTTAAACTACTGTACAAGTGACCATAAAAATGATAACAGGCATAGTCAAGACCTGCATAGTACAATACTATTACTCATTTATCAAAATGTATTATTATCATCATAATCTGCACATATAATATAAATTGAAATAAAAAAAACCTTAGTTAATTTTATCCTTCCAAATATTATTATCACAGTCTACTTTTCACACTTGTAATGCACACTATCAATGTCTTAAGCTATAAGGGAATAAAAAAGTATATTTTTCATAAACTGCTGACTAATACCTTTAGATTAAAATGCATTATGTCTAGTCACTTACTGTATGTGGTCTAAATAAGACATTTTCTGCTTTTTATCCTACTAATATTTTTCACATTGGAGAACTGATACTACAGAATGTGTAAGGGCTGCCCTCTTCAGTAAAGAAGCTGGAACTGAAACAGAAATAAATAACGATCGTCTTACAGACCACACATTCTAGTTTCTTTTTTTTTTTTGCTTTGACAAAACAACATTAATCTTTTCTTTTTTTTCTCTCAGTGACTTAGGAATGGAGTTGCATTTAACCGATAAAATAAGCTTAAACACACACTAGTGAAGAATATGAATATAAAAAAATGAAAACAAGACACTCTAAAAAGCATAAAATATGATTTATCACAAGTATTCTCTATTTTTATCTTGGTATTTCAGGAAAATATCTATGATGACCAAGCAGAATCAAACATCACAGTAGTGTTTAATCGCCCATAGCTATATAATATAAAAAACAATTATTAGCTTTAACTAATTCTTCTAAAAATTCAGAAGTTTAGTATTCATTCACAATTTCCTCCACTTCAGGGCAGTTATAGCTTTTTGACAGAGGAAAAAGTACATTAGAGTACAAAATAAAACCCCATAAAGACAGATTAACGCCCTGAAGTACACACTTAAAACACACTGAACTAGTGACATTTATTAAATCAATACAAATTATAACTTGATTAAATTAGTAAAAATATGATAGGAGATAGTAGTTAAGAAACTTTAAATGTCTCTATCATCAGAGGTGAGTGGATATGAATTTGATCTAACTTTAGACTGAATTAATTTAGTATTTCAAAGACTCCAATCAAAGTTAGAAAACTGGATCACACATAAAAAATATTTTCCTCTTTTATTTATGAATTGTTAGGACTAAGTAGTAAAAAATTCTGTGTCCAAGACAAAAAATATACAAGTAATGAATTTGGCAACTCATGATTATGTACACTGCATGATGCAACTTATTTCCCTACCAATAGCTGTTTAATAGGGAAAAAATCAATTCTGCCACTAATGAGTATGAATTATCCAATGCCTGTTCTGTAACATAAAAATAAACAAATAAATAAATGTATGGACCACATCTTAAAAATAATGCACTGTTATTTCTGTAGTTAAATGATCTTTTGAAAATAGCAAGAATCCAAATGTACATTACTTTCCAGGTTAAATCAGTCTGAAAATCTGTCAGAAATAGCACATAAACCAGGATTAATTATGACTGCATCCCAGCTTAATGATGACAAGTGTGTCTGATTTAATTGATAACATTCATTATCTTGTTCCTAATTTTGTATAGAATGAATGTTAACACAGACTCCTTTCACACCTGGCATCAACATGAGTTTTCCGTGATTTGTTCAGAAGCGCTGACCACATTTAAAACCAGGCATTTGGAGGTGTCAGAACTGAATAATAATCAATATACATTAATGAAAAAATTGTTTCCATCCATGTATAGAAATCACAT
>JANRMT010062822.1:30844008-30879937 GCA_026402145.1 Polypterus bichir lapradei | reverse complement strand
GCTGATTTATAGTTTGCATCAAATCTCCATTCGAAAATGATGCAAACACTGAAGATACATTTTCATGCACAGTGTAAACGTAATCTGGATAAAATCCAAATACAAAAAGTAACTATCAATACAACTAACTATTGTTGACATAACAACCAACACTATAACTGTACCCCCTTGGGTAAGGGCTGGCAGGAAAGTGCAAAGCATCTCATTTGGAATTCATAAAGCCACAAAAATCAAGGCCTTACCAGGACATTCCTTGCTATGCTAGGATAATTTTAGGATTAAAGTTACTGGCACAGCTAATAACACACATGAAATACTGCAGTGGTTAAAACAAATTCAAATACAATACCCTGTACTAGAGAAGATCAGAGAAGATCAATAAAAAATATCTTTTGATTTCTAGGCCGTTACAACCAAGATAAAATTCTTAACCAATATGAGGGCTGATCGAAAGCTTTTAAGTCTTTTAAGGGGTATTCCTCTGTGCTGAATTTGTAAGTTGCTAAAGATTACGCTCACATGTGCTAAATTACATGAATATGATTTGTGTTTAAAGACTAAGTCAACAAGGATGCCAAAAACTACATAATCAAATATTGTGCTATAATGGAATTTCAAGACTAAAGAGAAATTTGTCTTCTCAGTGTTGATTCAGAGGCATGACATGTAAAATTTGTAAACCACAGTCAAAATATAGGAAGCAGAATTCTGTCATGGTGGGTCATCTCTTGTAAAAATGTCTCAAGGTCTAGCTTATCTTCAGCATCACTGACAGAAGAAAATGTTGTTACTATGAAGTGAAGTAAAAATGGAAATCTGAAGAGTGATGCTGCATGAGGTAGCAGATACTATATGTATTAGGCATTTGTTTGCTGAAGCCATTCTTCATGAATAAGTACAAACGAGCAAGGGTTGTGCACAGTGGCTGCCTAGAATGTTGATTAATGAAATGAAGCCTCAACTCATCCACAAAGAATCTCAAGTTAATGAATTCAGCATATGAACAACTTGAAAAGCATTTAGTAATATGGAATGAAACAAGGATCTACCACTATTACTGAGTATGAAACATCATTGAAACAGCAGACAACAGCAAGAAATTCAGAATTCAGCCAGATCATGTGCACAAGTTTTCATGACTTTGAGGGTGTTGTCCATATTTACTACATGCCTTGGAATGTCAACATGACCACCCTTCTTCCTTGCTGATACTGCACAGTTTACAAAGGCTACACTGAGAGACTGTGAATATGATGAAATGCCATACCTATCTTTTACTCCACACCTGTCCCCATGTGACTACCACTTCTCCCTCACTTTGAAGGGTTACAGCCATGGAATGTGCTATTCCAGTGAAAAAGAACTTACACCATCTACAGAAGTGAAGATGTTCATTTAGCTTTTATACACTAATAAGGATATATGAAGAACATATCAATATTAAAATGCTTACAGTATAAATGTTGGACAAAGTACTAAAGTACAACTTCAAAGTAAATGTCAGTTCAGAAAAATATTCTGTATGTAACACAAGCCCCAAAAGTGGTGGCATGATGCAGGGAAGTTACATTCATCCACCTGAATACATTTTAGGTGGAAGCAAAAGACAATCAGAACCAACTATAGGAGCATCCTACTTGAATCTGATAAAAATCTAAATCTCTGGCAAAAAATAGGTTTAATTTAAACAATGCACTTTGTAATACAGAAGAAAGAATGAATGAATTCTCTGGAATCAGTACCACTGATGACCCCTGACACACTTATAAAAACTGGACCAGTTTTGAGAGGATGGTAGGAAACCACACAGATAACCCTGATGTGCAAACCCTGAAGGCAACAATCAAAAAACCTCCTAGGACTTATTAATGCTACAGATGTTCTCATAATGAACTGCACAAAGTACGAAAGCAGCACCTAAATGTGACATGCAAAAATAAACATAAAGATTTTTAATTCTACACGTTTTACAGGTTCTAGTGCCTTAGAATCATCTTCAAACATATTCATAGCTTTTATTAAAAAAAAAAAAAAAACTAATTTAAAATGATTTAATTATATGAACTGCAAAAATTCTACAAAAGAGGACATTATTGGTGGTGGTGGATACTTTTTCAAGAACCCATCATATTAAAACATTAATAATAAACCAAAGGGGGAAAAAAACCTTACTGTAAGTTGCCAATTATAAACCTCTTAACTTCTGAATGCTCCCTGGGATGCTGTTGAAAAATAAATCAATTTTTGTTGATGAATCTCTTAATAGACCCTGCCTAGAAGCTTATGCATTTATGCCAGCTGTCATTCATACGGACTGAGACTTGGTCACTTGTGGTCCTAACACATCATTCGGCTACGAAGGGTTTTTTTTTTTTTTTTTTAAAGTACCCCACACTGCAAATGTGTCTAAGAAAGCAAAAATGTTCAAAACAAGAATGTGCCTTGTATTTTTGCTGACCAAGCAGGATATAGTTTGAGGAGCTTACAGAATAGGAAAATTACTTTTGGAGATTCAGTTTGTGGGTGGCTTGATGGCAAAGAGTTACCATCATGTTGTTGTTTTTGATTTTTATTTCTTGGACTTCAATTTATAAAATACACAACATTTTAACTATGAGACCCAAAAATTATATTCAGATATTGAATGTGAAGGCAAAGAGTCTAACCACTGGTAACATATAAGGAATGAACACTGTGAACAACATTTTGGTTTAAGGCAATTAATCATTGTGCAGTATGTTAGCAGATAAACAAATTAGGACAGAAAGATTTAGAAACTGTTCAGTTGCTGTTTGATTTTAAATTCAAGGTCTCAATGGTAGTTCTAAACAAAAACTGGTAGGGACAATATGCAACATTTCTTGGAAGCAACATTATAACATTCATACAGAAACAACCTAAAATAAGCCATAGAAGGAAAGGGAATAAGCATTGCTGAAAAACTCATAAAATACTTCAAAAATGGTTTGGAAATTTCATAAACCTTTAAAAAAGTACTCACATGTAAACTGCCAATTAAACTGCTCTTTATATTGTTTATCTTATACCATTCAGCAGTGCAAACTGCAAGAAAGCACAGTTAACTGGAAATCTACTTTACCCATTACTATCTCAAAAGAATTTCTGGTAAGAAGCAAAAAAGAAAAACTCAAAAAGATGCCTTTTTCCGGGCATTATTATGTTAAGAGATCTTTATGTTGGCAGAAGTTACCGAGGTCCACTTGTAGAATGCCAAGTAATGGCAGAATAGACCAGACTGAAATGCTCATTTTATCCTTCCAAGATGTATACGATGAGTTTTTATTAGGCAAAGGCTTCAATATGAAGAAACTTTGACCACCTAAAGCAAAAGTATAAATGCCTTTTAAAAACAAGTGTATTGCCGACAAAAGATGGTTGATTTCATGGAGATCTTCTTTAAGTAAAGTTACACAGCTCTGTTTTTTATACTACTTGATGCAATGAAATATGCCCTTCTATTATTAACATTGTTTCCATTTAAAATTACTACTTTTTCATATGGATCCTACATGATGACTACTGCAGAATATGTTTGACTAACAAGAAAAACAGAGCCTTTCTTAACAGTATTTTGCAAAGAATGTTACAATATTACAAATAGCAACAAAGAGTTGGTGAAAGCAAGCAATGCAGCTTAGCACGGTACCTCAATTCTTACTTATCTAATGAATCCTTAGTTGGATAATTAGGTGTAAAAAGAAAGTAGGTAATGTGAGACCAGAAAACAGAGAGTCAGGACCTCAATTTTACATCTTATCTGTACGGCAACACCATTTTTACAGCACAGTGTCCATGTCATCTATCCTAAGACATGAACAATGTTTGATTATCTGGGTCTGCCAGAATTAACTTCACTAGCTATATACAGAGTTGCATGAATGAACTAAAAACATACAATTCAACAACTGACAGTGGAATACTTAACTGTGTCTTGCTTCAATAGTTAGGCTACTACCTTCTATATTTCCAAGACTCAGTGGTCTGCTATGCATGGGTTTTTTATGTTGCCACATTCCTACATCAATTTCAGAAAAGTTCTGGTAGTGTAAATTTTAACCTCATATCCAATGGGAAACTGCAGCCCATTCTCTTCAAATGCAGGCTGCTCCAGTTTCTAATTTCTACACTTCATCCTTTGAAGGCTGATTATTAGCACATGCAGGGGCAAATTCATGTCACAACCTTACATAGTTAAGTAGAAAGTAGAGAAGTGTGCACTGCACGTGATGCACCTTGTTTTGGCCATCACATACAGTGGTGCTGTGGTAGTTTTGCAAAGAGAAAAATCTCGGGTAAAATCACTTGCAGTTGGTCAAAACGTCCATACACAGCTGTTAATCCACTTTTTCAATTGCTGATATGTTGTGTTGTTAAAGGCTAGAATAAATATTGTCACAGTCTCATACCTTATATATTATCAGGGGTACTGTGAATTACAAATTCTCAAACATGAAACAAATCAATGCATTTAATGTAATTGATCAGTGAGCGATTTCTCTCTATTATTTAGTAAACTTAATTTTTAAAGAAAATTCTAAACATTTAGAAAAGTACAAAGTTGAAAAAAATGACAGAGATGATTTTTTTCAGAGTATAAGAAGCTAAAACTAAAAGAAAGATGCAGTCTAACAAAACCACAGATGACTGAATGATAATAGGGTCAATATACCACAAATACAGGGGAGCAACAGAGAGATAAAAAGCCAGACCCAAGCTGCTCTGTGAAAAGTGTGTTTTTCAAGAAACATCTGTCACATTGCTCAGAGAGCTGCAGCGTTCACACATGTTGTTGAAGAAAGAATGCTGTGTGCGCTGTATTCGCCCACATGTGAAGTGTATTCCAGCATAAGATGTAACACAAACTCCATCACAAAGAAGGCGAGTGAAAATTATGGACCTTATAAATGGGTGAAAGAATTCTGTTCAGCTAATTGATATGGATCTTTTATTGGTATTGAGAACCAAAATGTGTTAAAGAGTTAAAGAGCTTATTTAACATCATCTGTGCCCATGACCTGAAAATGTATTCAGAAAACAGCATTTGAGTATATTTGAACATATACATAAATTTAATAAGAAATATTTGTGTCTCATTCCCTGGATCAAATAACAGCCCTATGAACAAACACACACATCTATAAGTACAAAGCACTGTTGTCAGAGTGTACTGTAAATGCCAGACAGGTCATGCCCAAAATGGAATTAAATAAAAACTAGGATTCTGGATGCATGAGCCAGTAGAAATAACTTTAAACTGCCAATGCCACCTGCCATGAGGAAAGCTGAAATATTATAAAATTACATTATGAACGGCATTGATCAAATGAAACACAGAATATGTAAACAAATACTTTAACAGTATATATGTTTTCAAACTGTGAACCTAATCATAGTCTGTATGACAAATTAATTACTATATGGACATTCAACTTCAAGGATAAGTAAGTAAAGGAAACTGCTAGATTAAAAAGCTGTAAATATATTTTGAATCACTTTAACATGTGTATAATAGGAGGCCCTTAAAGTTCATCTTTTGCTTTCTTTTTTCTTTTTCTGAAATACGCTGGTAAAAAACTAACACTTGTCTAAATGTGTAAATCCTCTCCTATGATAATGATACTTAGAGGAAAAAAAACATTCATTCACCTATTCTTCAGAAAACAGAGGTGGTTTGAACTCCTTTCAAGTTCTAAACTAGAAAAATTATAATTCTTATTTTACTTTATTTTAGTATACTTAAGATCTTAAAAATGAAGCAAGACAATGCTCAAATCCAGTACCATATAATGCCATAATATGTTGTGCTTCAATTTACTGCTTCTAAACATGTCAGTTTTCCCTAGCTGTCACTTTTCTGAAATCAAAAATTTCAAGTTAACCTAAGGCAAATGTGCAGTACATATTAACCATAACAGATGTTTTAATCTCTGGGTCACACTGGTAAATTTCTCTGTTGCATTCAGATCAATATATTTAATAAAGCTTTCCAGGTCTCTCTCTGCCTCTGCCTCTCTCTCTCTCTCCTTACATTACCCCCTATCACTCAGAAAAGCCAAAGCCCATAATCTTGCTTTGCTTCTCATGCTAGTACCTCTCTTATTTTTGTGCCTTCAGCCACATAACAACCTCTGAATCACATGTATTTTTTATCATTCCCTCCCCCAACAAAGGTGCAATTAACACTTACACTGCAAACAACAACCAGGTCGCAGAGTGGGCAGCTGCAGCCATGGCCGCATAGCAGGGAAAGATCAGACTAATTAGACAAAAAACGTGAAAGACAAGAGGAAAGGTCAACAGTACTGCAACACCTTCAAAGAGGAAGGGGTGGGCCTTCAATTGTTTTTGTCAGCAGGCTCAGCCAAGTAACCACAATTGGGATATTCCGAAGATTGCTTACTATGTTTTGTGCTTTTTCACTAATGAATAGGTCTCATTATCCACAGTATACACCGTGACAGTTCTATACTCCTATTAGCTCTCACTATTGAGGATTTCTCAGTATGTCATGTTTTCTAATATACTTAAAATGTCTAGAATAGGCCGGAAATCTATCCCTTAGTCCTCTTTTTACACACAAGTAGTTAAAATAAAACAACCTTAAATTATTCAATTGTTAGATTTTTTGCCATCTCATTACCAAATCGTTTTTTTCCACAAACTATTTCCATGACAATTCTGAATTAGTGAAAAATTCCATTTTGGGAAAAAAAAAAGATTAAAAAAAATAATTACGTTTGTTTTAAGACATAAATATTTTGTATGCTCAAAATAGTAGTTGAAGCATATTTTGAGCTGAAAAATGGCAGTCTTTCTTATTCTTAATGGTGAGTTGGAAACAACTCAAAATCAAATATTTACTACACATTTTCTGCTCTTGATCAGTATATGTATTTTTTTTTTTTGCCTTTTCTTATTCCTTTAAAATAGCAAGAAATTTATAACATTAGAAAGATGCCTTCATTATTGTCCAGAAGAGAAAAGGTTTTGTTTAAATGGTTTTTACAGAAACATTCATTGTCTCCATAAAGTAACAGGTAATCAAACAATAAAAGAATACATGCTAATCCTTTAGTGAAAGAAAAAAGAAAAGGTGTGTGCCACAATTGTCTTAGGGAGACAAAGAAAAAAAAACTGTTTATTATGTAAATAATAACTTAAAACAATTGTGTGTAATCTATTATTTTTCAAGTTTTAAATAATTAAAAAATATATTACTTTTTTCTGTAAAACTTTTTTTTTCCATTTTAAACCTTTACCTCTCAAAAGCTGGATGTGACAGAGCGATTCTGCAGACAGATTTGGATTCAGTAGCCTCAACTCTATTAAAGACACCTAAAATTTTTTACATGACCAAAAAATTTTTATTTTTGTGTATTTGGAAAATTACAATAAACACAAAGACAGACTACCAATAAATTTAATCACTGAATAAAAAAAACATTAAAAATGCAGGAAAGTGAGAGGTGAGGCAACAGCAGCAGCCATTTTTTATTGCGCTTATAAACACTAGCTCATTTTTCATATATCACACTGAAGCCTTATATTTCCATCTCAGTAGTAAAAGCATATTTTATAAAAATTATAGCAGGTTCTCTATCTTTGTCATTTCCTGGGTTTTGATCATGAATCCTACAGGCACTCTGTCACCTCATCTTTGATGAAAAACCATTACTTTGTGCTCATATTCAACAATTCTGGCATCTTGTACCTAACCTCTGCTTCTACCCTCACAAATCTCTCTGTCAACTTTGGTCTAGTCAATGTCAGTCCAATTGATACTTTACAACATTCTAAGGATAAGCCCCTTCTTTGTTATATCACTTAACTTTTTTTTGTTTTTTTTCTTTTGAGGGAGAACTTCTTCAGGCAATTCTCTCTTCATTTTCAATCCAGCCTCTTCATCTTATGCCTAATGATGCCTCTCTAAACTTTAACTAATCCTCCATTTCACTTGGTACAATGCCTTTACTTTGCTGTCCACTTACCAACTCTTCTCCTGACCTATAGCTTGTTTCATGGTTCTTCATGAATGCCTGCTTCTATTTCTCTTTTTTTTTCAACAATGCCTCTATTCTGCCTTTGCTCACCTTCTTACTGTGCCTCTATTACGCACTTTCACTAAAAAGGATCAATATAAGAATTCTGATAATCAACTGACCACTGGAGGGCCTTCAAGGTTGACATTATTGCACAATACCATTAAGTTATGAAGGATTTCTACCAATAAGCTCTACTTGGATTTTTTTCCTCCTTTTTGATTCTTGATTTCTTATTCTCTTGTTTCAGATGACAGTATGGCATTCTATCCTTATGCTAAACACAGATCTACAATTTCTGTTATTAAAATCCATTAGTTTCTGCAAGGGAGCCACTGACAGCAAAAAAATCCTACAAGTTGACTGATGTAAAAAAAAAAAAAACCCACACCCAAACACACACAAACAAAAAAAAAAAAACCCAAACACTAATGCCTTATTGATAGCAAAGACTGCAGCAGAGCAAATGCAACAAATCAGTGATTCATCTCATATCCTCCTGTAACTGTGGCAGATACAAAGGTATGGCATGCAAGACTACCTGAATGTTAGGAATAATATTACTGGCAAAAAAGTGGGAATAGTTTAAATATTCAAGCAGAAAATACAAGCAAATCATAATTTGCCATTTCCCAGATATGTGAAGCTCATCAAGACATGGTTAATTCATTTAATATTCAAGCCCACATTTTCCTTTAACAGTACATCTATAAAGACTTACTGAATAACCATAAATTGTATATTCAATTATATAACAACAGATAAAGCCCAAGAACTGCTATCAGCTGATTAATTAACTAAAGGTGAAATAAACCCATGTTGCTAAAAGAAAAGGAACAGTGATGAACCCTAACCTTAAAGCCAATGCAACATTACATGACTTTTTGTTGTGGGGCACTTCAGATTTGCTGTTACTGATCTTGTTGCTACATCACGTCTAATTACACGACTGATATTTGCAGCCCATGTCACATTTACTGACTGAGCGCACATCTTCCAGCATAGTCGTGCTCACCCTTTTTCTGTCAACCAATATCATGTTGCCTGAAGTAGCCAACTGTAGGAAGTTCAGCAACAATCTCTGTCCTTTATTTTTTCCTTTCTTTTATGGTAAATAAATAAGATGAGACAGATGAGATTCTCTTCTGTTTGTGAGGTTCAAAACACAAATGTATCTTTTTTCCTCTTTACTACATTCTATGCATTTTATTTCCAGGTGAGCATCCATTGGTTCCTATGTTTGTCAGCCCTCTTGCATTTACGGCCAGCCCCCACCGACTAACATGAAAATAAAACCTGTCAGTCGTTAGGTATGTCATATTAGGCGATCAGCTTCATGGGAGCACACCACCTATGTCCTCTGTCTACCTAACATTATGTAAGTGAAGGCTGTAGCACACCCTAGCTTATAGCTTGTGTGGAGTGTTTTACCAGATTTGTGTACAAAGGAAGCCGCTATGCTTTTAAAATGTGGGACAGATAAAATCAATCAAATCAAATATTAACAACACCCAGGAAAAAAACCCTTAAGATTAAATATACCAAACATACAAATATATAAAGTTATCCTTATTTGCTAGAATAACTATTTACAAATACAAAAAATACTAAACACCCCTCACAAACAAACCCCCACACAACGATAATTACAGTCCTGGGAAAAAAAAGTCCTTACTGTAAATGATGGGGGTGATTCTGGAAATGAAAACTAGGGTTAAATGATGTGTGGAACGCTCCTATTCAATAAACTGCTTCCCAGAATATGGATAGTGAAATTCTGTCCTACCACCAGAGTCCAGAGGAATAGTCTTCGGAGGCACGCCTCTTATCCAAGAGCATTGAAGGACTGGATTGGGAGGAAAAGAACCCATCGCCATCCTTACATCTGGTGGCCGAGCACCATCGTTCTCCACTACGAATGTCCAGTAACTGAAAATGTTTAAGAGCTGCTGCGGATGACGTTGATTACAAAATGGTCCACTCAAAAAGTCCTACCACATCCTTCTCTCCCAGTTTTATTGGTACAGTACATACAAACCACAAACTCCAAATCCCACAAGCCCCTCCATATCATTGCAAACCTGTTCAAAGACACCAACCCCAATTTAGAAACAGAAAGCGGTGCACCCAGTGTTGTCATTCACATTTAGCAAACACTCAACAGGACATACTTACATAGAAACAAAAAACCCCTATGTGGCCCCGCTAAAAGGCTTTGACTGAAAAGAGGTTTTCAAAATAAAATTGATGAGGAAAAAAAATTAAGTCTTCTTTGAATAAGCTGGGGTTAACTTAATCGTATAGGAAAACAATCAGCCCTGTGAAAAATGTAAATTTCAAAGTGTACAGGGCACCACTGTAAATCAGTTAAGAAGCTTTATGTGTGTTGTACTGAAATTATGAATATAATTTTGAATATTGACATCTGTGCTTACTAGCGACATCACACATGATGCAGTATGGTACAAAAGGCTGTACATCGATTTAATGTGCTTTTATTGTGTGCATGCCTGCTGAGGTGTGTTGTTTTATATAATTTGCACTCTAATGGCAATTACTACATTTCTCCGACACAGTGATGTTTAAACGTTTGCCAACATTATTCTTTCAATGATACGTTTCACCAAAAAAAAATTATTTTATTCAATTTGTTGTTACCTTTATTAATGAAAGGATTTATAAAACAAAAATTCAATATAATCAAAAGAAAAAGAAATAAGAGTAATCAAGACCTTCCTAGTTATCACTCACTCACATTTGCTTTGTACATTTTTTTCCTGTTCTCCTTTGTACAACGACTTCAGACTGCTTTCAGTTATCCTACTTCCATAAAAAGCGTACTTCATGAGTTATAATAACACTTATATTAACTTGCCATCTGACTTTGGCTCGATCAATCCAAAATGCACATTATTTTTCCCTGTATTAATTCTTTACTATAGTTACTGGAATGCTCAGGATGTCTGTCGTACGTAACCTTAGCTTGCAAAAGGGGGCCCAGTGTTCAGCTCCACAATATTTTGACATGAAAATGTACACATACTAATTTAATCATGATGTCTTCATCAAAAGAAAAATGGTTTAAAACAGTGACACTTCAACCAGCACACATGACAGTTGATATTCGATTTTATTTGGTGGTAGGTAGCATTAGGTATAAATAATGTATTTATCATATTCAAAAATTCATAAAATAACCCTATGAGTAGTTCTGTTTATTGAGAACAAAGCTTTTATGCTATCTAAAGCTAACTATAGTATTAACATGGATGGCACAGGATTGGCAGTAGAGTAAAAGAAATCCATGTTGGCAGCATGGGGTCAGCAGGAGCTGGTATCTGCAATTACTGCTGGTGGTGCCCAGGAACCTGATATTTAATAAAGAGAGAGTTAGAGAGAAGGTATTGAAGAATGTCAACAGGCCAAGAGAAGGTCTTATGGTTGACAGGTGGTAAAAGAAATATCCTAGATGGAAAAGATTTGGCCCTGTTGAAGATTACCATTTAGCAAACAACCTAAAAACTGCTTACAGAGGCCCTGCCCTTTAACGAATCGCTCAGGAGTGCAGTTACTCCAAAAGCAGAAATCTTTAGTTTTATTGGATGAGTAATAATTTGGGATGGTATTTAAAACTCAAACTCCGGTAGAAACTCACCGAGTCTAAAGCTAGAGGAAGACACAATCACAAGAAAGGCTTTTGTGGTAAAATACAAAAAAAAATCATTACTTCAAATGCTATATAACAATTACAATATGATGATTTATATTAGAAACATAAAATTAAGTTATTCCAGAAGACCTACTATGACAAACTCAGGAAAACTCCATATTTAAATAAGTCACTTTACGCAACCAAGGTTTCTTCACTTGGAGGAAACAGCACACCCCAGGTGCAATGGAAGAGTCTTGCTCTGAGAAAACAATCTTCAGGATTACTGTATTTACTCTATTAGATATATGGATCATAGTGATGCTGTGATTAGTGCTGCTAACTCAGAGCTGCCAGAGAATGTTGACTAATGGGTACAGGCAGCATGGAATGTACATATTCTTCTCACATCTTCATATGTTTTCCTTCACATACTCCAGTTTTCTTTCCACATTGCAATGATGTGCAAGACATTTGGACAATGACCCCATCACCTCCATATTAAAATGTGAAAACAGGCTAGATATTTTTTTAAATGTACATAAAATGCTTCATGTTAGAATACAATTTAATTTGCCAATATATACATTTAATCTTTAATATATACAAAGAAATAACTTTTACTTGAAAAATACCAAACTTATCCTTTAACTGGCAGTTCTGAACTACCCCAAATTGAGTGAGCGTGTGAATGTGCATGAGTGTGTGCTGAAATGACACAATAGGTTTTGATTTCTGCCTTCTGCCTAGTGCTGCTAAAATAGGCAAAAGCTTCTCATAACTACCAACTACATATTGTAGTCAAAATTGAATAGATAGACTTGACTCTAAATATAAAAATACCAACAGAATATTGTAATTATATGAGAATTAGTGAAATGTACACATGCATATGCAGTTACCCTTATTTAACATCTACTTTTGTATCATATTCTTTTTTTACAGTCATGTCACACTGTTGTTCTGATTGACTAATTGTTTGGAAGGCTCAATCATTCCACCTTCAGTCACTTTATCATAAGTGAAAAAGTACTGAGAAGTCCCTAACGAGACATCCTTCATGCATTTTTCATAAGGTGATTATCCCTTAGCTTGCTCAGCTCATTCTAGCATGAGAGCTAGATTTTTTAAGATATCTAATTGTTTCCTAGTTGGACACATACCAAGAACAAATATCTTATTGTAGCATACATTAAGAAGGAAAAGGTACTCAACTACCTAGCCTATAAAATTTTATGAGCAATAAATTGCTGTTTCTGCATTCCACTAGAAGTAAAAGAATAAAAATACTGCTATCACCATGCATACGTCTGTGTGTATAGGTGGGGAATAAATGAACATTAAACGTGATGGCATATGCAAAACCATCAATTTTTTTATTTTTCTATCCAAATAAAGAGATACGTGACTGCACTGTAGGTCAGTCCATTCTTATTCCTTATTACTTTTTATTTCCTTACAAAGTGTTATCTTGATTCAGTAAATACTGTACATCACCCACATGTCTGTAGTGAAATGGGTAGCATTAATACCTTATAGTTAAAGGGATCTAGGTTGAAATAATTCAGTCACTGTCTATGTTCCAGTGTCCACAAAAGATTACTATGGGTGTTATACTTTCAACTCGCATCTCAAAAACAAGAACTCAATTTAACTGGTGGCATGGGTAAAAGTGAATGAGTGATTGTGCTTGTACCCTCTGAAGGTCTAGAATACGTCTATCTGAAAAAAAGGATTAATAACAGATCTGCAGAATCAGATATGTCAAAATCCACAATTAATAAAAAATTATTGCTCATATATATATTTAAAAATGGGTAGAAGATCAGTACTAGGATACTGCTGTATGTGTGTTAATACACTGTACCTTTGTCACTAAGAAGGATGAAAGAAAGCAACTCATTATATAAAACGTTTACCTTCTTTGACAAATCTCTAAACAACAGACATATGAGATTAGATATTTTAGCTCCAAGATAACATTTTCAAGGTTTTCAAACCATGCTCACTAGCTCATTTAAAATTAATCTGGGATTAACAGCAGAGCAAGAGATTTGAGCACTCTGAACTTGTCAAGATATACCTGAAAATGTAATCAAAACCTGATTTTTTTTATGCTCAACATATCTGATAGAAAAGAATAAATAAATAAACCATAGTATCATAGTATACATAAAATCACAGCTAATTCAAGAAATGCCTTAGTTAAGAACAAAAAACAAAACATTACTAAAATTGTTAGTTTCATTCTCAATTTTAATGTTTTTCCCTTTTCATCAATATTGTCTTAAACTCAGCCTAGATATCTGCACACTCTATGCACAAAAGAGTATTCATAACAAAATAAACAAAGTTAAGCCTAAAAGTACATAAGAAACATGAGAGGTAAGTTTTCAAAGCAACAACCATTTAAAGTTCAAACTAAATTGCATAATTTAACTATTGGGTAGTTTTTGCCTTTTAATTCCAGTGCAGGTTTATAAGAATTGTATTCCAACTAATGAAATGCAAGAGCCATCAAGATGAGAGATGAAAGTAAATAGACTTCAAGTAATTTCAAAATCAAAATGGTATCACTGTATCACTTTCTTAATGATTACCACTTAACCTAACTAATCTATTTAGTCAGTCTATATAACTGCGGAAAATTCAATGCATCATTGATTTTCAATTTCTCAACATGCTTAGTTCCTACACATACAATATGTCTATAAAAACTAAAATTACAAAGAATAACAATAATATTAATTTGCAAGTTCAAACAATGGGAATTAAGGAAAAGAAAAAGGGATGATGAAATACTTACAAAATGTGTATGCAATAAACTGATGTTCACAAGCACATATGTGTATTTAAATGTGTGTAAGCAAATACAGACAAAGAAGAATATGAAGAAATGAAAATAAATCTAGAGGTGGGTCTTCGCTTATAATTAAATTATGATCAATGCGACTTATCCATACTATATATCACTCCACAGTGTACTGTATATTCAAGATTGAACAATACACATAGCATTAAATTTTGATTTACAATATTGTGATGAGTGGTCCGTGGTGCAGGGCAATTTTTTAAATAAATATTTATGTGTGAAGCTTCATTTGGGTACGGGGGTATGCTGGCATGCTTCGCTCTGCAGTTAATTGGGGTGTTTGGCCATTCATGCCACATACATGTGTGAAGGCAGGCGGATTGGTCAGGCATCTTAATTGTGCCACGGAGGTAGTGACATGTCACACTTGCACCCAATTAGAGAAGTTAGTTAAAAGGAACCTGCAGGGGACAGAGAAGGAAGAAAGACAAGGAACAGAAAAGAAACAAAAAGAGGTACCGAAGTTAAAGGACAGAGAGATGGGTAGGACCGAGTGAGAGACCTGCTGTGACAAGAAGAAAGCCTGGGATGTGAGCCTTGGGAGAGAAGCGTGTGGCCGGCACTCAAGTTACTGAGGGTTGTTTCTGCTGAACTTGGGAACAGTAGCAGCAAGATTACTCTGAAAGAACTCCTCCGTAAGGCCAGGGAGTGGCAGCAGGAGTAAAAGGCATGGAGGCTCAGCCGTGATCTATTGAACGCCATAGGATGGGCAGTAAGGACACAAGCAGGAACTGAGGGATATCTGCACCTGTTGGATGAAGTCTCTCTATGCAGCAAGAACTAAATAGGACAAGTCAGAGAGACGTCTGTGTTCAAGAGATGCACCAGGGCTCGGAAATTTTAAGGGACAGCTTCCTGTATAATTTTAACCTTGTTTTATGGAAAATTTACTGACCGTTTTTAAACTCCATGACTGCACTTTTTCTATGGTTTATTTATTTATTAAATGTTTGAAGCACTATACTTTAATTTGGACACTGTTTTGTTTTTGGATTTTAATAAAAGCACTGCATCACTTTTGCCCCTACCCCTTGACTGAATGTTTGTGTCCTCATCTGCACGGCTGATCTCTATTATGGTACTGAGGATGGCAGGTTCAAGAGGCTCCCAAAGGCAAACAAGAGCATGGAGCCATCCTGCACTGTCACAAATATACATACATGAACTAACAAACTCTTCATAGTCCATCACCCTTTTTCCTCAAGCACTCTAGGGAGTCAAATTTACATAGCAGATAAAAACAATATTTGATTCACTTTGATAATAACCATTAATTACCACTAAAAGAGACACACTGCTTAATAACAAATAAAAATAAGACTGGGATACATTTCTCACAAAAGATTTTTTTATGTATTATGTTGAGGAAAATTTATTTTAATTATAAGTGAAAACATGTTGCAAACTATCTTTAAATTACTGATTTGCTTTTTTCAAGGAACAGAAGCCTATTGACAGGTTCGTAAATTGGAAGCTTAACAGTAGCTTGTTACTGTTAGGTTGGCAGTTAAGAATATCCTAAATGACAGTGCTGACAATCATGTTCAGGTAGTCTCTCCCCACAATTACGCTAGATGTTAAATGTGTTATTGGCTACAATTTGCAGTGTTTGAGCTAAACATGTTACAGAATTATGATTCACAAAAGTGCCTGAATTTGTGTCCACAATATTTTATGTTATTACAAACATTCAACAACTGCCTACAGAACCTCATTTGTACAGCTTAGCAGTTAGCTATTCAGAAGTAAGCTGTATGCTTTGACACACGAATGTAAATAGGGGACAGTTTAAGGGCTTAGTTAATTCTACTATTCCTCCGGAAAGCCAGAGGGCACTGTTGACTAATGCCTTTTGTCTTACTCTCTCTGCAGACCAGAAGACTGACAACCATGACAACTCTAATACTAGTTCTGATTTCCCCCTGCCTGGACCCTCCTCATCCTACACAGGATTTTATATCCAGAAGCAATGTCACTTTGAATCATTTCAACATGTTTTTCATAGCATTTTAACTCGCGTTTTATTTGAATATACAAGGCTGGCCCTTGTGGTGCTCTAATCTCTCTTCTCTCATTATTACTGCCTCAGTGGAAAAGTTTGTGTATGTAATATCACTATGCAGTACCACAAATTCCATTCGTCAGTCTTCATCTAAAATCAACGTGACATTATGTGACTTCTAGTTGCGGTGTGTGTGTCAGATTTGTCAACTGCAATTGCTGATCCTGTCACTGGACCATGTCATTTTAAACAACTGAAAATTGCTGGCCATGTCACATTTAGCAATCACCCCTTCTTCTGACAGCCAATTTCATGTTGCCTGATGGAGCCCATGCTATACGAAGGGTTAAAAGGTATGGCGTGCTCAGCCACAGCTTCTGCTCTTAATTTTCTTTTTTTCTATTCTGTCATGGTACATAAAATTGAAACATCAGACAGACCAGCTTCTCTTCTCCTTGTGAGGTCGAAAACCCTTGCGTTCCTTACTCCTTGTCACTCCATTATACGATTTCTTCTTCTAATAATTATATATCTATGTTTCATAAGATCGTATGGATTTATTTTTTTTTCTTTGTTACTTACTCAGTATTCTTACCTAATCTTATTTGTTTTTTCTTTTCTTGTAACTTTCTCTTTGACACCTTGTAAAGCACTTTCAGCTACATTCTTTGTATAAAAATGTACTAAATAAATAAATGTTGCTGTTGTTGAGTTATACTTCCGGAAGAGCAATCATTGATAGTCAGTTCTCATGCACATAAAGAGAAGAGATCATACCTTTTTGATTCTGCTGTAGCAAGTCACAGACTAGTTGGAGTGAGTCACTGGGTATGTCACATTACACAACCAGCTTTACAGAAGTGCGACACAAACTGCCTTTGACTCGCCAAGATTATGTGAATGAATGCTATGACTGAAAATTGCAGAAAAAAAATCAGGAGATATTACATTGCCTTAAACTAAACACGTACAGAGTCCTGGTTCATGATGGTGCCTGAATTGGCAGCCCCAATGTTTTGTGTGTTATCACAAACATTCAACAACTGTGTCTGAGATGTCCCATTAACCTCAGCAGTTAACTTCTTAAAAAGGCTGCAAGTTGTATGTCTCACTGGAAACATTTTTGTATGCATTATTACTAAGTAATATTACTAATTCCATCTGTCAGTCTTTATCTAAGTAGTAGCACAGACAGTACTTGTGATATAATTATAAATTGTTAGCATAGTCCAAAAGTAAGTTGTGAGTGCAAGCCTATTGGCTGTGACCTACTGATATTTAAATTCTTCTGTCTTCTTCTCTTCTTCGTAAAACATTTTTCTTTAATATCTGTTCAAAATGCCTCTAAATGTAATGTAGCATCCTGATTCAAACGGTGATATTCTCAAACCACTGGTCAGTAGTTTTTCCTTGTCAGTGATGCTAATATGACAGGCTACTCTAATTAGACCTTATGAACAGGAACTTAATTTTGAATGTGGTAATGAACTTTGAATGCGCTGCATTTATTTTTTGCTACAATATTACACAGTTTACTGTGAACTTTGATGCTCTATTCCCCTAAAATGCTCACAATCCATTCTATATTTAACACTCTTTGCTTTCGCTGAAGTTATCTACTCTACTCCTGGATGTAAATAAATTTGATGTGTGTCCTGAATACTGACATTGTGTATAATATTTACATGAACAATATGTGTCAAAGTGAATCTATTATGCTGTATGTTGCAATGAAGCAAGACATTTAAACTTTGCAAGGCAATTGTTATTATATAATTGATAAAGTTTTATTTAAACACTTAACATAAGTTAATCAAAAAATAGTTAAGTATTACCACTCACAGTCCAAAACAAATTTTTATAAGAAGTGATAATGAGAAAAAAAAACGTAGATAAAGAGCAACAGTTAAACCTTTTCCTTTCATACATGGTTTTTTGTCTTCTTTTTTAGTTATTTAAGGTGTCTCAATGATGTAAGCACATTCCAAGAGTTTAAAAGACGTACAGTCATTTGGAAAATTATACAGTAAATGAGTACTATGGGTACAGCTCTCAGATAAGCACGTTTACCTTCTAATTCTATGAGAAGGCTGCATTTTGTGGTATTATAACCAAGAAACATTCATATCAATAATAAGGTTTAAAAGTGTTAAGAAATGTAAATGAAAACCCATGAAATGAACAAATTATATTATAAATAATTATGTAAACATATATATTCAGTTTGTTTTAAGAGAAATAGCCTGCTTGTTAATGATTGCAAAAGGCCAGTCATGGTGCTATAACTCAATGTGCATCTCTCTATTATAATAAAAAAAACCTTGGGAGACAAGACTTTTTATCCTGCAACGAGACGTGAAATTTTGAAGAGAGACACTTTCACGTCCTGCGAGACGAGACTTTTGCCAAGAGATTTACCCACACTCGGGGCCCTAATTAAAAGACAAATAGTAGATGACAAAGTAGAATGTCGTAAAGAATTCAGAAACATTGGCGCGATATACATGCAGAGCAGGTTAGAGATAATGTAAGTACAAAAATTCGAAAGTCTCAAAAAAATGATAGTAAAGATCGCATTAGAGCAGCATTTCCCAAACTATGGGTCACAAGCGAATATTGAGTGGGCCCTGAAACATAAGACGATATTCCGACCGATCGGGCTAACAGCCGGACGTCTTTTGTTTTTGTGACATTCTTTATCGCGTTGTGTTGTGTTCGTTAGCGTACGCCCTTATAATCTTTTTAAAAACAATTAACGTTTGAATATAATAATGGAAAAGTGGTTGAAACGGATAGCAAAAACTACGTCGCCACCGCCGGTTGATTGTGATGAAAAGACAGAAGATGTTCTTATAAATGACAAAAGTGGCACTGAGGCTGACTTCCAAGCTCCCTCAACGAGTTTGCATGAATCGAAACGACGGAAAGTTGTAAGAAAATATGACCCTGAATATCTAAAACTAGGATTCACTTGGAATCATGATACGATAGATCCGCGTCTTCAATGCGTGATTTGCTACGAAATATTAGCGAACGAAAGTATGCGCCCAAGTAAGTTGATGCATCATATAGAAGCATTCCCATTTTACGAATAAGCCAGTAGATTTTTTTCAAAGAAAATTGTTGGATATGAAATCTTCAAAAAATATTGTTTCACATTTCATTAATATTAATGAAAATGCTGTATATGCCTCGTACCTCATTAGCTTAAGGATCGCCAGAGCAGGAAAGCCTCATACCATTGGCGAAGATTTAGTGTTACCATCGATTAAAGATGCTGTTGGAGCGATGTTTGGAGAAAAAGAAGTAAAGGAAATCGAGCACATACCACTGTCCAATAATACTGTTGCACGACGAATCGACGAAATGGCTGAATGGGCAGAGGACGAATTAATCCGGAGGGTAGTTTGTAGTAAATATTATACGCTACAACTAGATGAGTCTACTGACGTGCAAGGCCTATCTCAACTACTTGTTTTTGTACGTCATATATGGCAAAACGACGCGCATGAAGATATCTTGTTCTGCAAGCCAATTAGTCGTGGAACGGCCGAGGAAATTTTCAATGCAATTGATTCCTATATAAAAGAGAAAGGTTTACAGTGGAAGAACTGTTTCGGTATATGCACTGACGGTGCGCGGGCTATGTGCGGGGAAAAATAGCAGTGTCGTTCTTAAACAAAGCCCCTGTGATTTGTGGACACACTGTAGCCTTCACAGAGAAGCACTGGTTTCAAAAGCATTACCTAATGATTTCAAAACAGTACTAAATACAGCTGTGAAAATTGTAAATTATATTAAGACAAAACCCTTACAAGCACGTTTATTTCAAAAGCTGTGTGAAGAAATGGGTAGTCTTCATACATCTCTTCTTCTGCATACGGAGGTACGTTGGTTATCCAGGGGGAAAGTACTGACACGATTAGTGGAATTACTCAATGAAGTTACAATTTACTTGGAAGGAAAAACTGAATATATTGAATCTCTACTGGGCAAAGAATTAATTCTCAAGCTCACATACTTGGCGGATATTTTTTCGAAATTAAACAAACTCAATTTGTATTTGCAAGGTTCAAACGAATCAGACATTTTTGCAGTTCACGATAGAATTCGAGCGTTTATGAAAAAGCTTATGTTGTGGAAAAGTTATATTGAGGATGGCAAGTACGATTGTTTTGAAACTCTTGAAACTTTTATTATAGAAAACCAAGTGCAGCCAAAGACAAACGTACTGTCTGCAATTTCCACTCATTTATCATTGTTAAAAAATAACTTTGATGCCTATTTCAGGGAAGAGATGAAAAAGCTCGACTCGTTGAATTGGATTTGTAACCCATTTCAAGACCGCCTACCAAGTAGTATGTCAACAAAAGCAAGTGAAGAACTCATTGATTTATCAGAAGATACGTCACTGAAAAATAGTTTGAATCGCAAGCAGTTAACGAAATTCTGGGTCTCAGTTGCTGGGAACTATCCTTGCCTGTTTGATGAAGCTATAGAAGTCTTCCTCCCCTTCAGTACCTCATATCTATGTGAGGCCGGATTTTCGGCTATGATCAGCATTAAAACTAAATACCAAAATAAACTGGATGTATCAAACTCACTGTGATTAAAAGTAACTAAAATTGAAGTTGATGCTAAAGCTGTAATGACAAAAAATAGGAAACAAATACACCCTTCTCATTGAAATAACAGTCCTTGTAGGTATTTAAGTAATAAAAAATTGTAACTTAAAGTTGTTTTTTTTCTTATTTGAAAAGTCCTTCATTCATATTGGTGACGCTTAAATTTCCATAGTGACTGTGAGCTAAAGTACAATATATGTTGTCTGTGATGATGATAAATTAATGTCAAATGAAAAAAATACTTTAAACAAAATAAACAGCCCGAACAAATAAGACACCATTAAGTAGTTCTGCGACTCGCTACTAGGGAATCTGAGCGTTACCAATATTTTATGCCCCCTTTTTAAGACGGCTAAGAGGTGGGTCCCGAATTTGGCAGTTTTTGTTAGGTGGGTCGGAGCCCAGTCAACTTTGGGAACCACTGCATTAGAGGAAACAAACGGAAATCATTACTTGGTGAAATAATGGAACAGCGAAAAGAGATCGAATATATTGTTCGGATTTAAACTTTAAGTTAGAGACTTGTAGATCGTCTAATTTGTGTTGCCATCAGGGAAAAGTGGTGTTTCTTCACAATGAAGAGACGTATTCGCAAGAATTAAAAGATTGGTTGTTTCGTGAAATTGAAATCCCGCGAGAGAAAATTTCAAGCCCCGTGAGACAAGACTTTATGCAAAGAGATTTGGAAAGTCCTGCCCACATCTAAAACATTTACAACCATGCACATGGTTCAATCATTTCTCATTTGTGTGAATGCTATTGTGAGACACAGTTTGTGTAGAGAGAAGGAAACGATATTCACTCAAAGGCAGTTATAAGTTGCGTTGTCACAATGTAATTCCAAACACGAAATAAAAATTCAATGTGATATTGACGAAAAGTTAAAAGCAAAAAGAGATTGAATATATTGACATAGGTGATATGACAGAAGTATGTAGATATTGTCTGGCTTTAAACTTTGTCGGAGACTTGTAGATCGGCTAATTCGTGTTGCCTTTAGGGAAAAGTAGAGTTTCTTCCCAATGTTGAGGCCGATCCATGAGAATTAAAAGTTTTGTTGTTTGTGAGCAGCAGAGACGCGAAGTTGCTGGTGTGTAGCACAGGCAGGGGGGTTGGCAAGCGAAGCCCCCTAGTAACAATAATAATTCTTTACATTTAAATAGCGCTTTTCTCACTGTTCAAAGCGCTCTTCACACTGGGAGGACACAGAAAGCAAACCCATAATCTCCTTACTGCAAAGCTGCATTGCTACCACTGTGCGACCTCCGTTGATATGTATGTAGCATGCAGATATGGGGAATAAGTTTAGAAGCTGTTCGACCAAACATTACAATGGGTAAGACGCGATATAAAAATGTTCGTTCCAGAATCTCAGAAATAGCTGCTCTACTTGGATTTTCACACAATACAATAACTTCCAGAGAGTGGCAGCACTTTGGGGAAAAACACCTTCTTAACTAGGCTCATTCAAGCTATCAGAAAGTTTACAAATGCTAAACTCACAGCTTTTTACAATAGTGGAAAGCAACACTAAACGGGCTAAAGTAGTAGAAGGCTAACTATAGTTCCATCCCTGCAAATCAGGAACAAGAACAGGAGGCACCAGTGAGTATACCATCACCAAAACTGGATGGAGTAAGCTGGCAGTGGTAGTGTAACTGTGTGAGAATATTTCCTTGGTTCATATTAGACCTCTTAATTCCAAGTGTGCTGTCACAACATACCTAAGCCATGTGTATCCCTTCATATCACATCATTATAGGAAAAACAAAAAGGGACGAAATGCTTCAGAAGTGGATTGTCACATAAAAAAGGCTTAAAACAGTCCATGAATCAGTGTTTGTGCAGAACGTATGGCTCAGAAATAAGGATTTACAATGATCACTCTTCCTGATAAATTACTCACTATGATTTTATTTGGTGCTTCAAACTGCCTGATAGTTAATCCTTAACATGTAAAAGTCTACATGCAAAAAGACAAAAGAACAACAAATTCCTATTGTGTTATCCTAGGGATAGCTTCATGCTATATAAAGAATAAATGCATCTACTATTTGCCCCCAGTTTACCACTACCTGGTTTGCAATCCTCATTTTAAGCATTTCATTTTTTTGACGTTCTGCTATATCAATCTGCTTATTCAGGGTCATAGACTGAGTGACACTGCTGGTATCATTTAGCCATATCTATATCCTTCTTGATTTGATTTGCTCTGAAAGTCAGAATCTGTTCAAGAAATACTGCCGAACAGGAATTTTGGAAGGACAATGTAGGAAAAATGCTTAAGAATTTTTACTATACATGGGCTAAATTACACAATGCAAATGGTATAAACCGATTTATGGCAATAAAGAACACAGACATTCTCTAAGAATCTTCAGCCTATATTAAGTGAAGAACACTACAGAAAAAACAAGTGAATAAAATGAATTATACTCTCATAAAAGTAAAAGGAAAACAGAACCTTGTATTTACTGTTAATAAACCACTGTACTACGTAACAACATAACCATAACATAATATTTTCCAACCCGCTAAATCCAATTCAGAATTGAAGATGGGTGAAGACTTTCTGACGCTATCAGGTACAGGGTAGAAACATTTACAACAGCGAAGCTTCATGCAATGATGGCCTTACCTTGTCTGAAGCCTCAGAGGCCAGCAGATTGGTGGCAAAGGTCTGCAGTTTATGATGAGCCATGTTCTTCAAAGCTGCTAGGCTTCTGCGAGTCATAGCCTGTTTAAGGTTGACTGCAGGGTGGCTGAGTGAATCAACAGCTGCGGGCACTGCTTCATCACAGGCATTGAGGATTTCCACAGCTGTAATGCCCATTACGCAGCGATCTAAAGCTCCTGCATTGTATAATGAAAACAGAACAGAAAAAAGTGAATAATATGAATCTGAAGTTTCACAGCAGCATTGCGGCATGATTAAGGCTCTGGACTGCAAGTCTTGAGGTTAAGTATTCAAAGCCCATTACTAAAACAGTGTGAGCATGACTCAGTCACTTCACCTGCCCATGCTCTAATTAGAAAAACAAAAAATGTAACTAATTGTATATCTCACAATTGCTTGAGGGTGCCTTAGAAAATGGTGTAATTTAAACAATAAGTAGTAATAATAATAGTAATAATAAAGCGGCCTCATGTACAAGTTTCAATTTTGTTCTTAACACATAATGAAACATTATTATGATGACAGGTTATTTCAGATAATGCCTCTCTACTAGATATGTCATCACCAATAAATAGTAGTCAAACTTCTAGGAGCATTCCTACACAATATCAACAGTGTCACTGGGCAAATAAATAGTTTGATCAGCCAAAGTAACCTGGTGTTCCATCTTTTTCTGTCTTTTTGTGTTAAATTCTTTATCACCATGAAAAGTTATGTAACATATACAAGGGAAGAGCTTTGGAATATCAGTAGCAGTGGTGCAACCTGATGCTACTCCAGATATTATAACTACATCTGTGGATCTTACAACTTTGTTGATCACAGGTGCTCATGCAGGAAAAACTGTCTGCAAATGACAGTGCATCAGTCTAGGGAGGCCTTAAAAAGGTCACTAACTACAAGACACAAATATCAAACAATTCTGCTGATCCCAGTCTGGATAATCAGTTAAACCAGTTTTACAGTTGCTTCAAATGACAATGGGACATAAATCTACCTGATGATGTCACTGCTACTATTCTACAGCTCCCCCTCCTCTCATAACTGCAAAAGACATCTGCAGCTTATTCAAAAATCAAAATATTAAAAAAGCTGAAGGTCTGGACCTTATTTCCCATTCCACATTCAAGACACTGTGTAGACCCATTGTCTACAGTGTTTGCAGTATTTCAACCAATCCCTGGATCCTGCCCGCTTCAAGACCTCCAACATCATTCCAGTAGCAAAACAATATAAGGTCCCAGGCCTACATTACTACAGACCAGTAGCTTTAACCTGTATGGTACTGAAGACCTTTGAACACCTTCTTCATTCTGAATTACCTCAGGAATGTTTCAAAAGCTTACAAACATACCCAACCAGTCTGTGGATGATGCAATGAATTTAGGTCTGAGCTTTATTTTCCAACAACTTGATAAGCCAGAGACATATGAGAAGATCATGTCTGTGGACTTTAGGTCTGCTTTCAATAGAATCATTCCAGACTTCCTAGAAAAGAAACTCACCCAGTTCAATCTGCAATTGGATAACAGACTTTCTTACAGATAGGAAACAGTATGTGTGGTTGGGCAGACATGTGTCTGATCCATTAAACTTTAGCGCCGCAGGGATGTGTCCTTTCCCCACTACTCTTCTCAAGTTATTCAAATGACTGTACATCTGGCATTTCGTCTGTCAGACTTCTTAAAATTGCAGATGGCATAACACTAATAGGCAAAAGTTCCAACAATGATGAGTTCATATACAGACAAAAGGGGGAAAATCTGATATTGTGGTGCAGCCATAATAATTTGGACCTTAACAATGAAAAAACTCAGGGTGATGATCACAAATTTCAGAAAACAGTCACCTGCTCACCTATCACTTGCTATAAATGGCTCAACCACTGGGATGACTGAATCATTTAAGTTGTTGGGCCCAGTGCTGTCACAAAACCTTAATTGGGACAATAACATCACGTGCATTATTAAGAAAGCCCATCAGAGAATGTTCTTTTGTGTCACCTGGGGAAATTCAACCTCCCTCAAGCAATACTGGTCCAATTTTACACAGACATCATCAAGTCCATTCCTACCTCATCTCTAACTGTCTGGCTTGGTGCTGCCTTTGTTGAGGCTAAGGTCAATCTGCAATGCATCATCAAAGCATGTGAAAGAATCATAGGCTGCAACTTACTGCACATTTAAGTCCTATATGGGTCCAGGCTAAGGAAGAGGGTCCCAAAGATCATTGCTAATCTGACTCACCCAGGGCATCACCTGTTCCAAAGACTTCCCTCCAGCAAACATCTTTGTGCAGTGAAAGCTAAAACATGTCACCTAAACAGTTTTTTTCCCATGTGCAGTTATTCTTGCTAATCAGGTTTGAGCTTCTACTCAATATCTGAATATACGTGCACACCAGACTGCCTGGATATTTTAATCCTAGTGTGTCTTAATTTATTTATTGCCCTAGTATATTTAATACTGGAAATCATTCCCATCTTTTTGCAACTCCATCATTGTTTACTATGGTATGCTATTTTCTGTACAAATCTACTCAGAGCTGACCAGGAGTGTGTGGCTTGTGACATCATCAATGCGACTGCATAAGGTATGTGCTGTGCACAGTCTTGTAATCTAAAATAGCAGACAGAACCCCCTAATCTTTAGCTTTTTAATTTATTTGGGATTCTTTTAGGAAAAACAGCCTTAGTGACTTGAATTTCTTACTATCAACCTAGATTTCCAATTTCAGCATTGACCAGCATACTTTTTATATTCAAACTTGACTAGGTTTTTAGGTATACATTTCATCTTCTTGTCCCTTTCCATCATGGCAGAAGAACGTACTTTCAGTCTCTGGACAAGGGCAAGAATATGACTGCAATACACAATGCTCAGAAGTCATTACAGTGTTTGTTTTAGCATAAGAAGGATTCCTAAGATAGGGAACTTATAACTCTTCAAAAGAGACAGGTGACAGACTGATGTGAGTGTTACATTCTTTAAACTAAACACACCTCTTAAAAATGCAGTAATGTAAGCTGAAGTGCTATAATGTATATAGTGAACTCTGAGCTAGGTTTGATGAATAGAAAATCCCATCAGATAACTGCAGCTTAAAAGGCCTATGATGTTTTCTTCAAAACCTTTATCACTCATGATTTTATTTGTGAGAAAGTAGAAAAGAGGAAAAAGAGTCTTAACCAAACCAAATATGTGAAGTGTCTCATGGCTGCCATTGGAGCTACAGTATACCCTGGTATTTAATGCTAAAAATACCAAATAAACCATTAATTATGCCAAGTCTAGTCTAATTAAAGCTTCAGTAATTTAGGACAAAATTTTAAATTTAATAATAACAATACATTTTATTTAATAGACGCCTTTCTTAGCACTCAAGGTCACCTTACAATAAAATTAAACAACATTAGTAAAATAAAAACAAGAGAATGATAAATCACAAAGCAATAATTAGCAAACAAAGAAAGATAACAGGCAGTAACCGTGTTAAATTCATAATTGGTATGCCAGCTGGAAAAGATAAGTTTTGAGGGCAGTTTTAAACTGTGTTATTGAATTGAGCTGACGTATATGAGAGGGAAGAGAATTCCAGAGTTGAGGAGCACAATGACAGAATGCTCGAGCTCCCATAGAACTGAGATTGATGTGTGGTACAGAAAGTAGAGCTGGAGATGAGGATCTGAGTGAGCGAGAGGAGTGTAAGTCTGTAGGAGATCAGTGAGGTTGTGGAGAGCTTTAAATGTTAAGAGCAGTATTTTGTATTGTATTCTGTAGTTAACAGGGAGCCAGTGAAGTTGAGAGAGAATAGGTATAATATGTTCAGTGTATTTAGAACAGCAGGTTATTATCATGGCAGCAGAATTTTGAAGAAGTTGTAAGTGATGGATAAACTTTTGTGGGATACCAGATAAAATAGCATTACAGTAATCTATATGTGAGGTGACTAGGGCATTAACCAATAATTCAGTACTGTGTTGCATAAGAACAGGACCAAGTCTAGAAATGTTTCGGAGATGTAAGAAGGCAGTCTGAGAAATGTTACTTATATGGGAGGAAAAAGACAGAGTACTGTCAAATATAATGCCCAGGCTCTTAACTTGGGAAGAGATGTTTGTGTTAATATTGTTGATTAAAATAGAAGAAAGGTTAACCTTAGCAAGTGTAGATTTACAGCCAATGAGGAGAACCTCAGTTTTATTGCTGTTTAGTTGGAGAAAATTATGTCATCCATGTCTTTATGTCTTGGAGACATGCCATAAGAGTACAGTATTCTGGAGGGAAAACTGAAGTGGATTTAGTAGATTGATATAGCTCTGTGTCATAAGCATAACAATGAAACTTAATACCATGGTGCCGGAAGATATTACCTATTGGGAAGATATAAATGAGAAAAAAAAGCAGCCCCAAAACCGAACCCTGCGGAATTTCCTGAGTAATGACTGCACTCTCAGATTTAAAGCCCTTTATTTGAACAAATTATGTTCAGTAAGGTAGGAAAAAAACACTGGAGGACAAGGCCACAGACTCCAAAACTAGCTAGACATTTCAAAAGTATCTGATGAGATATGGTGTCAAATGCAGAGCTGAGGTCAAGAAGCATAAGAATTGATAAAAGTCCCATGTCAGCTACCTGGAGAAGATCATTTGTGAATTTGATCAGGGCAGTTTCTGTGCTGTGTTTAGGGCAAAACCCAGAATGAAACTGTTCAAAAAGGTTATTTTTTGAAAGATGGGATTGGAGTTGGGAGGCAACTATCTTTTCGAGAACTTTAGATATAAATGGAACATTTGAAATAGGCTGATAATTGTTAAGGATATTTGGGTCTAAACCAAGTTTTTTCAGAATTGGAGTAATTGAGGCTGTTTTTAGTGAGAGGGGGACCGTGCCTGTAGTAAGGGAAGCGTTAATTATAGCAGTTATCATGGGGGAAATATGTGACAGACAAGACTTAACAAAGCTTGTAGGTATTGGATCTAATTGGCATGTGGAAGAATTAGATTTAATATAATGTAATATTTTACAGTATTATTAAATAACCAAAAAACAGACTAGACATTCTCTGCAAAAAGTCTGCAATGTGAGAAAGTGCTATATTAGTCCAGTACATAACCTGACTTTATCTTTTTGTTTCATGATTTCATAAGATGAAAACAGAGCACATGTACACTAAAGCCAAAATATGTAACCTAGGTGTTTAAAACAATTTAAATGCTGATTTAAAGTGCAAGCTTTCAGTCTTTAGCAACAATGTACATTGAATTTAACCTTCTTAAATATGGCACAGATTTACTTTTTATTCTAAGCTGCTTATGGCGTTGGTATTCATTTTAGGCTGCATTTGAATAGTGTTTTTTTTTTTTTATTTTAAAGATTTATTGTTATTTTAGATTAAGGTTTATATAAACCAAGCTTCTCTGAAGATAACAATCAACTGTTTATCACCTGCATCCACTTGTGTTTCCATTACCCTGGGACCTAGTACTCAAGCAGACAGCACATTTTTTTGATTTCCTAAGTACTAGGGTGTTCTACCGTGTTAACCATTATGAATGTAGAGAAAAGCCAAGCAAAATGACACCTTTTATTGGCTAACTAAAAAGTTTCCAATATGCAAGCTTTCGAGGCAACTCAGGCCCCTTCTTCAGGCAAGATGTAATCAAACAATTCTTTTAAAACATAATAAAACTCTTAAGGTCTGTGTGTCTTTTCCTCGGGAAAATCTGATTGGTCAGTATGGCTTTGGTGATACAATTAAAAGAGGAAGTACAAGTATGAGACACTCAAGGAGAAGTAAAGGCGTATTAGGCATGCTGAGAGTCATCTTCAAATACATCAAGTATAAAAACAGACAGGAGGCAAGCAAGGCATCTCAAAATGACAGAGTCTGAGAAGCAGGCTTTGCGGAAAAAAGCTCAACAGAGGGAGCACTGGTCCAGACACATTCAGACGCACAAGGATATAAAGGAAAGGCACTTAAGGTACATAGAGGGCAAAAGATATGAAATATTTTTAAATGTATTGTATTAATTTAGTTAGTGTCTTAATAAAAACTCATTTTGAGTTTTGAGGATTTGAAATGAAAATATTACAGAGAACAAAGTCTCAGTTAAATAATTTCTTTACCAGTAAAACTAGTGAGCAGTCCACCTGGTAATCTCAATCATCCAATCTTGAAGCAAACTTAATTAATTTATCGAGACACCGCAACCAAGTTGTCTATGGTTTGTTTGTTAACTTTCATAAAGTGTTTCGCCATTATTTACGAACAGCTATCAAAATAATTTTCATTTTGTATAGCAACGTATGAGGCAATGCATACCTTTTCAGCATGAAAACTTACAGGTCGTCATGCACTACATATAATTCATTTATAGAGATGCACCATCGACTGGCGAGTTGGAAGGTTTTAGCAATTTCATTCTTTAAAAGTGATGTACCTTCCATGTAAACCTCATTGCAAGGTGTCTGAAGAGGTAACACTGGGGAATTAAAAGGGTGCTTCACAGTTAATACCTTTCGGAAGGGGGTTGGTGGAAGGATTGGCACTCCAGCCACTGTAAAAACCTCATACTGTTCAGTGTGGTGCTGAGGTGTACTCCGTTGTGGTTTGCTGTGTGGTGGATGCAGCAACGTGCTGTAATCAGTGCATGCTCCCAACCTCTCTCTCTCTGTTCCCACCCTTAGAATAGAGGAAGCCCCACCTGAAGAAATCTGATGTCATCTCTGATCCACTTCTGAACTCTGCACCTACTGGTCATTCTGGATAAAAAGACCATGTGACAGGAACTCGACATTCAGAAAGAACTTGCTCTACAAGAAGGCATAACCTTGCTAGAGAGTTCATGACTCTACCAACATTCTTCATTTGCCTTAGGCAGTTAAATTAGGTTTTCCCTACTGGGATCCCTATTCTGCTTCACTTATCTTTCTGTTATCAGTTTAAGTAAAGTGTATTTGTTTATGATTATGCATTGGTTGAAGATAAGACAACATTTTTATGAAAAATTAATGCAAAAACCCAGGAAATTCTAATGACTTCACAAACTTTTGCAATGGAGTCTGAAATATGTTTTGAAATATCTTAAAACAGTAAGCCGAATTGGAAAAATAGGAAATTTAACAGTAAGTGCTTTAGATATATCTCAGAATCTCTTTCAGATATCTTAAAATGCACAGCACATCTGTTTGAGATACTTTAAAATGTATTTTGAGGTGAAAATTTTCAAATACTGCAAAATGCATTTGAGATATCTCTACCACTTTCAGTCACTTGGCCTGAAAACAGCCCTTATAAAGGAGAACTAGATGCCAACAAGTCCATCACGTGAGCAGAAGAAACTCCACCCTGCTATGGGAGTAGCCATTAATTCAGCCACTCCTACATGTACAGGACAGAGAGGCTATGAGTAAAAAAGCTAAAGAGCTAATACATTAGAGCCTGTGCATTAATGCTGAGAACTTTTGACAAATGAAACTACCTTGAAATGGGTTTGGGAAGGACTACTTACCATTATTTTGCATTTTGTTAATAAAACAGTTTTTAGTGTTCCTTACCTCGCCTGAGAGCCCTAACTTGGTCAGAAAAGCTAAACGTACTGTATATTGCTGTATTAAATGAAATGGCAACAGGGTGAACCAAGATTGTGTATCACGAATCATACAGCAGATTTTACTGTTTCTCCCATTAACTAATATTTCATTTAACCTTAAAGCAGTAAATGGTGCTTTCCACAATGAATGTAAAACAATGCAAACATATCACCTAACTGGCACTTAAATTAAAAATCCTCACGGCAGTTTGGATACCCTATTAAGAGGTCTGCAACGTCATCATAGATTAACCTTTATTTTAACAGGAAATTATCTTCCATAATAAATGGTGATTGCCAGTGGGGGAAAAAAGAAAACAAGTAGCAAAGATTCTGAAATCACTAACAGTAAAAAAGCAAAAGGTCAAATGATCAGAAAGACTTTAATAAAAGGGGAAAAAGTTACTTTGTAAGTCAAAAACCCTAAACTTCTTAAATCTTTTATTACAAATTTGGATTTGTTTTTGAAATATGTCAGGCTAGGCAGTGTCTGCAGCCCATCAACATTATAAAATTGTAGGCACTTCACTCAGTAAAATGGTGCCTGCAAAGTCAAAGACTGCCTCGTGCCCAAAAATGATGTTGCAACAGAAGAGCTTTCTTGAAGACAAGCGCAATGCCTATGGCAAGTGATGTCACCGAAGATGCAAATAACAAAGAAAATATTTTCAAAAACATTAGAATTTCTAAAAATGCTAAAAAGGCCTTAATCATTTGCAGATCCTGAAATTAATACAAAAACAATGATTAAAATATTGACAATGCTCAAAAAGGAACTCTTATTTACCAAGAAAAACATTAATTTAGCAAGATGTTAGTTGCAGTTTAATACATAATAAAGCAATGTTCTCACTCACCAGTGTCCATCTGCCAGACATAGACTGAGCCATCAGAACATCCAACTACTAAATAGTCATCTGATGGCCTCCATTTTATCACCTGAATAGGGAATAGATGGCGTGATGCCAGCATAATGCACTTCCTTTCTCGCAGACTTAACAACCCCACTGAATGATCACTGCCCACAGAGCAGATACAATGTTGGACTCGGGTCTGTAACATAAATAAATAAAAAACTGATGAATTTATGCATAGGTACATAAATATATAATATACAGTATATTATTTTTAATAAAGTAATATTGCATGAACTAATAAATAAGCAGGAAAGGAAAAACATAACTGAAATGAGTTTCCACAGTTTAAACACACCTTCTTCAATATATAAACAGAATCCTAATTCACTACTATCAAATTATTGGATTTCATAGAAAGTAAAATCATTTATAAAACAAAGATTCAAAGCTCCAAGAGAAAATGCTACATTTTTTCACAAGGTCTTTCTAGTAATTTGATACAAAGAGTACATTGTCATATATATATAGTTAAGATCAAAAAAGACAAAATCCTGAAATAACTATTTGAAGATAATTGCCAGGCAGAAATAAATTTGATTGACTCAGGATTACTGGACTTTTTTGTTGTTTCATGATTTTAAAGATTGCAATACAATGAGCTAGTTACGCGTTAGTTTAGCTCAATCAATTTGTGAGCTTTTTAACAACCTCAAAAACAAAAGGATGGTTCTTTACAAAAGCAGCTATATGTGTGCAGTCATCCTGCCAATCATGTGAACTGGTGAAAGACCTTAAATAAGCTTTAACATTATATAATGTCATAATTTTTATTTAGGTACTGTAAGCTGTGATAAAGATTACATGCTATCATTGTTTAAAATTAACCAACTCTATATAAATGTAATTTCCCCTGCTGCAACCTCCAAAATCACTTAAATAAATTTTGTTTCAAGCATTTAAATGTATTATTCCAATATAGTATATGAATAAACAAAAGCATTTTGCTTTAAAAATTCTATTCAGTATCATGAGCACTGTGAGGCATTAATTTTCCATGGCATTTATTGTAAATATGATTTATTATCAGTTCTTTAAGATGTATTGTTTGATATCATGTAACTTATTTTAGTGATTTATATTTGTTTCACATACACTGAGGACTGATGCTTTGAAACTTCAGTATGATTTTACACACTGTTCCACATAAAATATTACAAAGTCAAACTACTTTCTCAATAAAACATGCTCCAGCAATTGCCCATCTTTCAAACACACTGAAGTCTAAATTTTAATTTCTAATGTTAGTCATAATAGGTAAAAGGCTGGTCACTTACTTAAAATATTTTCACCAGTTTAGCCATTATATGAAAATTACATAAATAGTATTGTACATAACATCTACATAAAACATACAGGATAGGAGTACCTGGCTTTAAGATAAGGCAGCAAAACAAACAGAAAAATTTCACGAGATTGTTGTTTTACCATCAATTCCAATACGTCAAAAATTGCAATTAAAAACATAATTTAGTGATTAATCCAGAAAACTGAAAATTAGATAAATGCATTATTTACTAAAATAAATGCACCTATAAGGCAATGTAAAGCAGTGCAATAATTAAATGATTAAAAAACAGAATAAATGCAAGAGCCTTTAGATAAATTGTTAAGGTTTCCTAACTCCTTGGGACCAGATGTGTTTTGAATTCCTGAATTTGTCCTTTGGTGCTCTTCATTCACCTTATATTATAATAATCGAACGAAATATATACAGCATACCCAAAAGCTTCATCTTTTGATGGGCTTTTTACCTATTTAGAACAGAGGAGGCATGTTTCTTAATAATTGAACGTGCGTGTGACTGCCATTCTTCCTGGTTACAAGAGCTGGAAGTTTACAGATTATGTCAATGTCGATTAAGTTTTACAACACATTTCAATACAACACAAGACAACTAAAATTACAAAAGAAACATAAAAAAATATACATAAGAAAAAAATGCAATTAAAAAATATGCAGAAATGCAATTAATTCTGAATAAGACTAAGTCTTTCTTCCAAAAGCCCTGGAAAACAAAAAAGGCCAATTGTTGGAAGTTAAATTTGCTATATAAAGATGATGCCCTAAAAATGGGGGATGACTACACCACAGAAGTGGTCTCCCTTCAAGTTAAGGCGAGTAAGGGAATATTCAAAAACCGCTGACCTGATGATCTTATGCACTGCTTCCTGAAGTAAAGCATTTAAAAATACAAATGAAGAATACAAATGTGATTCATTTTATACATAAACCATCTTTCAATTTCACTGGCACCCTAAATACAGCTTTACACAAGGAACATGAAATTGCTATTTGTGAATATGCCATGTATTCTATAAAGAATAACTAAATAATGACAAAAATAGAGTGCATTTTTTTAGTCAGAGCTGCTATTAAGTACTGTTCAACTTGTGAAAAGATTATTTAAAAAAGAATTTTTAGTACAACATTTGCAAATCTCTTATATCTAGTATTATGTTAAAGTACCAAATAATATATAAAATACTTAGGAATGAGAAAACAAAACAGACAACAAATCGAAGGGTATCATTTTGATATCATTTAAACTTTTCATGTGTTAAGAATATAAACAGAATTAATATTAAAATAATTGAGGCTTGGTCCTGAAAGTGACACGATGACCTAAAATTAGAGCCATTTTACCAAATGTATCCTTATCCATGCTCAGGTGCATCAAGGTTCCAAATGAGTGACACATGCTGCACACAATGTATCATCACTGGTGTCTTCATGTTCCGCACACTTTGAATTATATATTTGATGTCTAAAAAACTTTTCAGAGCTTTTTGAATTTCAGAACTGAAGACAGAGGATTAAGGTTAGGTGAAATGGCCAAAAATTTATATCCCAATATCATTGCAAATATCATGGTTACGGTATATATCACAGTATACTAACTCTTTTGAGGAAAACCTTTCAGAATGAATTCAGTTTAGGTGCCTTTGTAGGCCTAATTTTATAGGTTAACAGTGGGTAGTTCTACTGGGATGTTTCTTTTCATAAGGACCACTTTAATCAACTAAAGTTATAATAATAATTGTAATAAAAACACTATTTATATAATTGATTTTCCTGTGCTCAAAGTAATTTACAGAATTTTAAAATGAGCAACAGCAAAAAGAAGGAAACAAAGATCAAACACACAATATTACACACAAAGAATCTATACTAATAAAAGGCAAAGCCCTCACTGACTGACTGACTCACTCACTGACTCACTCACTAATCACTAATTCTCCAACTTCCCGTGTAGGTAGAAGGCTGAAATTTGTCAGGCTTATTCCTTACAGCTCACTTACAAAAGTTAAGCAGGTTTCATTTCGAAATTCTACGCGTAATGGTCATAACTGGAAGCTGTTTTTCTCCATTTATTGTAATGGAGATAAGCTCGAAAGCCGTGGGGGCGGAGTTTCGTGTGACATCATCACGCCTCCCACGTAATCACGCAGTACATAGAAAACCAGGAAGAGCTCCAAAAATCGCTGAGGAAAACATGCATTATATAATTGAGAAGGCAGCGAAACAATAAGAA
>JANRMT010062822.1:30817105-30839008 GCA_026402145.1 Polypterus bichir lapradei | reverse complement strand
CCTTAGAAGGTGCAGAGCATTTCAGCAGCATCTTAGGGCTTTAAGAAGAACAAAACCAAAAACACGAGAAAGCTCAGCGAAACACTCGAGATAGCTAAACGCGGTAAACTGTTATGATATGGGGATACTGGGCTGCATCTGCCAGAGATGCGTCACAGAGCAGCAGCCAATCAGCAGCAAGGAGAAACGAATAACGCTCTCGGACAGGCTACTTTCACCATCACAAGCCGCCTTTTCCTCTATGGTTGCTTTGTGTTCTCACTACAGTACAGTATTGCCACAAAAAAACATAAAAAAATTGCAGAGGATATTTGTGGATTCCGCTAACAATTATTAGTTAAGTTCTAAGGAAAAATCCGCGAAAGACTAAGGCCGCGAACTCTGAACTGCGACTTCACGGGGTTCTACTGTATATGTGTAATGCCACGAAAAGTGTGGCGGCAGCTTCCACCTGCAGTTATAGACTCTTCAGTACGTGAGCGACTCTCCACGCTAACACCTAAGAAGTCTACCATCGACTGCATCTTGGCACTGAGAATGCAAATGTGAATATCGGCAGTTTCTTTGCAGCCTTTGTCGATTTTCATAAAACGTTCGACTCAGTTGAGCGGACTGCCCTGTAAGGACATCCTGAGAGTTTGTGGGATCCCCTCAGGGTTGCTGGATATCATCGCCAGCCTGTACACTGGTACTGTTAGTGGTAAGCAGCGTGGAGGCAGAACTTCTGTGTTTTCCCAGTTGATTCTGGGGTTTGTCAGTGATGTGTTCTTGCTCCTATTTTCTTCAATGCTTGCATGGACTGGGTATTGGGCAAGGTCGTGGGGTTCAGTGGCTGTGGAAGGAAGATTCACTGATCTTGACTTTGCTGACGATGCTGTGATTTTCGCGGAGTCGATGGAGGCTCTGATCAGGGCTCTCGAAAGAATGAGAGAGGAGTCTGAGTGTCTGGGCTTGCAAGTGTTCTGGTTAAAAACCAAGATCTAGGCCTTTAATGACCTCCTGGGCACAGCCATCAGAAGTGTGTCTGTCTGCAGAGAGAATGTTGACCTTGTCGAGAGGTTTACTTACCTCGGCAGTGACATTCATGTCTCTGGTGACTCTTCCTATGAAGTAAGTAGACAACTGGGAGAGCATGAGGGGTCATGAGGTCGCAGGAAAGGGGTGTGTGGCATTCTCCATATCTATGCAAAAGGATGAAGGTCCAAGTATTTAGAGTCCAGGTGGTTCTTGTCTTGCTATATAATTGCGAGACATGGACATTATCTAGTGACCCAAGATGAAGAATGGACTCCTTTAGTGCTATGTCTCTTCGCAGAATCCTTGAGTACCGCTGGTTTGACGTTGTGTTGCTCATGGAGTCCCAAATGAGGCACATTGCCTGCATTGTGAGGGAGCATCAGTTACGGCACTATGGCCATGCAGCGTGATTCCCCAAGGGTGATCCAGCTCGCAGGATCCTCATTGTTGAGGATGCGAGTGACTGGAACAGGCCAAGGGGACGCCCACATAACACCCGGGACTAGACCGCGTGTCTGCCTGGGGGGTTGCCAACTAGGATCCCAAGCTGTTTCATGGTGTGGTGGGTGCAGCAACGCACTGTACCAATGCATGCTCCCCAACCTGACCTGACTTAACACCATGCCCTGATCTCAAATAGCTTCGGGAAGGCTTGTTTAAGTTCCATCAGTTTACAGAAATTTACAAAACAATAGCAAAATATCTTTTGAAATTCACCCACCCATCTTCCAAAACTGCTTTATTATAAGCTGGGTTGTGAAAAAGCTGTAGCCTATCCCAGCATGCATAGGGTGCAACTTTATTGCATGGCAAATGGTCTGATAATTATTAAAATCTATAAAAAGGAAAAGGACCACATTCAAACATTTGCAGAACCCTGTTGCTGCAATGGATAGTCTTATTTATGCCTAACATAAATGTACTATGGAAATGAAATCACAATATCAAGCAAGGGAGCTATCAAAATTTAAATAAAAAAACTTCATCAAAAAGAATATTTTGTCTGTATTAAGTTTGCAAAAGGCCATCGTTAGACCAGTGAGATTATAATTATTTTTTTCTGCAACTGTTCTACTTCAACTTAAAAGAACAAAGGGACTGAGAGAAGAGACGCAATTCAGAGGCAAGCAAAGACTGGAACTGGGAAATCAAATTGAGGGTATCAAAAGTCAAAAGGACAAGCAAAAATTCTTAAAGTGGGAGATCATAAATACAATAAAGATTTTTTTTTTCAGGACGCACAATGAGGTTTAGACTATCCACAATCTCAGATAAGGAAATGTCATCAAAGGTGACCTTATATCCTGTTGCCCCGATAATGTCATGTGCCATGGAATTCCGCATCATATCCAAAGCAGCAACAACAACAAAAAAAAAATTGATGTGCTCATGGTTAACAATTGAAAGGCCCAAATAATTTCTATACATTACTAAATGTCAAAACAAAAAATCAATCCAGATAACAATCTCCATGGTCAAAAACCCCAAATGGGCAAAAGAAATACATAGAATAAGCACTTAAAAGGTCAAGAAAAAATAAAGAAGAAACAACACTTTAACAGTATCAAAAATCATGTGTATGGTGAAAAACAAATACTACCTACAAACAAAATATAGTCAATGAGTTGGCTAGAAGAGTTTATCTAGCACGACTATTATCCAAAATATTGCAGAAAAAACTACCACTGTATACATTAATAGATAAGATATTTTATGTTCTGAAATGGAACAGTCAAAACCCTAGATCTCAGACAAAAAGAAACATGAGCAAAACTTGAAACAGATGCTTCATGCAAGGTAGCCAACAAATTTGCAGATTAAAGAGTCATTAGGAAACTATAGGAGATATCTCACTCCTTAAGAATCCTGACTTATAAGTAGCCTCATATATGTAAGCAGACAATAGCCAAACACAAAGTAAGACAAAAAAGAAGATCGAAGAAGAATGTGCCACTAATGCTTGAAACACAAAGAAATGTTAGTTTCCTAGATTCTTAGGCATATATACTACTGATTTAAATTTATTTACTTTAGTAGAATTCCTGCTGGTTACAGGCACATTAGCTAATTTGTACTGTTCTTTATTAGCATATATTTGTTCTTCTAAAAATACAATTTTAAATTAAATAAACCTTTTCACTGTAAAAATTTAAATGTAATTGCAACATTAATTTTAAAGTTGGATTTCAAGGCTTTTAACAGCCAGTAGCAAGAATCTCTGCTTGACTATACATCAAAAATATTTCCATAAGGGAAGCTGTGGCAACCAAAAGGCCCTAAGCATTTACTTAGGAGTGGAACATGAAGAAGCTGCCTTGGCACTGTTTAAAACATACACATATTGGTCAAAGGGTAAATAGCCACTTCAGAAAGACATACAAGTCATTTTGATGATTTAATTGCCAGTAATGTGGTTTACCCTCGAGGACATCAAGAGTAAAGCTGCTAAGTAAAGGTATGCTAAGCACTTGGGTGTTATAGATCTAAGCCCATACAGTATCTAGCCTTCTCCCACATATCAATTAAATGGTTCAGTCTTTAAGTACAAGTATTGATATGCTATAAACCAGCAGCATAACTAAGAAGGTCATTAAATCTAAGGTTATTCTCCGGAAGGTTTATTTACAGTTTTCACTACTCTGGGTAATGGACAGCAATATTGCTTCTGTCAATCAATGCAAGACGTCATGTTGTTCTACGAAGAGGATATTGCACATGACACCATCCTGTCATGGGAATGAGAGAAGTTCCTATACTTGAGTAAGAGTAAAACATAGTCCTAAATCAATTGCACAAATGGAATGTCTCCCTAAGAACCCTGCTCCTTTACAAAAATACATTTGAATTCTACAAGTAAACAGCAGTATATGTTGTAATCAAATCAGAATCTGAACCTTTATTTTAGTGTAGTTTTATAACAGACCTAAAACTAGATACATTTTTGAAATTACTCCCGAAGATCTGTATATAAAAATGTATTATTGAACTTGTTTAATCGGTTTCAGTGGTGCAGGAGGCTGGAGCTTATCCCAGTATCATCAGACACAATAGAAGAACCCACTCAGAATATGGTGCCATTCCAGTGCTGGGCACACTTAGGCACACACCTTCACCTTCTCACAAGGGCCAGTTTACAATCACCAATTATTTAATGTACATTTCTTCGGGATGTGGAAAAATGACCTGAGTACTAAGAGAAAATCCCACTAAGACAAGAGGGAATGTACAAACACTACACAAAAACTGAAAGGCCCAGGTTTCATATCTAGATTCCCAATGGTGCAAAACAACACATAAGCCACAATTCACCATATTATGCATTTATATATGTTACGGCCAAAACCCAAAGTTCAGCCAGTTCCCGAACTGGACAGCCATTTCACATTTTGGCCGCGAGGTGTGACCAAAATCCGAATTACTAGAAATGACCAGTGTATATGCTATTTTGTCTGGCCATTTCGTGAAGTGGCGAGAACTCCCTGGCCAAAATCCGATGTGCTGATGTAAGACTGTCTGCTCAAGGTGCGAAGATGCTTAAAAATGTTCAGATGCAGATTCAGAAGTGAGTTTTCCATTCTGCATGAGAAACTGCTCAAGGTGGGATCTAGCTCAGAAAGTGGATGCCACTTCAGATGGCCTTCCCCTCGCCCAAACACTAACCTTAAGGTCATTAAGTCACTATTTAGGGCTAAAATGATAACAGAAATGTGAAACCTACTTATATACCTAATCTTAATTATTGTGAAACAACCAAGTGGCATCCACTTTCTGAACAAGTGTCGCCAAGGCTACACTTGATGCAATTGCACTACTTTTTTTCTTTCAACTTTGGCTGAATGCCCCATGCCATTTCACAAACTGGCTGGCCAAATCCCAAAATCGACAAAAAGATCGGACATTGGTCGTCATTTTACAGCGACACTGGCCATTTCCCAATTTGGCTGGACACTTCCTGCTTTGGCCGATTTCGGGTTTTGGCCATAACATATACACAAAATGTTAGGGTTCTAAAAATTTCTATATAAAGATTAGCATTTTCCATATCCTATTTCTTAATTCAGAAGACATCTTTGCATTTCTGATTATTGCTTCATTGTGTGGCAGGGGCAGAGCTCAGAAAAAACACTTCACATGAGGACATGGATCATTTCTTGATAGATGAATGACAGGTATACAGCTGCCAGAAAAGGGTGGACAGGTTTAGATCAGGAGAAAAGGACATAGACTAGATAAAAGAGTGGGAAATGACCAATAGGAAATCAGTGTGCTTGTTTTCTTTTTAGGAGGAGTCTGCATGACTCAAACCATGACGGCAGAACAGCACTGCTCACTTCATGGTATCATAAACAGCACCCTTTGGACTCACTCAGAAAAGCAGGTATTGTGTGATTCATTTAGCGAGACTGTGACAATACTATGTAGGTCTTCCAAGTGCAACAGCACCTTTATTGACTAAAACATCTTTTAAATAAAAGAAAAAACACCTGTTACATATCAAATGGAAAGGAACTGAGAAATTACCAAGAAAAGAAGAATAACTTAATGTAATTTTTTATTTTACTTTTTGAGAAAAGAGAACATAAAAAGATACTCACACTACAGTTTTCTGGAGGGACCAACAACTGAGTGATTTCACCCCCATGGACACAGAAAACATGCTTCATTTCTCCAGAAAAAATGTCCCATACAATTACAGAAAAGTCCACACCTCCTGAGACAAGACACCTCTGGTCATAACGTGGGGATACTTGATGAGGGTATAGCAGGCATGTCACTTTATTCCGGTGACCTCGAAGAGTTCTGTGTGGTGGCCAGCCTGTTGAAAACATTTATAAATTAAAAAAAAAACAAAAAACAGGACACTGAAAGAAAGAATACCCAACATTCGTATTTAATGTGAGTGTTTCAAAAGAAGATTCTAATACTGTATAAACAGCACAACTGGTAGCAAAAATCCACCAAGCCCTTTAAGAATGAATACAAAGATACCTTCTTAAAAGCATATCAACTCCTTGAAAATAATCACTAATGCCAGAGCAAAAATAATAATTGTTCAAATGATATACAGTGGCAATACTGTGAATTTAATAAACCCAACTTCCTAATACAATTACTATAAGCTGAAATAAAATGAGAACATAACACATTACAAATACTAAATCATTTCTTGAGAAAAATGCATATTTCTTCAGGGTTAGTGAAGAGGAAGTGACTGGCACCTGATTTAAACAATATATTGATAGACCTTTTTAAAAACAAAAAAATAAGTTTGCTCAGGGGCCCATATTAACAAAGATATCAGTGATTCATAATACCCTGGCAGAAGTGACACACATGTAGGTAAGTTTTTATATTTCTTCTTTCTGCAGCTTATTTCAGCACAAACTTGTTTAAAATGGAAGAGGATCCTATTAAATTTAATTTGTGTACATTTCTGAGTCACTACTGGTTGTCCATCTTCATATTTTAAGTAAGACAGAATAGCACAAAAATGACTGTTTTACCAATTAACATATACTTTGTATTTAAGGAAAAGCACAACACTCCATTTTAAAGGGTTTAAATGAGAAAGTATTGCTTTTTTAAAGTTATTAACAAAATAAGAAATAATTTCCTATTAAAATTGGGATTAATGAAACATGGATTTTATAAGTATACAAAGTATAAAAAAGCATTGCTATAAACATATCATATAACCCAGAAACTTAAGTTCTAAATGAGGCATGTTTAAGATTTGCTTTATACAAATGTTGGAAAAATAATCTGCTAGCGCTGAATTCTAACAGTAGCCAAAAACAATAAGGTTTAAAGTCTCCATAGTTTTACTAAGCTTCCATAATGAAGACCTCAAGGGAATAGCAATATTGATATTTAAAAGGTAAAAAAGGCCTTTTCTATGAATACTAAAATGTGTGCTCAACAATTCATACGTTTGGAGATGTACCATTATTGACTGTTGCCAGAGGGCACTGCACAGCCTTATGTTTCTAAAGAGGCAAATAAATGAATGAAATGATTTACAAAAGAAAGGTAGATGGGTAGGGTAATGTTAGGATAAATACCTAATTGAAAAGTATAGGAAAAGAGAAAAAAGGAGATAATCAGCATTTAAGAAGTGGAATAGAAGATGAATTTGTCAGTTAGGAAATGTAACAGAACTTTTCCATTCCCTTTAATAGCTTTAATAGCAACTTTCTGGTTGACATAACCACTACTTGAAAAGTCCACTGGAAATTTGTATAGTGTAAAGAAGAAACTGTGATGTTAACCAGCTAACTTACCCTGAACCCCTAAGCAAAAAAAGATATTAAGGGCCATGGCTACATTAAATGTAAATGGGGTCATTTTGAATAGTCCCTTTCAATGCATCACATTAACATACCTCGCCTGAGCATATGTTCTCCTTGCAGTAGCTGTACAATTGCAGTCTGTGTGGCTGGAACAATCACAATACTGCCATCCTCTCGTCCACATACCAGTCGCCCATGAGAAGGAATATAAACACTTGCTGTCACTTTAAGAGGTGTTTCTGTACCAGGGAGCATGCTTAGTTGGTCAATAATACCAGCTGGTTTAAGAGACAGTATATCAAATGACTCTTGAAGACTTGTTGATGCTGTAACCTGTACTTCTAAGTGAGGGTGAAAAAAGGAAAATTAAATAAAGCAAAACTTAGTTTTCAAGGAACTAGTTAGAACTTATTATTGTGTTTATTAATATCAATCTGAACATTTTAAACAATGTGCCATGTGTCCCTGCTGTGATGACTAGATCATTTGTTAAATACAAAAATGCATTTTATTTTATCAGTTTTCACATTAAATCTAGAAATGTATCATCATCATCAGGTTTTATTCCTCCCACCTATTGGGATATTTGTCTGTGTTGCCAAATGGCACAAGCTGCTCCTTTAAACTGCTTTTGGAATTAAAGGATTTGAGGACTAAGCGAGCATTTTATTTATAAAGAATTCTCAGAATGTGTCTTTTTTCATGTCTAAAGGACATCCACTAGGTTCTCTGTAGATATTGTATTTACAAGGTTCAAACCTACCACATACAATATTTACAGAGCTCAAATTGTCCTATAAATGCAAAATTCTGGCTTCAAAGATAAGGATTTTAAACTTTTATCTGGGACTGATCATCCATAACTAAAGAACAAACAGATGACAATAAGACTTTTATAACAGAGCCATTTATGACTCTCTATAATATGCCTAGAGCTAATCCAGAACAAACAGATTATTTACTAATCATAAACAAAAACTGCATATATTACTAAACTAATGGTGTAAAGGGCAATTTTAACCTTTACAATTTAATTAATTATGTCCAGGGCAGTTACTGGGTATTCATGTATATCTGTCTTCAGAAAATTACACTAGCATATCACCATGTCATCTGTTTCAATTAGACTATTCTAACAAGCTTTGTGGAAGTAACTAAAGTAGGAATTAGTAACTAAAATCTGGAATAGCCTGCCAATAGGAATTCACCAGGCAAATACAGTAGAGCACTTTAAAACATTGCTGAAAACACATTACTTTAACATGGCCTTTTTATAACTTCACTTTAACTTAATACTGATACTCTGTATGTTCAATTCATCATAATAACTATTCACAGTGGCTCCAAAATCCGTACTGACCCCTACTCTCTCTTCTGTTTCTTTTTCCGGATGCTACTCAAAGCATCATGATGCACCAACATTGATGGACTGAAAGCCAGAAGTCTACGTGACCATCATCAGGTCTTTCCATGAAAACCCTAAATACAAAGAGGACTGTTTGATTTATGTTAGGTAGATTGCCCAGAGGGGACTGGGCGGTCTCTTGGTCTGGAATCCCTACAGATTTTATTTTTTTTCTCCAGCTCTTGGAGTTTTTTTTTTTGTTTTTTCTGTCCACCCTGGCCATCGGACCTTACTTATTCTATGTTAATTAATGTTGACTTATGTTTATTTTTTATTGTGTCTTCTATTTTTCTATTCTTCATTTTGTAAAGCACTTTGAGCTACATTTTTTTGTATGAAAATGTGCTATATAAATAAATGTTGATTGATTGATTGAAGTAAGGAAGTAAGTGAAGTATTTGGCAGGCCCACAATTCTGCCTCTTTCTCAAACAGACCAGTGAGTATGGAAATGGATAAACTCTATCACACTGTGCTGGGTGAAAAAAAGACAGAAGGAAGCCTGATTACTTTCAATGAAAATTTTGTAGTTTGTTTGTTACTGAAAACTTTCAGAATAATGATTACATGGACAAGAATAATTATACGCCTAAATCAAGATCACTAAAGAGCAAATTATATAATGCCACCAGTTATTCTAAACTCTAGTAGAAGGGTTTTATAACGTATTAGCCATTATGGACGCAATGAGAAGTCAAGCAAAGTGACACTTTCACTACACCTTTGACTACAACTTGCCTGAAGAAGGGGCCTCAACAGAAAGCATATTGTAATCTGTTCAGTTAGCCAATAAAAGGCATCACTTTGCTGGATTTCTTACAGAGGTAATCTGATTTATAACAACCATTGTAATGAAAGTTGAAAAAGTGGAAAATATAACAATTATATACAACCCCAATTCCAATGAAGTTGGGACGTTGTGTAAAACGTAAATAAAAACAGAATACAATGATTTGCAAATCCTTTTTAACCTATATTCAATTGAATACACTACGAAGACAAGATATCTAATGTTCACACTGATAAACTTTATTGTTGTTTTGCAAATCTTCACTCATTTTGAATTTGATGCCTGCAACACGTTCCAAAAAAGCTGGGACAGGGGCAGAAAACGACTGGGAAAGTTTGAGGAATGTTCAAAAACACCTGTTTTGAACATTCCACAGGTGAACAGGTTAATTGGAAACAGGGGTTTGTCATGATTGGGGTATAAAAGGAGCATCCCCAAAAGGCTCAGTCGTTCACAAGCAAGGATGGGGCGAGGTTCACCACTTTGTGAACAACTGCGTGGGCAAATAGTCCAGCAGTTTAAGAACAACGTTTCTCAACGTAAAATTGCAAGGAATCTAGGGATTTCATCATCTACTGTCCATAATATCATCAAAAGATTAAGAGAATCTGGAGAAATCTCTGCACGTAAGCGGCAAGGCCGAATACCAACACTGGATACCTGTGACCTTCGATCCCTCAGGCGGCACTGCATTAAAAACCGACATCATTCTGTAAAGGATATTACCACGTGGGCTCAGGAATACTTCAGAAAACTTCTCTGAGCCCGAGCTCATCTCAGATGGGAAAGTGGAAAAGTGTGCTGTGGTCTGACGAGTCCACATTTCAAATTGTTATTGGAACTCATGGACGTCGTGTCCTTCAGGCCAAAGAGGAAATGGACCATCCGGATTGTTATCAGCGCAAAGTTCAAAAGCCAGCATCTGTGATGGTATGGGGGTGTGTTAGTGCCCATGACATGGGTAACTTGCACATCTGTGAAGGCACCATTAATGCTGAAACATACATACAGGTTTTGGAGCAACATATGCTGCCATCCAAGCGACGTCTTTTTCAGGGACGACCCTGCTTATTTCAGTAGGACAATGCGAAGTCACATTCTGCATGTGTTACAACAGCGTGGCTTCGTAGTAAAAGAGTGCGGGTACTAGACTGGCCTGCCTGCAGTCCAGACCTGTCTCCCATTGAAAATGTGTGGCGCATTATGAAGCGCAATATATGACAACGGAGACCCCGGACTGTTGAGCAACTGAAGTTGTACATCAAGCAAGAATGGGAAAGAATTCCACCTACACAGCTTCAACAATTAGTGTCCTCATATCCCAAACACTTACTGAGTGTTGTTAAAAGGAAAGGTGGTATAACACAGTGGTAAACATGCCCCTGTCCCAGCTTTTTTGGAACGTGTTGCAGGCATCAAATTCAAAATGAGTGAAGATTTGCAAAACAACAATAAAGTTTATCAGTTTGAACATTCAATATCTTGTCTTTGTAGTGTATTCAATTGAATATAGGTTGAAAAGGATTTGTTAATCATTGTATTCTGTTTTTATTTACGTTTTACACAACGTCCCAACTTCATTGGAATTGGGGTTGTACATAGATTTAAGGAATCCCACAATCCTTATTCATATACATAGATTAGAAAAAGGATGAACAGATGAATATCCATACACTAGATGATTAGACAACAGTGTACTGTACAGTTGCTGAATATAGCAGCATGTTGTCATGTGTCAAAACAAAGCATGAAACTCTAAAATGTTAGATTTATTTAGTTTTGTTACTAATAAAAGACACATTTCCAAAAACTACAATTTTATAATTCTCTCAGCTATATAATCCTAAAAGAGAGCTATAAGTTTACTGAAAAAGATTTTTCTGGAGAGGAAAAACATGACAGGAAAATGTAAATTTCATGTCTTAATATATTTTTGATTTATTTAAACATAAGCTTGTAAAATTTATATTATTTTTCACAAATTATAATATTTATTGTACATAAATCTTTTTACCATTAGATATAATTACTGCCATTTTAAAAATAATACTATAACAATGGATTATTATATGAATTACACATTCCTAAAGCCAGTTACTTGAACATTACTAAATAAGAGTACTAACTACTTACCATTTTTAAATAATGGACCATACTGTACTGATGAAAACTTTTAACACCCTAAATATTTCCTAGATTTATGCTTCCTTATAACTGCATTACAGTAAACGAACAGGTCACTGTCCATCATGGCAGAGACTATACTCTGACAAGTAAAGTCAACTATGGGATCTAACAGACGAGTGTATTACTTCTGAAATCAAGTAAATAAGCTGAATACGTCACTTTTGGAGTGGCCCCATAAAAAGAATGAACACGTGTTCAAGTGCCAAGTGAATAAATAATAATTTAAAACAACACATTACCTTGATTTGGTTTTTAAAACTTTTACATTATTTTCTTTCAGTTCTTATATAACAAAGTAGTTTGTGTAGATTAGTTATAAAGCTTAACATAAATAGGTGTCTGTATGACCATGTTCCTCAAGAGATTCGTGGGGGACGGAGGGGGGGATTGCTAGGAAAGTATGTTGTTCCGGGGTCCCAAATAAGGGTTATTCAGTCCCTGTATAATCAGAGTGAGAGATGTGTTTGTATACTTGGAAACACATCAACGCAATTCTTAAGAGTGTGCAGGACTCTGCCAGGGCTGTGCTTTGTCTCATATCCCATTTGTGATTTCCATGGACAGGCTATCAAGGTGCAGCCGGGTAGAACAGGGTGTCCAGTTAAGTGGCCTTAGAATAGCATGACTGCTTTTTGCAGACAACATGGACCTGTTGGCTTCATAGTACTGTGAACTCCTGCATGTGTTTGAACAGTTTACGACTGAGCGTGAAGAAGCAGGGATGAGGATCAGTACCACCAAATCTGAGTCCATGGTACTCAGTAGGAAAAAAGGTGGACTGTCCTCTCCGAGTGGGTGGTGAGTTGCTGTTTCAAGTTGAGGATTTTAAGTATCTTGGGGTCTTGTTCATGAGTGAGGGGAAAAAGGGATGGAGAGATTGACAGACCAATCAGGGTGGTTAGTACAGTTATGTGATCACTATACTAATCCATGGTGATGAAGAAGGAGCCGAGTAAGAACTTAGTAAGAAGGCAAAGCTGTCAATCTTATGGTCATGAGCTTTGAGAAATAAATAAAAGAGCAAGATTGTAGGTACACTCTGCCTAGATGATCTTCCTCAGCAGTGTGTCTGGGTTCTCCCTTAGAAATAGGGTGAGAAGCACACACATTTAGAGGAGGCCTAGAGTAGAGCGACTGACCCTCTGTCTCGAGAGGAACCAACTGAGATGGTTCAGGTATCTGATATGGATGCCTCCTGGACACATCCCTGCAGAAGTTTTATGGAAAATGTTGAACTGGGAGGGGATCCCAGGGAGGATTACATCTCCCAGAAGGGCTGGGAACATCTTGGGATCCCATAAAATGAGCTGGCAAGTGTGGTTGTGGAAATGGATGCATGAGCTTCACTGCAAAGAGTGTTGCTCCCACAACCTGCTCGGATAAACAGAAAATGAGGTGAGAGAATCTGAATTTCCAAGATAAAAAAAATTTAAATGTAAAAACATCCAGTTATTAAAGCATCAGTGTATTGCAATGGTCAGAAGCTAAGGTTCCATCTACATTAGGAAATACTGTATTTTAAAAGCCACAACTTTAACTTTAATGTGGAAAGTAACTCTTTATTCAACCCTTCACATTAATGTTGGGTCAATATTTGCTATTTTTATTATTAGAAACTTCATGATGTTGGCAGAGACAAAACTGGCTCAATTACCTTTACCTTTCTCCTCAAATGTGTCCATAATACTCCAAATTGAGAGTCTTCCAGCAGAGTCCCCCTGAACTAACAGTTTATGGAAAGGCTCCCTGCGGCCATAAAAGAAGCGGGTAACCGGTGGACATATAAGTAGCTTTGAAGAAAAAGAAAAAAAAAAAAAAAAGGAAAAAATGTATGAATATGATATTTTAAAATATAGCAGAAAACACAGAAACATCTGCTTATAGAGCAAGAAAAAACAAAACCCTTTGAAAGCTTGCTCAGCCTACATAATCTAATGAAAGCCAAACACATATTACCATCAAGCTTATATGAACAGTTCTGTAGTACCCTTACTGAAATAAGTGTTTTAAATACTTGTATATTGTGCACAAATGTTAAAAGACAACTGTTAACTGTGTCAAGTGCTATTTTTTTATTACATACACAGAAAACAAAGTTTAAGATTGTCAGTTAAAAATTGCTACAACATTTGAACACATTATCAGCAAATATTAAATGTAATTTTAATAAGAATTTTTTGACTTATAAATATTTAAGGGTACATAACAAAAAAATGTTAGCTTTGCAAGATAAATAATTCACACATAGAGAAAAAACAGACACACTTAATATAAATTTACCACATTTACTCACAAATACGTTGGCTTAATACATTGGTCACACTAAAATCTGGATCATAAAATGGGATGTAAAAGGAATGACCTGGATATAAGACACTTTAGAAAAATAAATTGCAGGTAAAATACAGTACTATTCACCATTAACTGTATAAACACTCGCACATTATGACCACTTTTGCTTACTGCATCTCATTCATTAAACGACAGACCAGAAATAGACGTCCTTTTTTGTTCTGGTACAGGACTATTATTAATACCTTCAATGCTCATGAAATAATCAGTTGAAACACTTAAGCTGCTTATTTATTGTTATATAGACTTAACATTCTGTTTGAGCTAAGTTACATTGATTAGTGACTATAAATTGACTTTGTAAAAGAGCAAGTGCAAGTGAAGGCATGAATCGGTCCTGCGTTGACTGTTGCCCTGTAGGGAGTTACTTCCTACTCTGCGTCCAATGCTGACTCAGAACTGGATTAATGAGGTTTGAAAATGTTATCTGCATACCGTATGTCTCCCAATAGTAAACTCAGAGCCCGCTAACTTCTGATACAGACCAAAGGGAAAATAATAAGTGCCCTAAAAATTGGGTGTGCTATGCAGAGAATATTGGCACACTGTTAATTGAAATTGTTCAGTTGATACAGACCTGAAATTGCCACATTCAAGCGTAACAGTAAATTCAATATTTTTTGTCTTTTAGAAGGTTTTTTTTTTTTAAATAGAAAGTCAAATAACATCCAAACGTAAGACAAACTAATAGTAACAGTTTATCAATGCATCAATAATAAACACAATATATTTTGTTACTGCCTTTTATTTTTAATGCATATTCCTGTAAATGTGAGATGCCCAAAACAGACTCAGTACTAACAACATGAGTTATGTTTTTAAACTTAATTTCTAAAGAGGAGTTATGATGCATCATTATTTTGTTAATTCTATAAATATTAGAGTGTAACTGGGAACTATTAATACGTGTGCAGGCTATTTACAAGCCCTGCTCAGGTAGTAACTAGTCATCCAGTTCATATTTATACATTTTTTACAACTGCTGCACAAAAAACGTTTTTTTCCTGTTAGAGTATCAACAGAATACACACAATGAAACACAAGAAAAACATGAAGGAAAACATCAATTTCCATAAACTAAACAAGATGTTGTTTCCTGGAAGAATAGAGCTGAAAAAAGAAAGTACTTACTGTTCTTTGTTTTTATTGATGCTGTTACTTTCAAAGCACCTGTATAATGGACTCAGATTTTCTCAGGGCTCTGAACTCAATCTCCATTACATGTAAGACAGAGTAAACTCTCAAAGGCATTGATAAAGTAAATCCAGCAAAATTCTCTCAACTTAACAGTGATTCACATACTTGAGGACATCGGTGAAAACAAAGGGGTAGTGTATTTTAAGACTAAAGCAGGGAAGCACTTCTTTACTTAGAGAGTTGTAGTTGAAGCAGAATCTTCGACAGAAGTATCTGGATGACATATTAGGACAGCTTAGCTATTAGCTAAACAATCAAGCTTGATGTTCTTATATTCTAAACATTTTTCTTTTGTATACCAAAGTGTTTTATTTCTTTCAAAAGGCATTTATCTATTAATCCATATTGAGAGGTATTGGAACATAATCATTTCAAATAAAGTTTGGTACATATTATGAAATTATGAAAGGATGCAAATAATTTTTGAACATATCGAACATTAATTAATTACAAAAATATTATTCTTGCACTCCTTTCCTTTCACTTTCTTGCACCAGACTGATTTTCTGCTGCAGTGAAGATTCAGTTGCAGTTGCAGCAGGTAGAAAGATGCATATAATGGGAGAGTTAAAAAGGTTCAAATCTTCAATTTTCAATCACATAGACATACTAAAAACAAGTAAACTCCAGGCTAAATTATTCAAATGGGAACAATGCTGAGATAATAAATGAAAGCAGCAAAGAATATTGAAATTTTCTGCATCTTCAATTAATCTGTCCAAATTCTGATCCCACTTTTTTCATTACTGGGACACAGAGATCCAGAGCCAATCCCAGCAACATTTGGCACCAAGCAGGAGACTTTGTGGAAAATATGCCAGGTGGATGCAGGCAATCAATTCAGCATAGGAATAAAAAATATTCACCTAATGATATCACAGATATCAATTATTATGCAAAAGAGCAGGATGAAAGGTTAATTCAAATAAACCCACACCCTATGTGTGGATGAAGACCTCGATTCAAGCCATGTTCCCATATTTATGGAATTTTAAGAAAAAAATGTGCATACATTACTGTGGTTATGATATGAAATGTCTAAATTAAATATCAACAGATATGCTTTTAATGACCACTGAGCATGTTTATAGCAAACAATTTAAGTAAGGCCCTTGAAACCCTAGAGCTTAAATGATGAATTGAATTGATACATGGGACTTCTTATGTTCAGTACTTTACAATGAAACAAATTAACTTTTGTACTCTGAAAGGCAAGATAAAGACATAATGCCTGGTGCTGATGTTTCACAGTGCAAAAGTTTAGACTTAATTTTCACATGTATGATATCTACATACTATTGTTTCCATCTGCAACTAGGAGTTCATTGACCCTAATACTGTATATACGATACTAACAAGCTACAGCTTTGTCCTAAAACTAAAAATACAGAGCATGAAGGAGTTAATTTGCATTAACACTGTATCTCTTACCCAACAATCAATAGTGTGGGAATGATTTCTAAATTTCCTTTTAAGCTCCTGCATATCTTAATCCTCTATGGGTAGATCTTAAGCATAGTTAATAGATGTGATACTTGTATCCGCTTTAATACTATTTATCTTATCAACAATAACATAGGTTTTGGCTAAATTTTGGTTAAAATTTGATTAAATCTATTTCTTCCACAAAGCTACTTTTCCTGCTTAAGGGATATTGCTTCTTCTTAAAGAGGTTTTCTTTTTTTTTATGAAAATCTCAAAGGGGAAATATTTTTCAACTAGTCAGTACTGTACAGGAGGCCAAACCACATTTAATTCATGCTAAATTTTGCACTTAACTATACTAAAGACAGGGTAATGTATGTGGCCAGTAATACATTCCAAGTTTTTTTAAATGAATTTTCTAAAAAGCCATTAACAACTAATTACAAATGCACAAATTAAAAAGTACAACTTTGCTTTTGAGATAATATGTAATTTTAATAGTACCAGGATCAGGTTTGTGTTTTCTTCACATTTATTTTCTGGTGTTCGTTGCACCATGAATTGATGTCTTTGGACACATTAAGAGTAACACAATGCTATGCCACGTGTGTCTCAAACACCAGCATAAGAACTAAACTTAATAGGTATTAGTTTTGAAATCATGATTTTGCAGGTCTGCTCTTCCAGGTTTTGCTTGACTAAGACATTGCTGGACATTTTTTGCAGCAGACATAGGATTTTGCTTAGCGTTCTAGTTCCCTAATCTTTGTCACTCAAATAATAAATGGAAATTTAGCAACTAAAATAAGACAAAATTATTAACATTAATTTTTTTCTGGTTGGCCAGATCATAACAGTACTTTTGACCTACTGGGAATATGCAATTTAATTTATTGCCGTAATACGGAAAACAAATGCATAACTTCATACTTACACAGCAGGACATGCCACATGCCATATGACATAATAAAGTGAAGTGACCAAAAACAAAAGTGTTAAAATAAAACACTAATACAGACACAAATGATATGTCTTTCTCAAGGTTTCAAATGCTGCAAATAGTTCTGACTTTCAGTCATACTGAGCAATGCATCAAGATGCCTTTTATTACTGTTTACTAAATACTTCCTATTGACTATACATCTACAATTAATAAGCAGTAAGGCAATATAATGTTTAATTAAAAAAAAATGCAGTAATCTGAGCAGCTGCTACTGGCACACAAACCCACTCAGGTTGCATCAGTGTAAAATTCATCAGAAAATGTACAACAGTTAAGACAGCTTAGAGAGCCTAAAATAAGAAATGAAAAGAGCCATCACCCACATTCTACGTGCAAGCTGCTGCTAAAATAGGAAAGAAAGACGGCATTGAACTCTAAAGTACTCTCAGCCTTGAACAACAAATTTGTCTTGAAGAACTTCAGCTGCAAAAGAGGAGAACACAGAATGTCTCGACAGCTCATTTATTAATGGCACTTCATTAATTTCATAATATAATACATAATAGCTTCATATTCTTATTCCAGTCACAAAATATTTTCTTCAGAACAGTTGTAAATCTTCATTAAAAGTGAAATCTTAAATAATTAAAAGGTTTATTTCATTTTACATCTTTAAGTTTTACCTTCACTCCACAAAAGCATAAAGTAGGTATCGCTTTATGAAAACAACAGCTGAAAAAACTTAAAATAAGTAAATGGCAAATTAAAAACACTGCTATAAACAGTTCTTTAAGAAAATGTTGTAACAAGGGCTGAGACTACACAACTACAAAGCCACACAGAAGGGGGTCAACTGGTGACAGGTCTTACTGGAGCCTCTATAGGCTGGATGTGGCACAGCAGCTCAGGGGTGTAAAGCTCCCAGGCTCTCTCGATGTCACAGACATGATCACGTGAAACCTCGACAATGGTATCCCCCTCAAACCTTTGCAAGTCCTGTGAGATACTCCCAGAAAATAGGAGCAATAAAATGATGTATGAGAATGGCAAAAAGAAAAACAAACTATACAAAAAATCTACAAGAATTTACACAATGCAGCATGATAAAAATCATATTTAAAAAAAATTAAATGCTACAAAAATCCTTCAAAAGCTGTATATTATCTTTACAAAATGTTTACAGAAATAGGCAAACATACATACATACATACACACACACACACACACACACACAAACACACACACACCATACAAAGTGACATTTGCGAAGCACAGCATGAAATCTACCATAATTATATTTTTATTGGGGACTGAAAGAACAGTTTTAGTAAGACGTTTATTGACTTTAATCTTTCTTTCCCTAAAAATAACCAGCATCTTTATCATAATTAAGACAAGCAGCAAGTAATAAAGCTCTGGCTTCCTTTTCAACAAATTAAAACTAACTTTGCATCTTGCTGCTTTGAGGTTTTTATTTTATTAAACATACTTTTATTATCTACAAAAAGATTATTAACATTTTTAGAAATTGTAATTGTTTGAATTTATATGTTGCATTGCTTGACATGTCCCATAACTTATGCTTTGTGACCATTAACCCAGAAACAGCCTAAGCTGTATTCATAATTTAAGTTTTCAGAAATTCTGTATAACGTTGATAAAAGATTGTTGACTAATGTTCAAATTCATTATTCTATCCATCCATTTTCTAAACCCATTCTTCCAGAGCTAAGGCACAGAAAAGATACTGCATATCTCAGATAGCACTGGGTGCAAGGGAGGAACTATCCTTGGAAAAAAGTGCCAGCAAGACACAACACACACACACACAGCAGGGGCCGATTTAGCATCAGTTGTCCACCTAAACTGCATGTCTTGGGACTTATTGTTGATCTGCAGAATTCTCCAAAACATTTTTCTCAGTAAGTTTTCTGGATCTCTGGGGACATTCTTCACCATATATTTTCATGAAATTTCACACTTATATTAACTTTTTCTCTCCAGCACCCCATAATGCTTTGCAAGGCCAGTATGACATCACAGAGCTGTAGCAAACAATGTTGGATGGGACCGTCCTTATATATAATGCTGATCCTAGTAGTTGGCAGTATGCCAGCTCAACCGATATAAAGACAAAACTAGCTCAGATTTTCTTTCCTAATTGACTTCAATGCAGTTCCTGAACTGCCAAACTTGAGGTGAAGCAAATTCAGTGGGATTTCTTCATTACTACTCTGAACTGAAGGAATAAACTGTGGACACTGGAACAGCATGCAAAGTCCTAGTTAGGAGTACCTAGGAATTGAACCCCTGTCTCTTTGTTGTAAGGCAGTGTGGTATAGCAGGTCTGTGGTTTAGAAGCAAAGGCCAGTTTTTAAATAAATAATCGTCGCACTCACAGTTTAAAGAGGGGGGGCGGTAGTGTGGCCAGAGCAGTTCTCAGACGCGGTGTGGTGCGGGCGTTTCCTCGCTTAAGTGCACAGGTAAGGAATCGTCTGTATCTGTAATTGATGCCAAGAGCTGCTAATCGCCACACCTGTGCCACGTCCCCATTATAAATAGGAGAAGCGCGAGTGCAGAGAAAGGAAAAGAACTGAAGAAGAGGATGGAGGTTAGGAGAAAGGAGAAAAGGCAGGAAGCTGAAAGCCGGTGGGTGAGTGAGCAAGCAAGCGAGCGAAGGCTCACTGTGAGAAGGTCAGGCAGCTGAAACAGGTGAGCCCTAGCGGGGTGTTTGGCTGGCACCAGGGGGCAGACGGATTGGGTCACTCCTGCTGAGTTTTGCAGAGGAGAAGGAGTCACCACGATTGAGGACGTCTTGCCATGTAAGACTGTGAAGGCAGTGAGAGTTGGAGATTTGGGATCATAACCCCAGTGTGAGCACACTGGACATTGGTGGAACCCAAGTCACGGTCCGGGAAAGTTGCTGTATGGAGACAGAGAACGTAAGGCAACCGGACGTGGAGAAGGTCAGCTGTAGGTAGGGTGACTTCCCTGGTGCAGAGCCCGGATGGAAGAAGCAGGGGTTTTAGTTTTAAAGGATTGCTTCCAGCCATTGTTTTAACTTTTTGTGTTAAAGTATTTATTTATTGGATTTTAACCTCCACATTTTCACTGCTTTTAATGGATTATATATTTATTGACATTTTGATGAACTGTACTTTTATTTGGACACTGTTTTGATTTTGTTTTGTTTCGTTTTTGTAATAAACGCACATCTGCACTTTTGCACCTTTCCCCTTGCTTTGTTGATGTCCTCATTGTCCAGCTCATCCGGTTATACTACCGACGGTGTTGGGATCAAGAGGCTCCCTAAAGGGAAGTGGGAGCCATAGAGTAGAACCCGCATCGTCACAGGCAGCAGTGCTACTACTGCTCACAGTTGCCGTCTAAAATGTATTTCCTCTTTTAGGCAGTATTAAAAACATTTTGATTACTATTAAAAGAAAAAAAATTAAAGTGAAAGATGTGAGGTCTTTGAAAGTATGGTATCCCATATGGTCTCCTTGTTGTCTTAACCTTATTGACTAATTCCTGCTACATGCTGAAGTGATTTGAAGTTAAGTGTACCATGGGGAGAGCATTGCCTCACTACAGAGTTCACTCACACTTATGCCCTCACTCATTCAAACTACACCAACACAGAGTTACTGTTTAACAGAACACATAATGACATACCCAAATATGTTGAATTTATGTTTTACTTTCAATGGTTAACTCTGACATGTAAATACTAAAGCACAGCCTTAACGGACTTACATCTGCTTATGACAATCAACTTTAAATTGATCTGTTTACTGTATGTTTATCCTAATCTGTATTTTTATTTGTGTACATCATATAATCTGTAAAATGTACAAGGTTTTACAAGTTTTATTTGTTACAGCACGCTGAGACTGTAAATAAACTAACGTGATTAAAGAATTTCTCAGCAAAAGCAGCATTTAACACTAGAATTACCAGAGCCTACGAAAAAACTCGTAGATCCGTCCCACCTTAAATCGCTTCTTAAAACCGCTCTCACCTCTCCGCCAGCCTCCTTTGTCCTGTAAATGTGCCGATAAAAACAAACTGCAAGCTGCCGGCTATTCCATCCCCCCACCGACTCAAAACGTGCACGAACTTCTCCGAGCTCATGCCTCGATTATCTGGGAGTAAAGTGGAGTTTTAGAGTGGAAATAAATGATTGTTATTTGGAACACACGCATTTAATGCGTGTTCCGTTTCTACAGTAATCTGTGTAAACACAATGTTAAAACAGAAACTTTTTCATATTTTAGTAATAAATGTCACAAAATGTA
>JANRMT010062822.1:30784071-30816705 GCA_026402145.1 Polypterus bichir lapradei | reverse complement strand
ATTTATTTGGAGACGCGCTATACTCGAATGTTATTTGTATAGGGAAGAAAGTACAATGTCAGGTGCTCATTCAGTGTAATAGGAACCATAGCACAGAGAGATGTGTACACTGCAACAAGTACACATGTCGTGAATGTTGGAATGGTGTGAGGGAATTGTTAATATTTGAATGGGATGATTTTACATAGCACGGATCGGAAATCAGCAGTTCTTAGAATTGCACCACGCAAGCTGTCGTATCAACCGCCTACTGTAACTTGCTTTATTTTTTCTTCACGTATAGTCTAGAATAAAAGTGCACTTGTTTTGTTATTCTTGTACACCAACATATGTTCCTGTGTTTGAGCGACACGGGCATGCTCAAAAAAATAGACGTGTAATGCCACGAAAAGTGCACGCAGGCTCTTCTGCATGCAGTTCGCAAGCATTGGTACGAGAATGCAGTCACAAATACGCTGCAGAGCTATAGCGCATGTTTATGTGAAAACAGCATTCTCAATTTGGCGGGGGGGGGGGGGGTGTGTAGGGAAGGATCCTGAACACGACAGAGAGAAAGAAAAGTGAATAAAAAAAAAATAACCTTTACAAGTATCATAAATTACACCGCCTGTTACACACTGAAATCAAATGTATGTTTTTATTATAAAATAGAATAACAGCAGTTTACGTCTCAAAACTGAATCGCGCGGGATTGAACTCACGACCTTCTGAATACTAGTCAGCGGCTGATACCATTATGCTACCGTGGCAGTTGAGATATTTATGTGTCAATGTGGCATGCTAAGGTGGCTTTTTTCTGCAGTTATATTTTTGAATAAAAGCATACTTGTTCTGTTATATTTGTACCTTTTGTAAATGTGTTTGATATTTGGACTTCAGGCTTCATACATTATATAGTTTATGCTTACATTTTGTCATTTACTACTACAATATGAAAAACGTTTCTGTTTTAAAAATGTGTTTACACGGATTACTGTAGAAACAGAACACACGTGAAATGCGTGTACTGTATTCCAAATAATGATCTATTATTTCCACTCTAAAACTCCACTTCACTCCCAGATAATCAAGGCATGAGCTGGGAGAAGTTTGTGCACGTTCTAAGTCGTTGGGGGGATGGAATAGCCGGCTACTTGCAGCTTTTCTTTTATCAGCACATTTAGATTAACAAAAGACGCTGGCGGAGAGGTGAGAACGGTTTTAAGAAGCGATTTAAGGTGGGACGGACCTACGAGTTTTTTCGTAGGCTCTGGTAATTCTAGTGTTAATTGCAGTTTTTAACACTAGTATTACCAGAGTCAACGAAAAAACTCGTAAATTCGGCCCAGCACCTCTCCATCAGCGTCTTTTGTCTTCTAAATGTGTCGATAAGCCCAAGCAGCCTGCTATACCTTCCCCCAATCCCCCCCCCCCACCCCCACCCAACCGCCTCAGAACAGGCACGAAGTTCTCCCAGTTCCTGCCTTGATTAATTATCTAGGAGTGGGATATCCAGAATAGTAAGGGAAAATAATTTGATGTATGTTTTGTGTCTACAACAATCTGTGTAAACACATTGCTAAAACAGAAACGTTTTTCATGTTTTAGTAATAACAAAATGTAGACATGAACTCTATAATGTGTGAAGGCTGATGGCCAAATATCAAATAAACAATTTCACAAAAGGTGCAAGTACAATATGACAGCTTCTGTGGTGTAGCGGTAAGATCCGCTGACTTATAATCGGAAGTCTTGAGTTCGAAACCGGCTCCCTGGCAAATTTACCATTTTGAGTAGTGAGCTGCTCTTTTTGTTAATATTATACAATAAAAACATACATTTGATTGGTGTCTGTAACAACCGCTGTAAATTTATAGTACTTGTTAAAGTTAGCGTTTTTTATTCACTTTTACAGTATTCTCTCAGTCATGATCACGATACAACAGGCACCCCCCGCCCCAGATCTGACAAGGCTACATTTTATCTGAAACTGGGAATAACTGTAAATGTGAGTGGTGTTTTGAGACAATGGAACTGGAAATTCTCTGATGGAGGGATAAAAGCTGACACACAAACACTGGTGAATCTGCCTTCTTCGTATCTCACTGTCACTTAATTTTTTTTTTTTAATTCAGTTTTATTGAGTGTTCCTGCTCACACAGAGTTAGTATGCACCTTATGGTCCATGATGTCAAAGCCGCACTGACAAAAAACTGAGACATACAGTGATGCTTGAAAGTTTGTGAACCCTTTAGAATTTTCTATATTTCTGCATAAATATGACCTAAAACATCACCAGATTTTCACTCAAGTCCTAAAAGTAGATAAAGAGAAACCAGTTAAACAAATGAGACAAAAATATTATACTTGGTCATTTATTTACCTTATTTACTCGTGTACCACGCGCCGTCGTGTAAAATGTGCACCCTAATTGTTACAAAGAAAATATCATGAAAATCATTTTTTCCTCGTGTACGACGCACGTTGTGGTTGTATAGGAAGCGTTTAGAGGGAGATAGAACGCGAGCAAGTAAGCGATAGAGAGAGAGAGTGCACGAGCAAGCAAGCGAGAGAGAGACAGCGCGAGTGCACGAGCAAGAGAGAAAGAGAGCGCGAGTGCGCAAGCAAGCGAGCGAGAGTAAGAGCGCGAGTGCGCAAGCACGCAAGCGAGAGAGAGAGCGAGCCCAAGCAGTTTCCTCGTGTATGATGCGCGGTTTTCTAGTGTATAACACACACCTGATTTTCCAATGCTAATTTTCGGGAAAAAAATGTGCGCGTGGTACATGCGTAAATACGGTATTAAGGAAAATTATCAAATATTACATATTTGTGAGTGGCAAAAGTATGTGAACCTTTGCTTTCAGTATCTGGTGTGACCCCCCTTTGCAGCAATAACTGCAACTAAACGTTTCCGGTAACTTTGATCATTCCTGCACACTGGCTTGGAGGAATTTTAGCCCATTCCTCCGTACAGAACAGCTTCAACTCTGAGATGTTGGTGGGTTTCCTCACATTAACTGCTCGCTTCAGGTCCTTCCACAACATTTCAATTGGATTAAGGTCAGGACTTTGACTTTGCCATTCCAAAACATTAACTTTATTCTTCTTTAACCATTCTTTGGTAGAACTACTTGTGTGCTTACGGTCGTTGTCTTGCTGCATGACCCACCTTCTCTTGAGATTCAGTTCATGGACAGATGTCCTGACATTTTCCTTTAGAATTCTCTGATATAATTCAGAATTCATTGTTCCATCAATGAAGGCAAGCCGTCCTGGCCCAGATGCAGTAAAACAGGCACAAACCATGATACTACCACCACCATGTTTCACAGATGGGATAAGGTTCTTATGCTGGAATGCAGTGTTTTCCTTTCTCAAAACATAACGCTTTTCATTTAAACCAAAAAGTTCTATTTTGGTCTTATCCGTCCACAAAACGTTCTTCCAATAGCCTTCTGGTTTGTCCACATGATCTTTAGCAAACTGCAGACGAGCAGCAATGTTGTTTTTGGAGAGCAGTGGCTTTCTCCTTGCAACCCTGCCATGCACACCATTGTTGTTCACTGTTCTCCTGATGGTGGACTCATGAACATGAACATTAGCCAATGTGAGAGAGGACTTCTGTTGCTTAGAAGTTACCCTGGGGTCCTTTGTGACCTCTCCGACTATTACACGCCTTGCTCTTGGAGTGATCTTTGTTGGTCGACAACTCCTGGGGAGGGTAACAATGGGCTTGAATTTCCTCCATTTGTACACAATCTGTCTGACTGTGGATTGGTGGAGTCCAAACTCTTTAGAGATGGTTTTGTAACCTTTTCCAGCCTGATGAGCATCAACAACTCATTTTCTGAGGTCCTCAGAAATCTCCTTTGTTCGTGCCATAATACACTTCCACAAACTTGTGTTGTGAAGAGCAGACTTTGATAGATCCCTGTTCTTTAAATAACACAGGGTGCCCACTCACACCTGATTGTCATCCCATTGATTGAAAACACCTGACTCTAATTTCACCTTCAAACTAACTGCTAATCCTAGAGGTTCACATACTTTTGCCACTCACAAATATGTAATATTCGATCATTTTCCTTAATAAATAAATGACCAAGTACAATATTTTTGTATTATTTGTTTAACTGGTTTCTCTTTATCTACTTTTAGGACTTGAGTGAAAATCTGATGATGCTTTAGGTCATATTTATGCAGAAATATAGAAAATTCTAAAGGGTTCACAAACTTTCAAGCACCACTGTAGGTATATATGATATCCAGAATAACTCATTTTATGACCTGTATAGTACATTTTGGAAAACATTGTGGCACTGATGCAACATTACTCATATTATTCATATTCATTAGCATGCCTTCTTGCACTTGTAATCACTGACCGCGCTTTTTTCCCCCCGATCTTGCCAATTTTCACATGTTGCTGTATGGTGCTGTTTCTTTTGTACAGCAGAACATGCAGAGGAAAGAATAGTACAGAGAGGTCAGTTCTGCACTATATGCAATCATCAGATTCAAATGTTAACAGTTCACACACATGCAAGGAGCATCCTTTCTACATTTACGACATGTGTATCTGTTGCAATGTACACACTCCTCTTTGTGCTGTGTTACTATTACACTGAAGGGGCTGGGGAAGCGGCAGTCTTGGAACAGAAACTTGCGCTTACAAGAAAAGGCGATGGATAAAGCAAAAGATGATGCAACAACGACAAGCTACTGTTCCAAGACCGCTACTTCCACAGCCTCTTCAGTGTAATAGTAACCACAGCAAGGAGAAAAGTGCGTACATTGCAACAGGTACACATGTCGTAAATGCAGAAAGGACAGTCCTTGGGTGTGTGTGAACTGTTAACATTTAAATCTGATGATTGCATATAGTGCAGAACTGACCTCTATGTACTATTCTTTCCTCTGCATGTCTTGGAGTACAAAAGAAACACCTCATGCACCACACTGGCAAGATCAAATGAAAAAACGCGGTCACTGATTACAAGCACAAGAAGGCGTGCAAATGAATATGAATAATATGAATAATGTTGCATCAGTGCCACAATGTTTTTCGAAATGTACTATACAGGTCATAAAATTAGTTATTCTAAATATCATATATACCTATGTCTCAGTTTTTTGTCAGTGTGGTTTTGACATAATGGACCTTACGGTGCATAATAAATCAGCGTGAGCAGGAACACTCAATAAAACTGAATAAAAAAAAAAATTAAAGTGACAGTGAGATACGAAGAAGGCAGATTCACTAGCGTTTGTGTGTCAGCTTTTATGCATCCAGATCAGAGAATTTACAATTCCATTGTCTCAAAACACCACTTACATCTATAGTTATTCCCAGTTTCAGATAAAAAGCAAGCACGTCAGATCTGGAGCGTGAGGGGAGGGGTGTGGTGGGTGTTGTATTGTGATCGTGACTAAGAGAATAAAAGTGAAAAATAAAAAAAATGCTAACTTTTTCAAGTCCCACAAATTTACAGTGGCTATTACAGACACCAATCAAATTTATGTTTTTATTGTATAATATTAACAATAAGAGCAGCTCACTACTCAAAACGGTAAAATTTGCCGGGGAGCCGGTTTCAAACTAACGATCTCCAGATTATAAGTCAGCGGATCTTACCGCTGCACCACGGAAGCTGGCGTATTATACTTGCACCTTTTGAGAAAGTGTTTATTTGATATTTGGCCATCAGCCTTCACACATTATACAGTTCATGTCTACATTTTGCCATTTATTACTAAAACGTGAAAAACGTTACTGTTTTAACAATGTGTTTACACAGATTGTTGTACACACAAAACACACATCAAATTATTTCCCCTTACAATTGTGGTTACCTCACTCCCAGATAATCAATCAAGGCAGAAATTGGGAGAACTTCCTGCCCGTCCTGAGGTGGTGGGGGGATGGTATAGCAGGCTGCTTGCTGCTTGGGCTTATCAACACATTTAGAAGACAAAAGACGCTGACGGAGAGGTGCGAAGGGATTTAAGCTGGGCTGGATTTACAAGTTATTTCGTAGGCTCTGGTAATTCTAGTGTTAAATGATCTTTTTTCCTTTTTTCTGCTGCAGCTATTTTTCATCTTCAATGCAACAGTCTCTACCTTGATGCCGATTTACAGTATGTTGGTGTCTTATTACTATTCATTATCTGTTTTTGTTTATTTTAACACAAATACTATGGCGTAAACACTAATAAAGACTAGTAAAAAGTAACATAAAACACAAAACAAAGCACTAATTTCACATGCCAACAAGACAGAACTGGTAAGTACAATTATAGTAGATATCTGTGGCAGAAGTGAATAATTTCTGGTATTTGAATTAATAATAATTAAATACACTACTTGGCAAAAAGGTTTTTTTCTATACAATTTTACAACACAAAATTAAACACTGAACACAAAAATAATATACTTTTTATAAATCATAAAATAGGCCACTGGTGAAAAAGAAATGTTAAATATTAGTAAATGGTTGTAATCTTTATTCTGTTGAAGAAATTAACAATGGAACGAGTATTTTAACCTCAAGGTTCAGTATTAATAGACTGGGGTGGTTAAAATTCTACACATTAGTGGCCCTGATATTATTTTGATGTCTAAACATATGCCATTCAAACTTAGATTCAGAAATAATAAAACAAAGAAAACTGCTGAACTAAAACCAGAAAATGAAAAACATGCCACTCCTGAGACGAGTAAAAAAACAAAAATATTTCCCAGTCACGATTTAAGATTATAAAGGTACAACGTTTATGAATAAAGAAAAAAATGCACAATCTGAAACAAAAAAACCTATAATTTCTTTCAAAACATAAACGACTTTGGGCCTAATACCTTCCTATAAAAACACATTGTTAAAACTCCTTTAGTTACCCGTTTGTCTTTTCTGTCCAGAATGCTACATAATAAAGGAGGGATGGGGCTTTCTGCAGTCTTTCCAACGTCACTGCGAAAAGACTCACTAGCAGGAAGACAGCTGAAAAATAAAACAGAAAATATGTGCAATGCTGTGCAGAGGCAGACACATCACAAAACAAAATTAATAAAAGGCCAACCTGTAAAAATTATGAAAGACACTGCAAGTTTCAGATTCTAAAATGATGTACTGTACTTGCAATAAGTGAAAGCTACTTACATGGTTGCCAGGCTTATAAGGCAAATTAGCTTGTAAAAAATTAGGCAATTCAAATAAACAAAAGAAGTTCAAACCTCTTAAATAATAATTTTGAAATTATCTCAAAATTGACAAAAAAAAAATACTAAAAGCAAAAGCTGTACAAGACTCTTAACTTTAATTCTATGCAAAGAGCCATATTGTTAATACAGCTGCAGTAAGGAATATGACTTGTTTGTTTTTGCCATTTTCAAATGTTAAATCCAAATCATCCACATTTTTGAACCCATCACTTTCCAATTCAATAACTATTTAAAATAACTGGAGGGTTTCTGCATGTATAGAATAATTTGACCAGTTTCCCCCAAATTTCCTTTCTATTGATTACTAACACTATCATATTATGTTACTAGAATAACAAAAAATAATAATGTCTGTTATGTATCCATTAGCAATTTCCCAAGATACTACAAAACATGCTGGTGAACTATTATCAGTGGCATATCAATAGCACATGACACTCTTGATGTTTGCATGATATTATTAAGAGAGGTTTAATTTCTTGGGGCAATTTAACAAACTCATACATTTAAATTTGTCCTCCAATTAAATTAAATTAGAATGGCAACAAAGTTTAGTGATTACATGCACAGCGTTCCTCCAGTGAAGATGCTGATAAAGAAGAATAGTTCTGTACCTATTTTCAGTTATCACTAAGATAATTACATGAGATTATTTTTAGGTCTAAAAATATAAGGTTAATTTTCCTGAGGTAACAAAATGCCAAATGTAACAAAAGTATTATGCTGTAAATTGATGTGATCTTTTGCAATACTGTTATAAGGCTCAACATCCAAGCCTACTAGAGTCAGTAACAAAACTACAACAGCAATTCCATCCATTTAGCTAACAAATGATTTTATTCAACTTAGCAGGTTGTGTCACTTGAAAGTGCAGCCTTTGGACACTGATAGTGATGCTGATGGCCTGGATATGACCCTAAGCAAGACAGTTCTTTAACAGTGACGCAAACAGTCCAACTTACATAGAATTATCTCACTTTAATATCTCATCTAATGACAGACTTCGCATTCCAAGGATTCTCCAGTAGTTGTGCATATATGTCATCTATAAACTTGATAGCAATATGACTTTCATCAGCTATACTGCTTTCGGATTTGTGAATGCATTTATATACTGATTGTAGATCTTAAATAATCTGAGCCTCTTAATTTGTATACATTTGTATTCAGAGAAAAAATGGACATGCTCTACCACCACAGTATTAAAGCACTTCTTACCTACCATTTTTATAATAACTTCCAGAAATATAAAAGCCAACATTATGCAAAATCAAGTGTTACTCTAAAGCAGATAAAATAATAAAAGGTTTTAAATAAAAAAAGGCAGCATATACAACAAAAAAAGAAAAAGAAAAGCAAAAGAGAAATTAAACATTTTTTAACAATGTAACATTTAACATTTAATTTCCCCCACTAAAATGTTTAACCTGAATAGTAGCTTTGCAAACACCACAGTGTTTGGACTGGTGCCCCGACTGGGATGGAAGGTGAATCCTTCCCTGGCTAGGAAGCCGAAATGGAAGGACAATGTGCAAGGACATGCACCCTGGCTAGGATGGTTACTGATTCCTATCCCAGTCAAGATAAAAGAATAATGGATGGACTGGGGGGACTGTGAAAAGTTCATCAAGTTTGGCACCAGCATGGGCGCACAGGGTTGTCTGGGACTTGTAGGTTTGAAGGGTTGCCCCTTTTGGAGTCCTTGGGTGCCGCCAGGGGGTGCTGTTGGAAATACACCTCTCTGGTTTGTGAGGCTTCCATTATGCAAGGTCATGACTCCGGAAGTGCTTCAGGTCTATCATATAAGGAAGCCATCTCACTCCAACAGTTAAGTCAGAAGGCAGAGTGCAAAACTCAACTGGAGGAACGGAAGGATGTATTGTGGATTTGAGATTATGGTGTGGACTTTGGAAAAAGGTATTGTGAATAAAAAATACATTTATTTGCACCAGGAACTGTCTTGGTGGGGTTGTGTCTGGGGTGTGGGGCTCGGTGGCACCCACTGAAGGTCACAGTTTATAAAGTCCTACTGCTTACAAAACAATACTTTTTTGTACAGACTTAAGAATTCAGTTGTGGATAGTCACTTTTCAGATTGCATACTAAAATACATTTATTGCCTCTGATTAATAAACTGTTAATACCTTGCTGGGAGCTTGTAAATGTAGCTGCAACCATCTTCAGTCCAGACAATGATCTTATCTGCAGCAATAAAGTCACCCCCTGTCCACAGCTGCCCACTTTCACTGGGCATTGAACATAAAAGCGAATAGTCTCCAGCATCAAACACCTGTCAATAAACAGAAATATACAATTCGAAGAAGGGGCCTGAGTTGCCTCGAAAGCTTGCATATTGTAATCTTTTTAGTTAGCCAATAAAAGGTGTCATTTTGCTTGGCTTTTCTCTACATTCATAATGGCTAACACGGTACAACACCCTAGTACTACAACTGAATAATAAAAATGTTAGATGGTAGGAAGTATTTTCAAAGTGTTATATATGAAAAGAATATTCAAAATGATCTTGTGACACAAAATAATGTGCCGCATAGAAAAAGATATTGCAGAAATGTAAATTTGACTCTTTTTTCCACTTTTCCGGACAGACAAGACCATTTTACCAATGTTCACCAGGCAGTTTTAAATATTCCACACTGAAAACAAAAAAGTTCAATAATCCCTTTGAACAGAGTCAGAGTGTTCACAGCTATATTAATGTTTAACAGTATCTTTGTATTTTTATCTATTGCTCCCATTAACAATTTACCAATTTCAAGAAACTTTTAAAATTCTTTTTTTAAATACGTGCTTTAAAATAATACAGTAAGTGATCTGCATTTAATAACTGTCTACATTACAGACTGTTATTCAAGTGAGGGTACAAACCTCAAACATGACCCTAAACAATACTGCACTTCACATAACCTTCAAATTATGTTGTTTATGCAGTGCACTGCACTTATAAACATTTGAAGGTTTAAAATTGAAAGAAAACACTACTTAAAGCAAAACTTGCAGCTGAAAGTGCAGCCCTAAAAATAATCATCCAATAACTGTTTAAAGATATGGGAAGGGAGATTCCAAAAAAATTCAAAAATTGATTAAACAAAAGCTGCTACGGCCTTAAGGCTTACCCTCCAATATTTTGAGCAAACAACCAATAATGATCTTTGGGTAAATGCACAAAATGAAATAGATTGACAGTTCTGGCTGTAAATTGGCTTTGATTCTTCTTCAAAGACAGGGTCAGCATCCTAAAAAATAACAAAATGAAGAATATGGGATTATTTTAGGAATAAGTAAGTAATAAGTAAATATAAAATAAGTAGCAAAAATATTATGTGCATTTTTTAAATTTAAAATCAAAGTAAAGAAATGAGCACACAAAAAACCTCAGAAATTGCAAATTAAGATTTAGAAATTAATAACTGAGCAAATGCTTTAATTATGTCTCCAATAATAAAAGCAAATATCTGTAAAGCAAACCCAAAATAGCAACCAGCTCACAATAAAAGACTTGCCCTAAAGTGGGCACCAGTAAATTTAGGGGACAGTGAAGAAAGGTTTGTATTTTATTTACCATCTGCTTCACATTTGGCAAAGCCAATGATTAAACAGACACTCGTCAAGAACCCAGTAATACATTTTCTTACCTGCCTGTGTGGATTACGGTTTCACAAGTTAGACTTAAATAAGGGTAACTGTGCCGCACTAATTTTGAGAATCAAACATCCATCCTTCTATTTTGGATTTACTTAATCCTATTCATGGTCTATTCCAGCACCATCAAGCACAAGGAAGAAATCAGTCCTAGATGGGGTGCCAGTCCACCCAGTGCCAACACAAATTCTGACTATGCTAATTAAAGGTCACCACACTTGTGTGTCTTTGGAAACTGGGAGGAAAGGCATCTTGGGAAAACACAAGGATTATAAAAATAGGATGATTACACTATATGATATATACTGTAGAAAAACACACTGATGCACACACAAAAATGGATAAGAAAAGGGAAACATATGAACTTGGAAGAAATTCCTTCAAGTTTGTTTAGAATATTCTCATTTATCTCTGAAGAACATAATTTTCAACAGTTGTATCTGAATATACAACTGAATTTTCACTGAAAAGAGCTTTCATTATATCGCAAATGACTATCAAGCTCATTTTATCACTCATCAATAACGTATGCAAAATACGATGGCACTGCTGAGTTTAAAAGTTTTAAACTTTAAATATCCAAACTCAACTTTTAGATTGAGCTCAAAATTCACAAAAGATTTTCCCTCAAAATCCTAAACGCATACGACAAATTTTGTGAACATCTGAACAGTGGTTAGGCTGTTATTAGCATTAAATTTTCAAAGAAGGGTGTTGGAATACTTTGGAGTCATCCAAAATTTTACAGTTATCACATAAAGTCTGTTCATTCTTAAGTTCCAGACTCTAGAAAACATTTTACTATAGACACACATATATAAAGTATCCCAACAAACAGAACCAGTACAGAACCATCTCATGAGCTGCAAGTCTCTTCCAGGCTTGTTAGAAGAAAACAGAACATGTAACTTACTGAACAAAAATGATAACATCTAATCTGCATTATGTCAATTATTATTACAAATATGTCACAATCATTTTAATATCAATACCTGCATTCTGTTGACGTCTGTTGTAATGATCCAAACTTTCAATATCCCCGTCACACTTACAGCAACTACTGTATCTTCTGTTTTGAAAGGGTAAAAATGTACATAAAAACATCAGCTGGTATACATGACCATTTGTCAGTCCATACAGAACACAAACAAATGCTGTTTCTGAAATGAATTTAAGAAAACTTGAAATTTAGTATAGCTGAATCCTTCTGCGAAGGTATCGTCTTCAAACTGCAGTCATCACGTTTTCATACTTTCTAAAGCTAGTTCATTCTTTTGTTCTAAGCAGAACAGAGTTTGTAATACTTCATAATAAAGCTGTCAGAATCACTCTTATACTAATCTACATTTAATTCCAAAAAAGCAGCAGTAATAATAACTAGACGTAAAAGCTATAATTATTTAAGTCCAGTTCTTAAATTCAAACTACATTTAAAATAAACTTTATAACCCTCTGTTTCACATATAAAGTTATAAGGTGTACATTACAATCTTAAAGTGCTATCATCCAGTGCATACATTGTGATCTCAGGAAGCCAGTCTTCTTAAAAATCTGATAAAAATAACTAGTCTAGGATTCTTTAGCTATAGGGCACCAAAGGATTATTTAGTTATAATGCATTCAAACTCTGAAATGATCAACCTATAAATATTATGGCCTGAACAGTCTTACTAATCTAGCACGGCATACCTTGTTAGAGTTGCTCCTGAGGAGTTTCATACTGCTCTCTTACACTGTTTTCAGTAATTGTTTTTTGTTGTGCCATCTTTAACATTTCATTTCTCTAAGTGCACAAAGTGTGCTTTGAACTGAAGCTTGCATTACATATAGTTGATGTGCTTTCTTACATCCAAATTAAATTGTGACTGTATGCCTACCAAGTGATCCTTTTCTAAGACTTAAAACTACTCACTATATGTGTATGACTGTTTAATAAATGATTTTTGTCTGTTTATGGTGTAAGTAAATGTTTTCTGTTTATGCTGCACTTCTCGTTCCATGCTGTATTTGAATCTACTTTATAGCACTTTGAGCTCTAAGCTAGAAGTGTCTTTAATATGAATGAATTGATCTGAATTGAACTTTTTACAAAGAGTTGAGGTCAGAAGTTTCCATACATTTAAGGTGAATTCTTCAAAACTCACTTTATAATCCCTCCACGTATTTTATACTAAAAAACACCAGTTCTGTATGGAGGAATGGACCAAAACTCCAGAAATTTATTGTAAAAAGCTTGTGGAAGGTGACCCAAAACGTTTGGCTCAAGTTAAACAATTTAAAGGTAATGCTACCAAATATTTTAAAAATCATATGTAAACTTGTGACCCACTGGATCTGTGATATAGTTAACAAAAAGTGAAATAATCTGTCTGTGAACATTGTTGGAAAAAATTACTTTTGCCCAGCACAAAGCAGATGTCTTAAACGATATTCCAAAATTATAGTTTGTTAGTATAAATCTGTGGAGGGGTTATAAAGTGAGTTTAAAGAATTCACCCTAAATGTATGTAAACTTCTAACTTCAACTATAGAAACAATATCAAGCCCTCTTGGCATCAGAGTCTATTCCTGCAGCACCTGGCACAAGACAGAAAGGAAACAAAGACTGGGGTGCCAGTTTATTAAAGGGTACAAGCATGCACATACCTACTCTCACTCACAACAGAGTCACAATACACCCAACATGAACATTGAAGGGGTTTCAGGTGGAAACTAGAATACCTGGAGGAAAATCATGCAGATACAAAGACAACTCCATACAAGCAATGACGAGATGCAGGATTTGACTGCAAGAGGTTTGGGTCTGTGAGAAAGGAGCACTAGCTCTGGCACGTAAACTAAACTTGTACTTCTATGGATTGCTCAAATTCTTTTTTATTGAATAAAAATTACAATCACTTACAAATCTGATTAATTATCCTGAGCTCAATCTTATGCATTGTGCTGGTTCCCTGCATAAATATATCTAACAACTTGTACAAAGTGGATAGGGCCTATAGTGTAAAATTAAATCAAGTTTAAAAAGGTGTACCGGAAAAATCTATTTTTTCTTCCAAATAAATCGTTAGGCTGTGACAGAAAATTGCATCAAAACATAGAATGCCTACAAACAGAGACGATAAACATATCATTAGCTATGCACTGTACTGTGGAAGTTGAAAAAGTAAGACTGCAAGGTTGAATTCAGGGAGGAGGTAAGACAGGCACTGGGAGGCAGTAAAGAGTTGCTAGATAGCTGGGCAGAAGTAGTAAGGGTGACAGCAAGAAGGGTGCTTGGTGTGACATCTGGACAGAGGAAGGAGGAAAAGGAAATCTGGCGGTGGAATGGGAAAGTACAGGAGAGTATACAGAGGAAGAGGTTGGCAAAGAAGAAGTGGGAAAGTCAAAGAGATGCAGAAAGTAGACAGAAGTACAGGGAGATAAGGCGTAAGTTGAAGAGAGTGGTGGCAAAAGCTAAACAAAAGGTGTATGATGAGCTGTATGAGAGGCTGGACACTAAGAGAGGTGTTGTGGTATTGTATGAGGAAGTCGGGAGTGGCAGAGAAGTATGCAAGAGTTGTACAAGATATGTATGAGGGAAATGTGACAATGGTGAGATCTGCTGTAGGAGTGACAGATGCATGTAAGGTTGAGATGGGATTACATCAGGGATCAACTCTGAGCCCTTTCTTATTTGCAATTGTGACGGTCAGGTTGACAGACGAGATTAGACAGGAGTCCCCGTGAACTATAATGTTTCCTGATGACATTGTAATTTGTAACAAGAGTAGGGAGCAGGCTGTAGAGACCCTGGAGAGGTGGAGATATGCTCTAGAGAGGAGAAGAATGAAGGTCAGTAGGAACAAGACAGAATGCATGTGTGTAAATGAGAAGGAGGTCAGAGGAGTGGTGAGGATGCAAGGAGCAGACCTGGTGAAAGTGAATGAGATTAAATATCTGGGATCAAAAATACAGAGTAATGGGGAGTGTGGAAGAGAGGCGAAGAAGAGAGTACAGGCAGGGTGGAGTGGGTGGGGAAGAGTGTCAGGAGTGATTTGTGACAGAAGGGTACCAGCAAGAGTGAAACGGTAGCTGAGACCAGCTATGTTACATCGGCTGGAGATGGTGGCATTGACCAAAAAACAGGAGACAGAGCTGGAGGTGGAAGAATTAAAGATGTTAAGATTTGTATTTGGTGTGACAAGAATGGACAGAATTAGAAATGAGTACAATAGAGGGTCAGCTCGGGTTGGATGGTTTGGAGACAAAGTCAGAGAGGCGAGATTGCATTGGTTTGGACATGTGCAGAGGAGAGATGCTGGGTACATTGGGAGAAGGATTATAAGGATAAAGTTGCCATGATGGCCTAAGAGGAGGTTTATTGATGTGGTGAGAGGGGACATGAAGGTGATGGGTGTAACATAGCAAGATGCAGAGGACAGGAGGATATGGAAAAAGATGATCTGCTGTGGCTCTCCTAAAAGCAGCAGCCAAAAAAACAAGAAGAAGCTATGCACTGCATTGCATAGAAGATCATAGAGAGTATCATAGAACTGTAAACTCATGTTTATGTTAATTTCAATATAACCCCAGACTAAACAGTATTCTGCTATAACAAAATACAGTTTAGATAAATACTGTTTCATATATTAACAAAAATAATAATAAAGTAAAATTTCATTTGGCTCAAAAATTGACAAAAGGGTAAAATACACACCTTGGGTTCTATGTGAACGAATAATACTCATAGAGCTGATCCAGTCAGGAGAAATCTTCGATACTAGAGAGTAAAGAACCTCTAGACTGGTGGCATCCATTACCAGGATTTCTGGATAATGACCATTACAAAGAAGTCTTCCCTCTCTCTGAGTTCCAACTGTAAACTGATAAAACTAAAGAATAAAAATAAACATTTTAGTTTGCCAAAAACCTTTATCAAGCAAGGGAAAATATCTCCTATATAACAGAGGAAAAAATTAGCAATTATCACCATAATCCTGACAAAGCCACACAAGCACAAAAATTATTAAAGTGAACCAATAATTTGAGAGCTATCAAGGTCATCATGTGCTATGTAAACAATAGCAGTGGTTCATATATTAATAAAGGCAGCAATCATTTTGAAAGCAATACAGTGCATCCGGAAAGTATTCACAGCACATCACTTTTTCCACATTTTGTTATGTTACACCCTTATTCCAAAATGGATTAAATTTATCTTTTTCCTCAGAATTCTACACACAACACCCCATAATGACAACGTGAAAAAAGTTTACTTGAGGTTTTTGCAAATTTATTAAAAATAAAAAAACTGTGAAATCACTTGTACATAAGTATTCAGAGCCTTTGCTCAATACTTTGTCGATGCACCTTTGGCAGCAATTACAGACTGAAGTCTTTTTGAATATGATGCCACAAGCTTGGCACACCTATCCTTGGCCAGTTTCACCCATTCCTCTTTGCAGCACCTCTCAAGCTCCATCAAGTTGGATGGGAAGCGTCAGTGCACAGCCATTTTAAGATCTCTCCAGAGATGTTCAATCGGATTCAAGTCTGGGCTCTGGCTGGGCCACTCAAGGACATTCACAGAGTTGTCCTGAAGCCACTCCTTTAATATCTTGGCTGTGTCCTTAGGGTCGTTGTCCTGCTGAAAGATGAACCGTCACCCCAGTCTGAGGTCAAGAGCGCTCTGGAGCAGGTTTTCATTCAGGATGTCTCTGTACATTGCTGCAGTCATCTTTCCCTTTATCCTGACTAGTCTCCCACATCTTGCCACTAAAAAACATCCCCACAGCATGATGCTGTCACCACCATGCTTCACTGTAGGGATGGTATTGGCCTGGTGATGAGCGGTGCCTGGTTTCCTCCAAACGTGACGCCTGGCATTCACACCAAAGAGTTCAATCTTTGTCTCATCGGACCAGAGAACTTTGTTTCTCATGGTCTGAGAATCCTTCAGGTGCCTTTTGGCAAACTCCAGGCGGGCTGCCATGTGCCTTTTATTAAGGAGTGGCTTCCGTCTGGCCACTCTACCATACAGGCCTGATTGCTGGCTTGCTGCAAAATGGTTGTCCTTCTGGAAGGTTCTCCTCTCTCCACAGAGGACCTCTGGAGCTCTGACAGAGTGACCATCGGGTTCTTGGTCACCTCCCTGACTAAGGCCCTTCTCCCCCGATCGCTCAGTTTAGATGGCCAGCCAGCTCTAGAAAGAGTCCTGGTGGTTTCGAACTTCTTCCACTTACGGATGATGGAGGCCACTGTGCTCATTGGGACCTTCAAAGCAGCAGAAATGTAACCTTCCCCAGATTTGTGCCTCGAGACAATCCTGTCTCAGAGGTCTACAGACAATTCCTTTGACTTCATGCTTGGTTTGTGCTCTGACATGAACTGTCAACTGTGGGACCTTATATAGGCAGGTGTGTGCCTTTCCAAATCATGTCCAATCAACTGAATTTACCACAGGTGGACTCCAATTAAGCTGCAGAAACATCTCAAGGATGATCAGGGGAAACAGGATGCACCTGAGCTCAATTTTGAGCTTCATGGCAAAGGCTGTGAATACTTATGTACATGTGATTTCTCAGTTTTTTTATTTTTAATAAATTTGCAAAAACCTCAAGTAAACTTTTTTCGCGTTGTCATTATGAGGTGTTGTGTGTAGAATTCTGAGGAAAAAAATGAATTTAATCCATTTTGGAATAAGGCTGTAACATAACAAAATGTGGAAAAAGCGATGTGCTGTGAATACTTTCCGGATGCACTGCATGTACAAGAATAGTAAAAGGAACAATACTCCATTTTAACTTATCTAGTCTCTGCCATGTTCTAAAATCATATACTTTTTTACCCAGAGGTGAAAAACAGCACAAAAGGGATTTTACTTTGTCATTACTTATTCAACAAAAACAAACCAACATGCAGAAGCAATCTGTGAAAAAGAATGAACACCACCTTGCAGAAGTACAGTTAGCAGAAATTAATTTAAAGTAATGATTTTCTGTGTTATTTCTATGTTATCATTATATAATATGGATAATTTATATATATATAAATTGTTCATTACTATTTGGAACTATTAATTTATGTACTATTAAGGCCATTGTACTATTATGTACTATTATTGGCCAGAGTATCTCAATAGGGCTGAAGTCTGGACTATGACTTGAAAATTCCAAAGGTTTTTTTTTTTTTACTGTAATAAAGAAATGTCCTCTATAAGAAATAATCGTTGAAAATATATTTTAAAAGTAATATGCAGTAATTATGGATATGTATTAAAAATGTTACTTGCTGCACCTCCCAGACAGTAGCAGATACCTGAGCTCTTGGGAACACACTTGAATCATTAATGCTAATAACACAATAAGGGTGCCTATAAAAGCACCCACACATGGCCCTGGACTACACCAAGCAGGTCTAAAAATGAGACAATTAGCTGGATTAACAAAACAATTCTTTCCGTTACTGGAAAAAGTACTGTTCATTATTCTAAATAACATCTAGAAACATAAGAAATGAATGAGATTATATAAAACCATTACAGATTTTTGGTATCTGATGTTGTTAATTCATATCTTAAAATGCTTACATTCGTACCAACCACTATGAACTTTCTAAAGAGCAATTCAGGCCACTGTCTTGTCTTACTATACTGTAATTCAATTATCTTTTTCTCTTCATCAAGTTGAACAGTCTGTTTTAAAAATATAAAATACCATAAACAGAAAAAACGTTGCTTGTACTGTATTTCTTCATAATGAATAAATGGCACCATCAACATGTTTTGCCTCCTGGATGCTCTATTTTATATAAGCACAAGCAGACAGCATTTGTGCTGAAGCTGTTAGGCTCTGTTTTATAAACCCCAACACTCTTTAACTGAAGCACTTGAATATCATATATGTTAGTTATGACCTTAATTTAGCAAAAATATCGGATACATTTTCCTAAAGTATCAAAAACTTCAGTCTCTAAAGCAGTCTTTCAAATTCTGCAGTTTCCTAAATTCTTAAGCATTTCCCATTTGCTGCGTTTGTGGCAATACATTAAGTTTATTACATGAAAATACAGGTTCAATGCAAACATGTAAAGAAGACCAGTAAATCCTGGTGGGAAAAGAAAAAAACACTATTAAAGTCAGGAAGACAAAAATACATTGATTTTAACCATCTTAATGTTTCCATCCATTTATTTTTCTGAGCCCACTTTTTAATGCAAAATTTTTGACAGATGGAACCTATATTAGTAACTAAGTAAATCTGGGCAGACACTCTCCCATCACAGAATACACATATACCCGATACATACTAATGTTCAGCCAATTCAGAGCCAGCAATCAAGCATGTGAAAAAGGGGGGACACGAGGAAAAGACAGACAGACAGACAGATTTGGCATGCCCCTAGTTAGTTACAGGGCAGAGAAATTGTCCCCAGAGTTGTGAGGCTACAACACTAACCACAGTGTCACCTTGCTCCTCTTAAACTTTTGAAATAAATACTGTTTTATCAGACTCTGCAAGGAAAAATGTTTGCTTTTACCTGTATTCCTGTGTGGGTACAAGCCAACTTTGTGTATTCTATGCATCGGCCGTCACTAACATCCCACAGGCACATCTCACTGAAAAGGAAAGTGACACGTTTTCATAAATAAAAATAAAATTTACCAGCATAATATATGACATAATATTTTCAAACTCACTCAACCTATACAGTCTCATAGAGACATAGAGTGATAGAGCCAAACCCAGTAACACGGGGTGAAAATCAAGAACCAGCCTCAGACAGGACACTAGTCCACAGCAGGTTCCATTCACACATCCATACTCAAATTCCCATCAGCTCAGTTTTAAGTGAACAATTAGCTTAACCAGTATTCTTTATGGATGTGAGAGGGAAACCAAAGTGCCCATAGGAAAGCTCATGCAGGCACAGGAACAATGTGAAAGCAACCAGATGTGAGATTTAATCCAGAAATCTTACCTCCATGAAACACTGTACAGTGGGGGAAATAAGTATTTGTTCCCCTGCTGAATTTGTAAGTTTGCTCACTTACAAAGAAATGAACAGTCTCTATTTTTTATGGTAGTTTCATTTTAATGGAGAGAGACAGAATATCAACCAAAAATCCAGAAAAAACACATTACATAAAAGTTATCAAATTGATTTGCATGTCATTGAGAGAAATAAGTATTTGATCCCCTACAACCCAGCCAGAATTCTGGCTCCAACAGATTGGCTGTGTGCCCATGTGGCACTCAGATTACAATCAATCAAATGATTGATTGATCAATTATAGATATGTGTATAAAGCACACCTATCCACAGAATCAATTTCTTCCATTCCAACCTCTCCACCACCATGGGCAAGACCAAAGCGCTGACAAAGGATGTCAGGGACAAGACTGTAGACCTGCACAAGGCTGGAATGGGCTACAAGATCTTCAGCAAGAAGGTTGGTGAGAAAATGACAACTGTTGGTGCGATCAATCGGAAGTGGAAGAAATATAAAATGACCATCAATCACCCTCGGTCTGGAGCTCCAGCAAGATCTTGCCTCATGGGGTGCGGATGATCATGAGAAAAGAAACGAATCAGCCCAAAACTACACAAGAGGAGCCTGTTAATGATCCGAAGGGAGTTGGGATCACAGTCCCCAAGAAAACCACTGGTAACACACTCTGCAGTAATGGATATATACAGTGGAGGAAATAAGTATTTGATCCCATGCTGAATTTGTAAGTTGACATCTTGCAGTGCCTGCAAGGTCCTGCTACTCAATGTATGAAATGTACTCAATGTCAGAAATTCAGTTCTGGAAATACTTCACAATTGAATTTGACTGAAGGCACATTTTCTTAAATGGGCATATTTAAAAGTATATATATATATATATATATATATATATTAAAAGTTCTATCACTTTTTTCACAATAGGACACTGGTACCCTTAACACTAGAATCCCTGAAGCCTACGAAAAAAGTTGCAAGGCCGGGCCACCTTAAATTCCTTCGCACCTTTTCATCAGCGTCTTTGTTTTGTAAATGTGTCAATCAACACAGGCACCAAGCAGCCTGCTATCCCATCCCCCCACCATCTGGGTGTGAGGTGCCTGGAGTTGTGTAAGGTAAACAATATATTATTATTTGGAATACATGCATTTCATATGTGTTCCATGTGTACAACAATCTGGGTAAATGCTGGATGACAGGAAATGCAATGCAAAAAATGTTGAACATTTAACTAAAACAAACTTTTTTCATATTGTTAAAATTGATAAAATGTTGACTTGAAATGTATAATGTATGAAGACTGAAGTTCAAATTTCAAATACTTTCACAAAAGGTATTGAAAACAAGTGTGCCTTTATTCAAGAATATAACCAAAGAAAAAGAAATTATTCAATTTACATATTGCTGTCAATATGTAAAAACTGAAGCCCATTTATCTATTGCACAGCTAGTGTAGAGGTAAGAACAGCTGCTTCTAAATCAAGAAGTTGCAGGTTCGATCTCACATCTTCCCTGCATTTACTGTTTTGAGTAGTGCACTGCTATTATTACTATTACATAATAAAAACATACATTTGATTTGAGTCTGTAACAGCCGGTGTAAATTTTTGCTACATGTAAAAGTTAGCGTTTTTTTTTTTTTTTTATATTCAGTTTTATTCTCTCAGTCATGTTCACATGGTACAACGAACTTGCCTCTCTCTCTCTCTCTCTGAGTTGATGGCATTTATCTCTATTCTTTTCACAACAGTAGCGATGACCACAGTTGCTATGGTTGATGCCTGGTCAGATCAAACATTAGGGTCTCATTGGGACCTGAACTTGGTAGAGGAGGAAGTTTCCCAAGCCAGACCCAGTCTCAAGAGTTCTAACATTTCTGAGAAGCCAAGGAGGCTATTTGTGTTTTGCTATATTTTGTGCCCTTGTGTGCCTGTTTTGTTTAAAAGCTGCCAATACGATTAAAAGGGATGACCATGCTGGTGCTCCAACACTTTTCTGGACTCAACCTGTGTTACTTCTACCCATCCACACCTTTAACTGATTAAAATTGACACTGTTCTGAAAAAAAAGGATGTTTGGCAGGCTAAAAGGACAGAATGAAGGAACTAAAAGATAAAGAAGAGTCAAGAAACTCACCAAGGTCAAAACCAGGTATTCAATCATATCTGTGATCAACTCAAATATACAAAACCAAAACTAAGTTAAAAAAAACAAAGCCAGAAGTCAGAAAAAAAAACACAAGAATTAAAAAAAAAAAAACTGCAAGCAAAAAGATTTTACCCTCACACTGTGATAAAGCTTACCACGAGGCATCCTCTAACAACAGGCTGTTGTGCCTTGTCATCGAATCCACAAAATAGCAGCATCAATTAGAAAGCAAAATCCCAACATGACATTTGCAAAATAATAACAGTAAAATAACAAATCCAAAAACAAAGGAACAAAAAGAAAGTGAAACAGAAATCTCCAAAGTTCAAGGTCTCAGGAAAAAATAAAATATTCAAGACATCATGGTGAGCATTTTTACTATTATATAATTTATGGGGACAAGTTGCAGGCTATAAAGTGACTTGCAGATTTTATGTTTAAAATAATATATACATATATTCATTTATATATACACACACACACACATACATATATATATATATATATATACAACGAAACACAATTAAAACCTAAAGAAATTGTTTAGCTAGCTAGACAGACAGACAGCCAGACAGACAGACACTTTATTAATCCCAAGGGGAAATTCACATACTCCAGCAGCAGCATACTGATAAAGAACAACATTAAATTAAAGAGTGATAACAATGAAGGTATAACAGACAAACAATAATTTTGTATAATATTAACATTTACCCCCCGGTGGAATTGAAGAGTTGCATAGTGTGGGGGAGGAACGATCTCCTCAGTCTGTCAGTAGAGCAGGACAGTGAAAGCAGTCTCCATGATTGACAGGAGGATGCTTAGTGCCTGTCGAAGATGTGCTGTAGAGGACTCCCCAGCTCCAACGCAAAGGCCTTCATTAGTTGTGGCAATACTCCATCTGGACCCGCTGCTTTGCTGGCACAAAGTCTCCTTAGCTCTCTGCTTACCTGGGCTGCTGTAATTGTGGGTGGGGATGTTATCAGCAAAAGGATGGGTGGAGGGTGTAGTACTCCGAGGTGAGAGTGGGTGAGGGTGGTCAAACCTATTGAAGAAGTTGTTCATCTGATTTGCTCACTCCACATCCCTCTCAATGGTGGCACCCCCGCATCGAGCTGCAGCCAGTGATGATCTTCATCCCATCCCACACTTCCTTCATGCTGTTATTCTGCAACTTCTGCTCCAGCTTTCTCCTGTACTGCTCTTTCGCCTCCCTGAGCTGGATTCGGAGTTCCTTCTGCACGTGCTTGAGCTCATGCTGATCACCACCTTTAAAGGCCCTTTTTCTTCTGGTTCAAAAGGCCCTTGATGTCCCTTGTAATCCATGGCTTGTTGTTAGCATAGCAGCGTACTGTTCTTACTGGAACTACAATGTCCATACAGTTCAACAACCTCCTCAATGTTCTCACTGTGTGACCCCTGCAGGATATCCCAGTCCATATTTCCAAACCAGTCTCTCAGAGCCTGCTCTGCCTCAGGGACCACTTCCTGAATGAGCGTGTGGTTGTAGGTAGCTCCCTCACTGTTGGTTTGTAGTGAGGCTGAAGCTGAACCAGGTTATGATCTGCTTTCCCAAGTGCAGGCAGCGGGGTGGCGCTGTATGCGTCTTTAAAGTTTGCATACAGTAAGTCAATAGTCCTATTTCCCCGGGTGTTACAATCCACATACTGGGAGAAGGCAAGTAATGTTTTGTCCAGCGTCACATGGTTAAAGTCTCCAGCGATTAGCACAAGCACCTCCAGGTGCTGCGTTTGTAACTTAGCAACCCTGGAATGGATGACGTCACCCGCTATCCAGTAAAAATACCAACCAGATACTTCCACCAAATATATTACTGAATATGGATTTTTCTAGTAATACATTTATATTTCGCCACCATTACAGTGCAGTACTTACCCACTTTCAGAGGCACTCACAATATACTGCTTATCACTTCCTGAGCTAGCTTTAGAGAGGCACGTGATTGAAGAGGTATGGCCAAACAAAAGTGCTCTAGGGCTAATCTACAAAAAAGCAAAAGACAAAAAAAAGATCAACAGAAAATACATTCCAGTTCTAAGGATTTGAATCCATCTCTGATAAAGTAAGGCTGTACAATTAATAGTATATTATTTATAATTATGATTACAGCTGCTGCTAAATATTAATCACAAAAAGTGCCGATTAATTTATTCAGTAGTCCTTCACTGTCAGAGATCAAGATTTGTACCAAGTAAGAGTGCGTTTACGAGTGGAAGTATCTCACATCACATTACAACAGGCGACCGTGCTGAATGTATTCTTAGAAGAGCTTTTTAAATGTATTAAATTCTTTCCCTTCTGTTTGCAATAAAAACTGAAAAATGAAATAATGTTGAACCTACTGTAAATCACCAAACACTTTTAGCCACTTTAGTTCCAAAACAAACTGAATAGTACATAATATCAAATTATTTTGCTTTCAATAGCAATGATTAGCATCAGAAATATCATAATGGTGGTGAACTGAATTCAAATAATTACACAACTATCAACGATTAAACCAGACAGTTCAAAAGAGTGCACGAAAGCTAAGCAAAAAAGCAGCACTAAGTCCTAGTAACAATAGGTCCATGATCCAAATATCTGTGAATTAATTGTTTATACTGTTGAACAGGCTATTGAAAGCAAATTTAGATATCAGAAATCAAAATCTTGTTTATCAAAAAACAAGACTCCAATTAAAACTGTATGCAACACAAAATGATCCACACCCAGAGTAAAATACACCATTGTTATTATGTTTGTTTCAAATGTATTAAGAGGTCAAGCAAAATGACAACTTTTGTTGGCTAACTAAAAAGATTACAATATGCAAGCTTTCAAGGCAACTCTGGCCCTTTCTTCAGGTTAGATGTCATGAAAGACTGCATTTGAAATAGACCTGAAATTAATGGAACTTTTTTTTGTAGCTGCAACTGGTTGAGTAGAAGTATGGAAGCATGCCTGAGATTAACAATTCATTATACTGATGAGCAATTTAAGCTAAATAATGCAGTTGGTTTTGCAAATATAATCCTTTCTTCAAGAACAGGACAGCTAGCTGCTCAAGAACTAAGAGTCACACTGGCAACCTGGGGCTTGAACAAAAAGCAGTACTGTACTTTTCAAGGATTACATAACAGAGTGTAAGTGCAGACCGCAATATCTAAGATGTAACATCCATTACATGTCCAGTTACACTGTCGTTAAGACTGTAGTTGTAAGGTTATCTAACACAAATAATGAGGTCTCTTGGGTAAATGAACTGACATAACCTAGCAATCCAATTGGCTGTTCAGAGGAGCGTCTGAATGGCAGAGCTCCGGAGTGCTGCAGCTAGACCCTTGTTGTTGAGAGTGACCTCACTGGGCGCTCCATGATTTTGTGGGCGTTATGTGGCTGGCATCAAAGGTATTGCAGGCTGCAGTTAGACCAATCTCTGATTACAGATAATGGGAGAAACTCTGTGAATGTCATTGCACTCAATGATTGGACCAGACTTCAGTGCTTTGATCATACAGGTTACATTTGTGGTGATGGCTGACTATCCTGGGCCATTTATGCTAAACCTATAAACTATCTTCTGCAGGTAACAGTTCATTATCTGACAATGTGCAAATCCTGTGTAAGCATAGTGAAATTGAAAAGTTTTCAAACGGTGATATTCTTTTTTTATTTGATGGTACTGGGTGTATATTCTAGCACATTATAAAAATTACACAATGGCTGCAGCATGTAAAAACACGTTATCACCTAAATACTTCTACAGCTTGCTATATATTAATATTGCTACATTTAATGCTTTTACATAGCAGTAAAACAGAACTATCAGGTTGGGTTTACTTTAACTTCCTAATCTTACATAAGTTACTAAATATTTTATTTTGCTCTTTGAGTACACATACACATGCAACTTTTGCTTTTTGTTTTAAGTAAAGCAGGACACCAATTTAGTATTAATAAAATCAAGGGCAATAATCATCAATTATGAATCCTGTCATAATTGTGCACCACTATTATGAAGGCATAAAAAGGGTAACTGGTTCCACTGGTACAAGAAAGTTTTAAAAGCCTAAATTCACATTAGCATTAAAGTGACCCCAATAAAGGTATATAGCAGTAGATCCCAAAATTACAGTATATTTCTAATATACTTTAATGATCACAAGAACTATATTCTTCTCTACTACTGATTGTTTATTTATTTTTTCAGCAACTTTTAATAAGTTAGGTGTGAGGGATTTAGAATAAATGAACATACAAAGATATATAACTTCTAAGCAACCTAAAATGAGACAGAAAATCAAACAGTAGAAAACTTAAATTGTGCTTCCTCAGTTGCATGCAAATAACCAATGCAGACGGGTTTAATTTTACTCAATTAAAATGCACATTAGTAAATTTAAAGACCTGCTGGCTCTATTTGGGCACTCCCAAACACCTCAAGTCTACAATGCTTTGAGAAATGCATGCAGTACCCCCCACTGCCCCAAAATTACCTCCAGATCTGAAGTCAAATCCCACAGACAGATTTGTCCATCGTGACAGCCTGTGACAATGGTTGCAAGATCATCCATAACCAGTAAGGTTGAAATGCAATGAGTAGGTGCTGTGCGGCCCCATAAAACAATGGGAAGCACAAGGCTGTTTCCTGCCATCTTTTCTGTTGTCCTATAAGAAGAAGAAGAAGCATACACACAATTTAAGAGTCCAGACTTTCAAAATTATTTTCACCATCACACCTCTGCTTTGTGTCCTATGAAACCTTTGAAAAGAAGTGGAAACATAAGATTCTGCCTTATCAAACTCAGTAAACTTCCAGACATTTATTTCGATTTTTTTTGTAGTTTGAACTTAAAGTATAAAAAAGGCATACTCAAAAAACACAAGACATCACATAATAATATGAAAATAATACATGAGAAGAGAATGTTCAGCTCACCTGCCAAAATGATACACTCTTAGGAGTAATGGATTGTTATTAAATAAATTAACTTTAGACCATACAGTATAAACACAGACACCCTTTATTCATATATATTTTGCTTTTTTGTAGATTTCAAATGTATAAAAGCACAGGTTCTCTTTCAGGGTCTGAATAATTAGTCCCGACGCATCACACCAAATTTCACAATACAATTTTGTAATACAAAATATTGCAAATACAAAATGTAACTTTGCAATATGTATTGTACAACATTACCAAAGGACTGAAACCAAACAGAAAGATAAATGAAAACATCTCTCATGAAAAGCAGAGAATGTAAAAATCTGAAAAACAAGAACTAAGGTATAACAGGACAGACTTACAACTTAAGACATCATCCATTAAGAAAATGGGCTCGGAATGCACATTAACTGTTTCACACACACCTGTATTAGTAAGTAGTCGCATCCTCAAATGAGTGCAGTGAATTGCAACATACTTTCACAAATGGACCACTGCATCCCCAGGCTATTCTTCAAACACCTGGCACCGGCAAAGCACAAATTTATCATTGTAGTAAAGCAGTTCTCATAATATACCCAAACACTACTGGGAACAGCAAGCTGTAGTTACTGCAGCTCTCACAAGCTGCAGATATGTGAAGAGTGCTTGAGACACTGATATACTTTTCACTGATAATGATTCAGAAATGGGGTACATTACAGCAAGCGGACATTATAATTCAGTGTTTCTCACATTGTTCTTAATAGCAGCACACTAGTACGGTGGAGAGCGAAAGCAACCAAATTCCCACTGCCTGCTTTTCTGGTCAGATCACATATCTGTCTCTGCTACAGTACGTCTGTACCCATTTAGTTTTTTCAAGTGTGGGGCTTATCATCACAATGGAGAGATATCAGCTTCAAGAAAAGGGGTGAAATTCTTCTTTTGGATAGATGGGAAGATCTTTATTTGTCCCCCGGGAGAAAATTGGCTTTTTACAGAAGCTCTTTAAATAAATAAATATATAAATAGATAAATACTTTTACACAGACACACACACCAGAATAACTAAAAAGAAAGTAAATAGAAAAAGAAAAAAAACTTTCGACTTGGCAGTCCCAGTCTCAGCAAGGCATTATGCAGGGGGTATTGCTGTTGGTATAAAGGAGCCCCAGTAATATTTCTTGACCCACTTCTGCTGAATAATTCATTGGATGAAAGTCCTCAGCGTTAAGGTGTCAGAGAGAGGATGTGCAGCATTATTCATAATAGCACACACCTTTGTTTAAATTCTCTTCTTCATGGTTACATCCAGGGTCCAGAGTATGTCCCATGATTGAGCCTTCCTTTTTAATTGTTTTGTCGATTCAATGGGCCACTCTTGAAGTGATGTTACCAGTCCAGCACCCCACAGCATAGAATATTGCACTGGCCATCACAGAGTTGTAGAAGATGTGAGGAAATCCGCCACTCACATTAAAGGGGCACAGTCTCCAAAGGAAAAAAAGCCTGCTCTGCCATTTCTTATATAGTTCCTCTGTGTTACACAAGACCAGTCCAATCTATCACTGATTCGGTCCCTCCCAAGTACTTGTAGGTGCGCACCACCTCAACATCCACTCCCTGAACAGTAACTGGACATACGGGATCTTTGGATCTTACACTAAGATATAACATTATTAGTTCTTCATAGATCCAGTCAGGACCCACTGCTAATATGTCAGTAAGGCATTCAAGCAGGAAATAAAAAGGACAGCCATTGCTGAAGCATAGTATGATGTTAATTCAGAAAATTAAAAAAATTCAAATTTGGATGGTTTTGCACTGCAGTAACTTTATATTATAGGTTTATGGGGTCAATATTATCACATGTACAGAGTTCAGTGAAATCCTTGTGCTAATCTACATGTACAGTAACATGTCTTATGTTACTGCACTGCAAATATTTTATGTTAATATGAAAGATTATTATTTTATTTTCAGAAAAAGTTTACAAAAACATGCATTTAAAGTTCTGTTCTGTTATACTGATTCACATTTATTTTGCAGTGTTTTGATGTATGAATACCTAACAATAAGTAAAACTAAACATACAGTACATTTCTTTAATGAAAATTTAATATCACAGGAAAATTGCACTACAAAGCCAAAAACACAATACAGTATGAATTGAACTGTGGGATAAGTGTCTTTCCTCCTGTCTATTTGCACTGTGAGATCCTTCACAGAGTGTAAAAAGTACATGGAGGATGACAACACTGGTGTGTTTCATCTTGCAATAATCTGAAAAAGATTTTTGTATTCTTTAAAATTAAGAGCAGAACACTCCAGCTGAATAAATCTATGTTGAGAATTTTGTTCAGAATGTAGATTCAAAGTGACAAAAAAAATAAACAAAATAAAAGGCTGAAGAACTTTTCACACAGTCACTTATATTGCCAGATATGGATGACAGGAGACAAAAACAGAGCTAAACTTTCATTTCCAAACTGTAAAGCAAGTATACACTATATAAACATATTTTATCAGGTGATATTGTCTCTCTGCCAGATACATTTGATCACCATACTTTAATAACCACAAAACACATACAGTAAAAATAAAATGAAAAGAATTCAACAGTTCCTCAACTCACTGGCCCCACCTTGCATTTACATTTGTTTGCATAGCAGACACTTTTATCAAAAGTGACTTATAAAACAAGTCGTAATAATTGAGTAAACATCAGACTGGGGAACAAGATTACAAACCTAAAAATCTGTGATGAACCAAGATTAAAATTGTGCTTGGGCCCATATTTATAACCATACATAACAAAACATAACAAAAAATCTCTTCAGCCAGACCTCACAGGAACCATAACATGAGTCCACCTCATTCTGATTGTCATGCAAGAAAGAAAACCTCCCCGAATGGCATCCATGCTGCTTTTAAATGGTACTCAGAACCCTGCCCACCATACAGCACAACTTATTCTGGGCATTCACTGTGATATTTTTGCAGACACAGATGACTGTCTGTTACATAGATAGATTTTATTAATCCCAAAGGGAAATTCACATAATCCAGCAGCGCATACTGATACAAAAAACAATATTACATTAAAGAGTAATAAAAATGCAGGTAAAAACAGACAATAACTTCGAATAATGTTAACATTTACCCAACCCTGGGTTGAATTGCAGTCTGTCGCTGAAGCTGCTCCTCTGCCTGGAGATGACACTTGAAGCATGTCTTCACAGGACACTAGAAAAAGAGGGTGAGATGACCTCCCAGGTTCATCACCACCCACCCCAGAAATGTAACAAGGCAATTACAAAAACTTTATAGGTCATCCCCTGTACTCAGCTGCTGTTCAATTACCAAACTTGCTTAGGGGAGCAGATTTTGAGAAAGGTGAAACTGAAACAGACACCCATGATTGTTTTAACCTTTTCTACCTGAAGACTTACATGAGTGTGGATATACCAAGACTGGGAGTGAAAGCAGAGGGAATGCATTTCTGGGTTTAAATATCTGCTCTAAAAACAAATTTTCATGCCTGTTGAACACATATTTTGTATTTAATATAAAAAATATAAACACACTGAATTTTGCATAACTATAATATATAAACTTGCAGACAAAAGAAGGCAAACAATGACAAATTGTAGCTATATACTACCAAATAAGCCTTTCAAACTTCTTATACCACATACATATGGACATTTAACCTCTACTTTATGTGACAAAATCCAGAAAACAAGGGCACTTTACAAATAAACATAATACACTATATACAAGATTGTCATTAACATAAATAAATAGCTGACTCAGACGGGGTTTCACTCTGCATCCTTAAAACCTTTGAGTATCCGGTAATTTCTGAAGTCAAAGACATTTTCAGTCCCTCACTGCCCCTGGAATCATATCTAAACTACAATCATCCATTGGCACTTACTTCTGTGGGCATGAAGTACTTAAAAAAGACTAGGCTGCTACAGAACTCAGAACTCATTTGATTCTCACATCCACGTTTGTCTACCAAGTAAAAAAGTTGATTTACCGTGCCATCTTCCTGGCTCTACACCACATCAAAAAATGTTTGTTTCATTACAGCTCTGCCTTTAAGAAACTGGTTACCTCTAAGCTGATCCTGAAACTTAGAGCTCTGAGCCTGTGAAACTCTATCTGCAACAGGATACTGGCATCCTTAGGAGGTGAACCACAGGTGTGGTAAAGATAGGCAACACAACGCATCCATGCAAATTTTACACAGCAGAACTCCAGACAACTGGCACTTCAGCTATAGATGAGAAGGTCTCTTCACTAATGAGAGTAAAAACAACCACAGCAATAACAACATCATCAAATGCTTTGAGGATGCCGTAGTGAACGGGCTGATCAGCAAAAACTTTCAATTTTCTTAACTGAGAGAAAGAAAAACAAAATAAATTGTCATAACAACCTGGTCCTGAATATTCCCAAAACAACCCCCAGTTCTCATAGGTGAGATCAACTGAGTTACCCAAATTCATTTATAAAATTTAGCATGTTTTGTGATCTACTTTGCTTTACATTTCTTGTGTTAATACCTTCAGTTCTTTTTAAACTTTGTGTGTATTTGTAGTAGGTCATAATTTGCGTCATTGTGATCTGCAATAATTGTTTATATTTTTACAATACTATACCTAAAAAACATGTAAATTGAAAATTATAATTATACACACACACACACATGTGTATATATATATATATATATATATATATATACTATATATATGTACATATATATATACTGTATGAGAAGGCAGTCAGCTAAAGAAGGGAATCAATAAATATCTATAATCGTAATAAACGAACAAAAAATAGTATACAAGCCACGGATGAAATAAAGGAAATGGGTACCTGAACAGTAAAGTAAATCTCGAATAGCTACACAACAACTATAACAATCGTAATAAACGAACAATAAAACAGTACAGAACCGCGAAGCAAGGAGAAACGACAGCCTTATATGGCGTTCGTTTATAAAGCAGCGGAGAAGCTGTGTGAAGGCAGCTACACAAAAAAACAGCAGAGCGCTACACTCTGAATGTATTCCTTGCATCACCGTTATATCCTCTGATCTCCCATTTCAATTCAAATGCCTCAAATTTCCACTAAGGCTCTGCTTCACGATGACAACTAATAAGTCTCAGGGACAGACCCTACAAAAGGTTGCCATTGATTTGAGGAAACATTGCTTTTCTCCTGGACAACTATACGTTGCATTCTCAAAAGTAATCTCAGTGCATAGCTTGGTCATATTACAACCAGAGTGCTGAACTGACAACGTGGTATACAAAGAGATCCTTAACAGATAGTTATTGGCATATTTTCCCTCAGTTTAAAAAAGTTTTCTTTTCTTCTTAATAAAAATTTAAAACCAGTTCTTCGTCGCTGCGAAGCGCGGGGATTTTGTTATATACAGCATATATATATGTATGTATGTGTATATATATATATATATATATATATATATATATATATACTGTATATATATATATATGTTTATGTATGTATGTGTATATATGTGTAGATATGTATATATGTGTATCTATATATGTGTGTATATATGTAGATCTGTATATATATGTATATATATGTGTCTGGGTGTGTGTATATATATATATGTGTGTGTGTGTGTGTGTGTGTGTGTGTGTGTGTGTGTGTGTGTGTGTGTGTATGT
>JANRMT010062822.1:30734385-30774071 GCA_026402145.1 Polypterus bichir lapradei | reverse complement strand
TATATATATATATATATATATATATATATATAGGGACACATGTAGATGTTGAACTGTCCATGAACTGAAACTCAAGACACGACCCTAAGCACACAAGTCATTCTACCAAAGAATGGTTAAAGAAGAATAAAGATAATGTTTTGGAATGGCCAAGTCAAAGTCCTGACCTAAATCCAATCGAAATGTTGTGGAAGGACCTGAAGTGAGCAGTTAATGTGAGGAAACCCACCAACATCCCAGAGTTGAAGGTGTTCTGTACAGAGGAATGGGCTAAAATTTTCCTTAATAAATAAATGACCAAGTGTAATATTTTTGTCTCATTTGTTTAACTGGTTTCTCTTTATCTACTTTTAAGATTTGAGTGAAAATCTGATGATGTTTTAGGTCATATTTATGCAGAAATATAGAAAATTCTAAAGGGTTCACAAACTTTCAAGCACAACTGCACATTTTTCAAGTCAAGACAGTTGTCGAGTATTGATCTGCGTTTTGCAGATGGACTATCCACAAATTATAAAATAGTTTGCACATGACATTTTTGACCAAAAAAAAAAACAAAAAAAAAAAAACACACAAATATGAGATTAAGCCATTTTAAAGAAAGACCACCCATGCGCAACAGCTCAGCATTTAGTATTCCTGAGCAACAACTTTAATAATAATACATTTTATTTATATAGCGCCTTTCCCATGCTCAAGGCACTTATAACCTTTCACCCCCAAGGGGTGGTCTTCTGCCGACAGACCACATGACAGTAAACTTTTCGTGCCACTTGTTTGGTTTGGTTTTGATTAACTTCCATATTTAGGGAAGGGGCCCGAGTTGCCTCGAAAGCTTGTATATTGTAATCTTTTTAGTAAGCCAATAAAAGGTGTCATTGTGTTTGACTTCTCACTACATTCACAATGGCTAACAAGGTACAACACCCTAGTACTACACAAGCAAATACAAAAACATCTCCATCTCCTTACCACAAGAAAAACAGCACCAGGAATATGCAATAAAAGAATCATTTCCAGATCCCTTTGGATGTCACAAACATGTGACAGAAACATGAAAAGCATGAATCAGTACTTGACAAATGTCTTGGCTTGAAAAATGGATGTATGTGACAAGTTTTTCAGGTTTTCTTAAGTGCCCTATACCCTCCATTGCACTAGTGTGGGCAAGATATATATTTTTTTTAATTTAAAGAAACTGCTTAACTTTGCAACACAATTTTGCGTGAAAAATGCATATGTTTGTGAAGAAATAACTGACTTGAAAAATACTAAACTTATCCTTTAAAACAATAATGAACTTGTCCAATTTTCTTGGGGCGAGCTGCAAACTAGTTGGACCGAGCCATTGGGGATGTCAAATTATGATGATCACAGGACTCTGGCACAACTGCTCTTGACTCGCTAAGATTATGAAGGTGACATCCACAACTGAAAATTGCTGGAAAAATCATGTAACGTGCTTGAAAAGCTTGAAATATCAATTCTGAATAGAATATTCAACACTTGAAGATGAGTCATGATCTAAAATCAAGAAGCTGATTAATGTACTTGTGGTAGGAAAACCTACAAGGAGAATCAGGATGCTTTCATAAATGCTGAAAGATGAGCTACTGCTTGCTAAAACTAAAGGTTTGCCTACATTTCTACAATAGGATTAGTAAATTAAAATAAAAATAAATTAATATTATTAGGTATATAATATACATTTTATATTAGTCTGTAAATTGTGTTGTTTTAATTTACGAACAAAGCTTTGATAATTTATTTCTTTTTAAGAAGATTTGTCTACTCATTGTTCATCCCCCCATTTGCTGAACCTGCTTATTCTTCTGCCGGGAGCAGCACCTATTACTGCAGCTAAAATATGAAAAGGAACTCAGATATGGTTATCCATCCATCCATTTTCCAAACCGCTATATCCTAACTACAGGGTCACAGAGGTCTGCTGAAGCCAATCCCAGCCAACACTGGGTGCAAAGCAGGAAACAAACCCTAGGCAGGGCGCCAGCCCACCGCAGGGTGCACACACACACACATACACGCCAGGGACAATTTAGAATCACCAATGCACCTAACCTGCATGTCTTTCCAGAGGAAACTCACGCAGACATGGGGAGAACAAGCAAACTCCACGCAGGGAGGACCCGGTAAGCGAACCCAGGTCTCCTAACTGCGAGGCAGCAGCACTACCCACTGCGCCACCATGCCGCCCCAGATATGGTTATATGATTTTGAATTTTTACAATTAAGGAGTTTCTAATTCAGCGTGTCACCTTAATAAAGAATAATCTAACCTAATAGCATGATCTAAAGATTAAATGGTAAAGAAGAGTGGTGGTGCTTTGAACAACTTCTGTTACCTGATTTTGTTTTTGTTGAGGTACACAGACATAGTAGAGGCCTCGTATTATCAGAATAAGCATGGCACAGGTAAATTAGGGACACATGTAGATGTTGAACAGTTAAGCAGAGTCTTGAAAGATACCATCTACTGAAGTGGATATAAAGAGATACTTTGCAATCCACAGAAAACCTTATACTGTATAAACAGCCAGAGATGGAAACAAATGTACAATAAACACTGGAAACATTTCACAACAGCTCTTTATATATAAAATCCAACATCTGTCTGTCTGTCTGTCCGCTTTTCATGAGAAAACTACTTAATGGATTTAGATTGGGTTGTTTTCTATAATCTCCTTGAACATTCCGGTTGATTTTGCGACTTCTGTCATCGCGCTAGTTCGCTTGCAGGAGCGATTTATTTGCACGAATCCGAGACAGAGGCTGCAGGCCAAGGAGATACGGAAGCGTGACATCAGGAGTAGAGAGCTGGGCAGGGCCCTCCTCACTCACGCGCCAGCCTCTGTTCAAATTGCTCTACCTCTGGCCACTTTTTGGAGCATATCTTGCCTCTGCTTAGCTAGCAATACCTGTTTTTTATTGATTTTTAAAGTTTGTCCTGTTACACTACTATGCGGGTGGAGCTGCTGGGGACAGCTAGTTTACAATAAACATGGCAAACTTTAACAATAAAAGTAACTACTGTACCATACAGGCTTACAGTATTTCAAAGCCATTATTTTAAATCACTTTTAAAAGCTGGAGTGGCCTGACTTGAAGACTTAAGGTGTCTGATTTACCCAAGTTGAAGATGAAAAGCTAAAGTATTAATGCAAATAAACCTCTTGCCTAAATGGAAAACTTGTTTAGCATGTTTGTTTTTTGTTTGTTTGTTTTCAGCATCTAATAAATATCACCACAGATTTTTGGAGATCAGTGCTGTGTTTTCTGACTTTACAGACTGAGCTATTTCAAAATGGTTCACATAAGCAACCATTTATATAATAAATGATCTAGATGAAACTGTGTGAACTTGCGGTCTCTTGCCAGGACTCCTTGGCCACTCTCTCTTTTACAGAGTGTAGAGTCTGGCACTTCTGTTACATACTGGATAGAAACAATAGCAGCTTGCGACCCACCAGCAACAGCCTGTGGTCCAAAAGTAAGTCACAACCCAGTGGTTGAGAAACACTTCTCTAGAGTCTTGAGGAAATCTTCTCAAACACTACACATGAAAGAGCAATCCACCGACAAGCACCCTTTTTCATCACACACGGGTTGTTTATCATTTCTATTTAGTGGAGATTTGAATATTTTTGTGTTTTCTTAAGGGTGCCCTTGTCTGCTCGGCCCTTACTTAAATATCCAGCAAACCTGTCAATGTATCCAATTGGACAGGAAGTAGAGCAGGTATTTTTAAACTAGTCTCTCAGAACCGTGAATGCTTGTTCTAGAACTAGGCAGACATTTTCATCTTGATGGCAAATGAACAAAAAAAATGAACATGTAGAAATAGTGACTGGGATATTACTTTTGAAAACAATCACCAGATCTCAAGGGCCATGGACAATTTCTATCAATGTATGCCCTGTAGCAAACTACCTGGTGGATCTTTACTATTACAGCTATACTATACAAAACTGTGGTGGGGCATGTGTACAAAAGCTGTTTAGATTTGATGTGAGGTTATACTGCTGAATATCAAGTGTGCTGTGTGGAGTGGTGGCTCTGAGGCTAGGGATCTGCACTGGCAATCAGAAGGTTGCCGGTTCGAATCCCATAAAATGCCTAAAGGGTCTCTATCTGTTGGGCCCTTGAGCAAGGCCTGGGTATGACATTAATCTGCATGTAGACCCTCCAACCTGCTGGGAAAAAACTTGGGGGATGGTGGCAGAACACTCCAGCCACCATAAAAAAAACCTCACACCGTCCCACTCCATCTGAACTAGTGTGGTGCTGAAGAATCGCCTATTTCATGGCTGCACTCGGGTCCTAATCTGGATCCTGAGTTGGTTTGTCGTGTGGTGGGTGCGGCAATGCACTGTATCAGTGCGTGCTCCTAACCTCTGTGTGGAAACTGACAATGTATTGACTTCATGATTTTACGGGTCACTGGACTGTACTGGCTCATGGCGGCACAATGACACTGTAGCTAGCACCGATTCAGTGTTGTGTGTTCCAGACCTACGCTCGGTTGCTGCTTGTATGGAATTTGCACTGTTCTGCATACACTTTCCTCCCACAGCTGCACGTGTCAATTTCAGTACCGTCTCTAATCGAAAGGGCCTGGAGATGAACTAGTGCCAGTCCAGGGATTATGTCTGCCTTGTACCATATGTTGATCTATTCCTTGCAATACAGATTTGCATTAAGCAGGTTGAATAACACGTCATAAAAAGTCAACAAAGCATGTGGGGGTAATGCTGTTAATAATAAGAATTACTATAACTATCAGTAACACAGGTTAGCACTGCTGCCTGATGGATCCAGCATCCTAAATTTTAATTCCAAGCTCAAGTGTGATGATCCAGATTGGCTCCACAACCTTTGGCAGCTTGAACCTGGAGCTGTCGATAACATAACCAAGTATGAGCATGGGATCTCTCATTCCTTTTTCTTTGTTGATCTTTTTTGTTTATTCCCCTGTCAATCTTTCTATCTCTTACTCAGGATCCCTTTTAGGCTGTGGCCATAAGCAGGCACCACAATCACCAACTGCGAGGTTTAAAAGAAGCATTTGACCGACCTGCTCGCATGAATGCTTGATCAGCCAAGCACCTTAATCGCCCTTGAAGAAAGCATGTTTTTAAGCGCACCTAAACCCACCTGGATCCTGCACACTTTGAACTATTTATTTCTTTTAAAAACATACAGCACCATGAAACTCTTTCATTACACCAGGATACAGTTTTGCATACATTTTCCTGCATTTGGCTCTGGATTTGGATTTTTGTGTGCCCTGTGCAAGACTAGCACTCCATCCAGGGTTGGCTCCTGCTTTGCACACATTCTGGCTCCCTATGACCCTGAAATGGATTAAGCATGGTGGTGAATGCTAAGATGCATCATGTTAAATTATGAATATTAGGCCCTGCATGTGTCTTGCTTACTTAAAACAGTTTAAACACTCTTCATATCCCACACTTTCTCAGTAGGCATTCCACAGTGGATGCAGCAGATTAATGCCAAGGCTCACCCACATTCTCACCACATGAGTCAATGTCTGGGTGCACTCACTCATCAATTAGCATTTAAAATTATTTTTTGAACAGAGGGAGTATTATTTCAAGAAAAACAAATGTGATTAAACAAGTGAAACTGACTATCTGCCTCTCAATCTTGTTTATTAAATTATCCAGGTCTCTCAAAGCACTAAATATACTTTGTCCACTGTCTCCTGCTGCTTCAGAGTCAAAGATAATGCCACATTTTGAAAATCTATTATGCCAACAGATTAAAATATAAAAGCATGGGAACAATAGCTTTATCACATGTACTAAATATTACAAAGCGTCAAACACTGTAAAAGGTAAAAAAAAAATATATATATAAACATCAGTAAACACTTCTAAGCCTGCTTGACTGTACTTTGGTAAAACACACCACAGCCGTCAAACTCCTTTTAAGCACTTGCCATGAACAATAATAAACACTCTTTAAAAAGAAAAAAAAAAGTTTAAGTCTACCAAATTTTACACCATACCTTTTCTCTTTTGTTCTCTTACGAGACATCTTGTAAAGATTCCTGAATATGTTCTTCATTTTTTATAAAACAGAGCAAACTCGGAGCTGTAAGTGCAGCAGCTGGCAACAAACTGCCCTTCAAGGTCGCCGCAAACCCCAGTATTCAGAAACAAATATAGCTGCAGGGTATTAGTCAATACTTCCAAATTAGTAAAAGGAAGGGTAATGATTGGGATTTATTTAAAAAAAATGTATTATATAGCTTGCTAGATACACAAAAGAATAAAAAAAAAAGATTAAAACAGCATTTTTGAAATAAATTATCAAGTTTAAAAATAAATCAGCTATTAAAATAGATTGGTCAAGCATTACCACTCATGCAAAAGGTGTCCCTCCAGTGGGACACCACCATATTTAAAATGTGTTTGTATATGTTGCAATAAACCCAAAACTCAATCAAAACCAATAATGCTATTTGTACATGCCTAATGGTGCCTTCTTTCAAATAAATCATTCATTTCCATGTTGTGTTTGCTCTTTCTTTAGTAAAATATGCAATTTGCACACATATACACCAAGACGCGCAGGGCGTCACAGCTGAATAAATTTGCTTTAATCAAAGATCCCATCTCTGTCAACCCACAAACAGTGAAAGACTCATTCTCATTGGATAGTTAAGTGTCAGACCTTTCCAATGATGTACACTTTATGACTGGTCATTTGTGCTACATGTCACATGTAAAATGCATTGTTACACACAAGCTTGTGTGTGATTATATGAAAATTGTTTGATTGATATGCAATAAGCCTTGAAGTTTGTGCTAGGGAGATATCTTCATCAAAAAAACAAATATTGAGGCAGTCTTAGAAAAGTTACAGAATACCAGTGATACAGAATATCCTTGAGAGACAGTTATGATTCTGTTGGGAACAACGTGTTTGCTGAAGGACTCTATTCTTGATCTGTAAATACAGCTTAGCATAACTTTGAGGTGTCACGGTGTGCAGTTTTACAGTTCAGTTCAAGTGTCATGGGTTCAGTATTTTGTCCGCTGCACATTACTCCTATGTTGGTTTTCTGAACAGTGCTCTTCCAGTTTCAACTTCTTAGAGTACTGGTGAAGTACAGTTACATTGTACCCACTCAAAGTTTCACATTAGGAACCCCTCTAACTTTCAACAGAATGTCACTGGCCGAGTGTACTTTTATAAGGGTTTACTCCTTGATCAAAAGAATCTGTATCATGCCACACCACAATGCCACAGAATCACAGTTTCATGTGGGGACTCCACGTCACTCCCACCCCGACAGAATGTCACTGGATCAAGCCACACAAACTTTCATGGGAAACAGGTCTTGGGTAGGGTTTATACTTCACACGAAGCAATGCATGCTCCAGGGGACACTCCTGCTATGCAAGCGTTTTACTGTTTATACTTGCACGCGTACTTTACGTAAATGTGGATGAATCCAGCGGGTGGCAGTGCGAGATATTGAGTGAGAACAGGTTCGGCTTCGCTGTGTTGTGAATTGCCTGGAACTCCCATAAATTCCGATGACACCTTTCCGCAATATCTCTAAAAAGGATGTTTAATGATTAAATCCATCAATCCAGGGATGTGTCCATTACAGCTAGCATTGGGCATGAGGCAGAAACAATCCTTAGACGGGGCCTCAGCTTATCACGAGGTGAATATAAGCACTCACATACACTGGCGTCATTCTAGTGTCACCAAACCTGCATATCTTTGGAAGGAAACCGGAGCACACTGTGGAAACCCAGCAGGAAAACATGAAAACTCCAGGCAGGGAGTACCAGCGACGTGACTCCCTGCGAGACAGCAGTGCTACCGTTCCGCCACCGTGTCACCCCCATGTGTCTAATTATTAACAGTGTTCATTATTTAAATGAAATTAACGATTTATCTGTAAAATGTAACATACATACTTTAATTCATTTCATTATGAAAGTGATATCAAGTATAAATCTAAGGATTCTAAATATGCAGAGAGTTGGAATATCATACATTTAATGTGTTCACTGTGGCGATCTATTGCTGTTTGCTGCTGCTGTCAGGTCAGGAGGAAGCCCCAGGAAAAAAAGATGGCACAAAAGATGGTATCGTGTCATTACGATCAGGAATACGTGACACTTGAATATAAAAGCACCACGAATGCATCTGTATGTCAGCATTTTGCTTCACCACATCAAACCATTCATCAAACATCGAAACGCACACATCAAACCTACTAGGATCCGCATAGCGGCTTTCTGTTACATATAGATAGTAAACAGACACTCTGACGTCACGTTCCGATTTTTAGCACACTGCGCCCCACGACTTTTTGCTGGTACTGCAACTCGCACACGTGTCGCATTAATTTCGCGTCAAATGAACGCTGGGAACGCGTGGCAGCCATGATGCATGCGCGTACGTGTTCTGAGTGTGAAGTATAAACGAGCCCTTAGATTTAACGTCATTGACACTTGCCATGCCAGACCAGTTTCACGAGGCTTACATGCCATAAATGTGATGTTTAGGTTGAATGGACACTGTGAGGATGGTTTAGGTGTATGTGTGTGTCTTGTCCAGGGCTATTTCCTGCACTGCAACTAAGGCTGCTGGCAAAAGTATTACCTCCAGCACTGGAAGAAGCTGCTATGAAAATGTACATAGTTTATTGCAGATGTTAATTGCAAGAAAAAAGCAACAACAACAAAATTAAAAAAAAAAATAAATTAAAACACACTAAAACATTGTGGGCCAACTGCAACAGAAGACAGAAGAAGATGTGTGAATTGCACGCCAAAAATCCATATCTATTGTACAAAATGGAGGGTCCTTCCGTGTCTAGTAGTATACAGAAACTGTTTCAAGGACTGGCATGAAGATTAGTTTTGAAAGTAAAGGTTTGAATAAGTACATAATTATATATACACCAGTAACGGCGTACTGCACAACAACTTGACTTGACCATACTCCGCACCCATACGCATCTGCCACATGGTCGCCCTGCAGCCCACAGCTGAGAGTTGATTTTACAATAAAATAAAATAAAAAGAGTAATAATTCCAAAACTCTTCACTTTTAATATAAAGCTGTAGTGCAGAGTTTCAATGTATTACATGTGTACCAAATTACGGGCTACAGGTTATTTGATTTTTGACCTTGACCTTCCTGGGTTGATCTTTGACCTTGGAGGTCAATCATCACCCCGAATGCGGACAGTAGGGGGTCACGTAGAATATTTGTACCAAATTTCAGGTCAATAGGTCAAACGGTTTGTGAGCTACAGGTGATTTACAATCCTGGACAGACAAAGAGACAGCCACGGTACTGTATTATGTAAGAAGAAAGAGTTAAAAATTGTATTGCTGCATTAGAGTCATATACTGTATAAAGAGTGTGTGTATATATTAAAATAAACATATTGTTTGGGTACAACAGATGAAATGTTTCCAAATATTATGTACTGTAAAATCCACTTTTTAGAGAGAGATTTGTAAAACACAATTTTTTAAAAAGTTTTATTTAGTTCATGTTAATTTGAAACAAAGGACTAGCATGAGGCTGATTGCCTGGATTTGGGGGTTTTCCATTACAAGAAGGAGATGTCAGTTATGTCTAATCCAGTCAGAATACCAACAGTGGATTTTAGCTTACTTACTAGTGGGCTTTGGGGGGGGGGGGGGGGATTACTGATACAATATTGAAGGCTTAACAAACATTTCTGTAAAATCTATGGGAATTTAGAAGCAATGCATTATACTGGTACTGGAATAACTCAATTTAATTAAATTCAATTTTATTGTCCCAAGAGGGAAATCTGTCAACAGCTTTTACGGAGAGACCACAAGGTAACATTAAAAAAAAAACCATCACAAAAAAACACTTTATTTGTCCAAATAAATGAAATAGAGCAGTAAACATAATACAGTATAAAATTAAATTCTGCATATTACACACACAAATTAAACCAACATTAAGACTTGCCTAATGACTAATGCAAATGCTGATCATCTCATAATTTAAGCTGTGAATGCTTAGTAAGGCTGAACTTATTTAGAAGATTAATAGCAGGTGAATGAACGAGTAATTGCACCAGGTGAATTTGTGACCTGAGGACAACAACTGCCACTGAGAGTGTAGCAGGTGAGTCTCATCTGAGAGGATATGCCCTGCTTTGTGTAATATGTGCTTAATAAACTGCTCCATTTTACATTTTGATATGTTCCCTTTTTGTTTTGGACATTAAAATTTCTAAACCAGGCCAGCAGAGCATAAGTAAAGACAAACTTGTTAAACATTTGACTTAATTGTAGGACTCACGCTAAAAAGACTCTCCCCTTCCTTAGGCAGTAAAGGTGCTGCTGTTCCTTTCTGCAGATGGCTTCTGTATTTTTATTAAAAGTCAGTTATGAGTCTGTGATTGTCCCTAGACATTTATAACTGTCCACAACTTCCACTGCGTGGTCATTAATGATTGCTTCTTGTGGGTTAAGGGCATTTCTTCTAATAGCAATGTATGGCTTTGAAAGACCAATGTTAAGCCCCTAGATTTACTACTCCTACAGTGACTGTGGTAAGGGAAATTATGTTTGTTAACCCAAACATTTGAGTTTACTTTGATTTGTACACTGTTACAAAAAAGAAAATGCTTGAAACAAAACATGTAATGTTCACTTATTGTTGTAGGAAAATCAAGAATTCACTACAAACTATGGCAGGAGTGCCTGAAGACTAATTTATGTTGACATTTTTAGATTTTTCATTCTCATATACTATCGTAATCAAAGACAACACAGAGAAGTAGAGTACATGCTTTACAATGTGGGTCTCCTTCCTTTGTAACACACGATAGCGTTGATCAGCAAATTTCGGTAAAGCATTTTTCACAGTGAATATGCTGTGGTTGTCGATATCCATTTTAACTGAAGATTTTCTTGGAAATTCGACGTGCTACCAGTTCTGTCAAATGTCCCCAAGCACCTAAAAAGCAACGCCAGTGTGACATCAAAGAGCCATGGCAGCCATGCACACATCTTTCACGCATGCCTAGTGTACAATCATTGCCGGCGTAACTATAGCTGGGTCACAAGCACAACAGGAAAAATAAAATGTTATTTCAGCTACTGAGATGTGCTAAACATTTGATGCGTTTTGATTTTTGAGGACCAATGGTGCAGTGGTCAGCTCAGATCACATATTTGGGCACAATAATAAGTCCAGCATAGTTGGTAAGCATCTCCCTAGCTGTCAGGGACATTTAAGAGACCACTGCACACTTATGATCCCCTCAAAACTACTTCAGTTCCTCCTTCTCCATGGACTTCAATGCATTTTGCAGCACTGGAACTTCACAAACATTTCCGTGATTTCTCCAAATTGAAGTCGAAGCTAATCCAAAAGGGTTCGCTCATCACTAGTAGAGGACTATGTGTATAAGAAATCATAGCTGAAATCATTCATTACGTTAGGCAACATTGTTCACACACGTCAGCATTTCCCTACCACTGAAATTAGTGTGCACCTATAATAATCCTTAGCTTAGCTCTGGCAGGAGGTAAAGGCTCTGTGACATCCAATCCTGAAGTGAACTGAACCACTGTGAATATCTGAGAGGGCACACTACAACCAAGTCATCTATGGAATGTGTTTTCTTGCTCTACTCACAAAATGCAATGTGGAATCATAATTTGGAAACAATTTTGTAATTATTTATGCATTTATAGTCAGTTAAGGTGGGAGCAATTACATCGCAAAAGATAGGTGCCAATTCAAGTGGTTGTGAGGGATGGTTGCAAACAACATTTGAATACAAAATAGTACACACCGCCTGGCCGAAAACATTTCGGTCAGACAGCTCTGCCTAAATTGTTAGGATTTGTGTTGCTAAACTCTGAGGCATAAACTAGGCGGTTTCACATTTTGTAACAACAAGCCAAAAATCTGAGCCATACACCTCCTTGTCAGTGTATTTCATCAACGAAACCAGGCAACTGCAAAGGTATGGTTTGAAAACATCCTACTTCCCAGAAGACCACACCGGCAACATCATTGCATAAGATCTGAAAGATGCACTGGCCTCATGGTCGCTGCGCGAAGACTGCATGGTTTACATGACAACAGACAGTGGGGCTAACGTTATTAGTGAACTACAGATTAACAACAGGAATAGGCTTCCTTGTTTGGAACACAGGCTTCATTGGTGAGTAATTTGGATTCCTCTATAAAATGCAATTTAAGTGAAATTGATCCAGTATGGAGTCCCTTATGTGTCAGGCCAAAACAAAAAAAAAATCAATTTGAACAAATTACGTAATTCATTTGAAAGGACTGCTTTTATTTCTGTAAGAAGCATTTGCCTATCGGGTGCATTTTATTTTGTAAGTTGTCTTGGTTGAGGGTCCTAGATTACAAAGCACTTTTTTTTCTTTCATTATTTAAAACACTCGCACAGATCCCTGCCTCCTGGCCCTGCTCCATCCCACCCGAATCATGTATAAAGTACAGTATGTACAATAATGAGAACAAGGATGAAGTGGAATGGAGGCGCTGTCCTGGTCTGTAAATCCAAAATGTTCTATTGAAACTGATGTATACATCTGAAAAGACCCCTAGATGGGTGAAAAAGAAAAAAAAAAAAAAAAAGGCTTTTGGCAGCTATTTCATAAAAACACAAGAATTCAGAGAAGGCGAGTCTCTGCACACTGGCCATTGAAAAGGAGGTCAAGAGCTACTTGACGATACCCAAGGTGGACAGCAGTGATATTTCAGTTCTGGTATTAATTGTAGTTTAAGTTTTTATTTTATTTTATAAAATTTTAATTTTTATTTCATTCTAGTTTTCAGTGGAGTCAACGATTTTTATTTTTATTTAGTTCTGTGTTTAAAATTTTAGTTTTTATTTTTATTTAGTTCTGGCCTTTTTTACATAATATTAGTATAATTGTAGTTTTTACTCTGTAGCAAAACCACAAATGCCGGCCTACAAGTATTTCAATGCAAATTATGTTTCAGTCAACAAAATATACTGATAGGTCAAAATGCCATTAAACACAGCTTGACTATCAATGAGCAAACAGATTACGTGGCCTAATGAGTACACTCAGCAAAATCAAATGTTTTAACCCAAGAAATCAGTCTGTGCAAGCACGTTGCTGTTAAGCTTTAAATAAGCATGCATTTTGAGAGATTTGTTCATGTTGCAACGATGTCCATTGCACAGATGAATGAAAATATTCGCTTGATGAACACCTGTGATGCAGGTGCACAGACGAGGTCCTTAGCCACTGGTGCCAGCAGACCGTATGTTGATAATTTCTGCTGCCAGTACTAAAGTGCAGTCATGGTGTCAGAGAAATGCTGGACTTCCACTAAGTACTGATCCAGCTGGTCCTGCACTGAAACTCCAAGACTCTTTTTCTTCTTCTCGCATTACAACTGCACTGTAATTAAAGTATTTACACATGTTATTTTCTCACTTTCTACCGCAAACGTCTGTGCAAAACTCGCCATCATCAACCACAAGTGCTTATTGCTTCAACCTGACAAACCAAATGTGCTCAAACAAACAAACAAACAACAGTCCTTAACGGAAGTTGCCCCATGTGACTATGGTAAGCCCAAGGTACAAGATCACCACATAGTAAAAGCTCCACGTAACTGAACGCTCAGGGGGACCTACAAGCAACCCCTCTGCATGACTGAACCAGAATGATTGAAAATGTTATTGTTGTTTTCTTTCGTTTTTACTCAATTTTCATTCTCATTTTAGTTCAATCAGATATCACTCATTTTTATTTTTATTTAGTTTTAGTTTCTCTGTTTGCCTTAATTTGTAAATTTTGTAAAACAAAACACAACATTTTTAGTTCTAGTTCTCGTTTTCATTATGAAAATCTCACTGGTGGACAGTGATGTAAATCCACTTGAGTGGTGGGGAAAAAAAAACATAAGAATTATATTTCCCCAAATTGGAGAAACGTACATAAAAAGTGTCTGCCTATCCCTGCCTGAAGCAGCCCTTCTGCTCTGAAGCCAGATGCTGTGGACAGACTGGTGCTTCTGTCACACAGCTTGAACTTTCCTCAGTAGAATCTTACAATTGTTTTATTTTTTCAAATATCTTTGTGCAATATTGGACAGAACTTGAAGTTAGTGATTTGTTTAAAAATGTTACAGGTTTGGGTTTTTTATCTTTGTGCAATATATGACAGAACTTCTTTACAGATGCTACAGTTTTTTTCCTGTACAGTAATTCAGAGAACTTTGGATTTTTACATTGTAGTACAGTATGTTTGATTTGTGTTCTTGTTTACATTAAGGGTAAGTGTCTGTTTAAAATGCTAGTAGTTTTCTCGTTTTTTTTGCGTAAATCCTGTAGGCCACTTTGAGACAGTTTACTCATACTTGCACTGTTTGATCTCAGTAATACTTTGACTGCCAGTTTTAATGTTTTTGTGTTATTTTACTTCAGTTTTAAGTAAATAAATAAGACCTGTTTTCCTAAACTGTTGTTTCCATTAATCTTATTAGTAAGCTACAATTAACATTCTATTAACAAGGCAAGCCAGATCAGAAAAGACTTTTACAAACACAATTTAAAGGATGCAAAATATCGTCTAATTATCTTTATCATCAAAGTCCCAGAAAATATCAAAATATCATATTCTGCCAATATTGCTCAAAGAGATAGGTGGAGTAGATAAATAGATCCTCATAGAAGAATCGCAGACAGGGGACACGGCACAAGACTCCATAAGACAACTGGGAACACTGGAGAAGTGAACGCAACTTACAGCTGTGGCTATTTGGTGTCGGTTATTTTATAAGGCGCTACCCATGACCATAACAGCAGGACAGTGATTCTATTCAAAGAAGAGCTGTGAATCATTCATTTTTAAATAAACATGCCCATTACTGAGTTTTACTCTTACTCAGTGAGTGTGTCTCCATCCTTTCATCTTGGTGCTCACTACAGTATTATTTTTGACGTCATTGCAATAAAGTGGCAACAATTATGTGCAGCTTACCAGAATATCCTACTTAATTATGATGTCTTTCTTCTTCTTCTCCTACTATTTTGATTATTATTACTATTATTATCTTTGTGGTGAAGCCTTAGCATTAGCATCAGAAAACTATAAAACGCCTTTATGAGTGGTAATTTGTGCCATGGGGGTGCCATAAAATCATGAAGTCATTCAAGTTTAGCTGGGAAGCTTCATAACTACTTCAGAAGTCTTACTCTGTGGTAGGACAAATTTTTATCCTAGGCCAACTTTTACTGCAATTCCTAGGACTAATTCTGAGATCATTGAAAAACGCGGGCCCTGTAATGATAATCTTTAACTAACAAATCTGATTTGCAAAGGACGTGTTAAAGTTGGGACAAATGTAAAAATTAAAGAAAAGATTTGAAAAATTCAAGTATCCAGTGTGTAATTATTACTCCTCATTAGTGTTGTTAATCAACTGATGTCTTCAACTTTTAATAATGTATATACATATATGACAAATACAAGTTGCCCAATATCAACTGTCACAAACCTCACAATTTGACTTTTTTAACAAACCTGGTTTGAAAAGTGTATTGTGACAAAAGACATTGCATTAATGAAAACATCCGGAATGACGTTGTCATTCAGTAAGTCATATGACAATGGTATAATGATGTTTAAAGTTCTATTTTTGGCATTGATTTTATGTATTCAGTAGGTGGACTGAAAATGACAGTGAAATTTTTTTTTCCATGCAAATGATAAGATGAATAAGTCCATAATGGTCATAACATTCCCCTCAAGCTAATAGAATCCACCTCAATTCTTGTTACATTTGGAGGAAGTCCTCTTCTGTCACTCATGAACTTTAAACCCTGATATACCTCACTTTCATATAAAAAGTGTAACTCAAACTGTTGTAAAGAAAGAATTTCAATAGACCTAGTCTACACAAAGTTTAATAACGCATCTTGTTTTTTTATTAATACTGACCTTCCGTCCACACTGAAAATGCATTTTTAACCAATGTTCTGAAAAACTGCTCTCCATATTGTGTAACTGAAAACATAGGGTTGTCTTGTGGCAGTGTTGATGAAGATATATATAACATATAATTGCCAGGCACAGACTTCAGTTTTGGTCTGATAATGCCCAGGGTGATCTCATCATTCTGTGGAAATGAAATTGTCCTTTTCTAATTTCTCTAAATGAGCTAACGAGTACTGTGCCTTGCAACATTCAAGTATTTCACCATATTCATGTTGTAAGAATGGACTCTCAGCTCACGGCTTTGGCTCCCTACTCGTTTTTCACCATGAACAGCAGTTGTAATTCAACGTCTAGCCAAACAAATAAGTCTGGTTTGGTGTTTCCCTCAGGTGCTATCTGCTAATCTCATGCTTTCTGAATTTAGATTTATTTTTTGTTTTCCTTATAAACACAACTGCTCTAGGTTGACAAATGGTACCTATACAATAGGAATGATTTGAGTGTTTTTGTAATTTTTTGTGAATGGAAATTAACTGAAAATGCTATTGTGGACAGAAAAAGTTTGAAATGAAAAATCCATGCTAGTGTACAGTTGTGGCCAAAAGTTTTGAGAATGACAAAAGTTTCAGTTTTCATAAAGTCTGCTGATTCAGATCTTTTTGTCAGATGTTTCTATGAAATACTGAAGTATAATTACAAGCATTTCATAAGTTTCAAAGGCTTTTAATGACAATTACATTAAGTTTATGCAAAGAGTCAATATTTGTAGTGTTGGTCCTTCTTTTTCAAGACCTCTGCAATTGGCCCTGGCATGCTGTCCATCAACTTCTGGGTCAAATCCTGACTGATGGCTGCCCATTCTGGCATAATTAATGCTTGGAGTTTGTCAGAATTTGTGGGTTTTTGTTTGTCCGCCCACCGCTTGAGGATTGACCACAAGTTCTCAATGGGATTAAGGTCTGAGGAGTTTCCAGGCCATGGACCCAAAATTTCTCCATTTTGTTCCCTGAGCCACTTAGTGATCACTTTTGCCTTGTGGCCTGGTGTTCCATCATGCTGAAAAAGGCATTGTTCATCACCAAACTGTTCTTGGATGGTTGGGGATGGTTGGGAGAAGTTGCTCTCAGAGGATGTTTTGGTCCCATTCTTTATTCATGTCTGTGTTCTTAAGCAAAATTGAGAGTGAGCCCACTCTCTTGGCTGAGAAGCGACCCCCCCACATGAATGGTCTCAGGATGCTTTACTGTTGGCATGACACAGGACTGATAGCAGCGCTCACCTTTTCTTCCCAGGACAATCTTTTTTTCCCGAATGCCCCAAACAATCAGAAAGGGGATTCATCAGAGAAAACTACTTTACCCCAGCAGTCCAATCCCTGTACCTTTTGCAGAATATTAGTCTGTCCCTGATGTTTTTCTAGGCTTCTTTGTTTTCCTTCTTGACACCAGGCCATTCTCCAAAAGTATTCACCTGACCGTGCGTGCACATGCATTCACACCTGCCTGCTGCCATTCCTCAGCCAGCTCTGCACTGGTGGTGCTCCGATCCCGCAGTTGAATCAACTTCAGGACTCCTGATGGTCTTGATGCTTGCTGGACTTTCTTGGGCGCCCTGAAGCCTTCTTCACAACAATTGAATCTCTCTATTCTAACTCAATCAGCATGACAAGAGTGATCTCCAGCCTTGTCCTCATCAACACTCTCACCTGTGTTAATGAGAGGATCACTGAAATGATGTCAGCAGGTCCTTTTGTGGCAGGGCTGAAATACAGCGGAAATATTTTTTTTTTGGGATGAAGTTCATTTTCATGGCAAAGAGGGACCTTGCAATTAATTGCAATTCATCTGATCCCTCTTCATAACATTCTGGAGTAGATGCAAATTGCCATCATATAAACCGAGGCAGCAAAATTTGTGAAAATGAATGCTTGTATCGTTCACAAAACTTTTGGCCTCAATTACAGACTAAGTCTCAGCCTCTTACTTACAAAGTTGTGAAATCCAGCATTTGTAATCCATTATCATCACTGTTTGTTTCTAAACAACCCGTCTGAAGACCAGTCATAAGATCAACCAAATGCAACATTCGCTCTATTGTAAGATCACATTATGCATGTGAACGCCACAACGGACTGACCTGCACTTCAACTGGGATGGAGGGTAAAGTTTTACCGGTCGGGAAGCCATACTGTAAGAACAACCTGACTGGACATGCAACCCCACCAGAATGGATTTTAGTTTTTTCCCAGTTGTGGTGAAAGAATATTGGATGAACAGTGGGAGATATATCAAGAACAATGCATTCCCCAGGAGATGTATCAGTGCTTCTCTGATTTGGTCACAGTTTGGACACCCACAGCATTGCCTAGGACTTGTAGTTCAGAAGGGCAATCACATTGGGGTCCTTGGAAGCCACCAGAGGGTGCTGCTAGGAGAGGACCTCCCTATTTTGTGCAGCTTCCATATGACTAAGCCATGGCACTAAAAGTATCCCCAGGTACAACATATAGGTGCATCTCAATAAATTAGAATATCATTGAAAAGTTATTTTTGAGTTTTCATTACCATCCATCCATCCTCTTCCGCTTATCTGAGATCGGGTCGCAGGGGCAGCAGCTTCAGCAGAGATGCCCAGACTTCCCTCTCCCCGGCCACTTCTTCTAGCTCTTCCAGGGGAATCCCGAGGCGTTCCCAGGCCAGCTGGGAGACATAGTCCCTCCAGCGTGTCCTGGGTCTTCCCTGGGTCCTCCTCCCGGTTAGACGTGCCCAGAACACTTCACCAGGGAGGCGTCCAGGACGCATCCTGATCAGATGCCCGATCCACCTCATCTGACTCCTCTCGATGTGAAGGAGCAGCGGCTCAACTCTGAGCCCCTCCCGCATAACTAAGCTTCTCACCCTATCTTTAAGGGAAATCCCAGAAACCCTGTGGAGGAAACTAATTTCAGCCACTTGTATTCGCGATCTCGTTCTTTCGGTCACTACCCATAGCTCATGACCATAGGTGAGGGTAGGAATGTAGATCGACTGGTAAACTGAGAGCTTTGCCTTAAGGCTCAGCTCCTTTTTCACCACGATAGACCGATGCAGAGCCCGCATCACTGCAGAGGCCGCACCGATCCGCCTGTCGATCTCACGCTTCATTCTTCCCTCACTTGTGAACAAGACCCCAAGATACTTGAACTCCTCCACTTGGGGCAGAATCTCGCTCCCAACCCTGAGAGGGCACTCCACCCTACCTGTACGCTATAATCAGCAAAATGAAAAGAAATCAACGCTTGAAATATATCACTCTGTGTGTAATGAATCTATATAATATATAAGTTTCAGTTTTTGAATTGAATTACTGAAATAAATTAACTTTTTGAATGATATTCTAATTTATTGAGATGCACCTGTAAAAGGAGCCATCTCCCTTCATTCTAGCAGTCAGAGTCAGCAGAAAGACAACACTACTCCCTAAGGAGGAGTGGAAAGTGTTTATTATATTGTACTGTGTTGGACTGAACCAGTTAAAATACTGTTAAAAAATAAAACTAACTTTATTTTAACCTAAGGCTCTGTGTGTGGGAGTCGTGTCTGGTGTTCTGGGCTGTAGGACTCCCCCTAGTGGTCGCATGTAATTTTCAAAGAACACTGTGGAAGATTTTTGGGTCCAGCTCTGCAAGTCGTGTAGTGGGTGCAGCATTGCCCTGTATCAGCGCATGCTCCTAACCTCCTCCACCTCTGCAAGTATATCCATCTAAGGCCGCAGTTATACTTCATGCGACGCGACGCATGCTGCAGAGGACGCTCCTGCCGCACAAGCGTTGTAGTGTTTATACTTGCGCGCGTACTTTACTAAAATATGGAGGAATACACCAGGTGGCAGTGTGATATATTATCACGGTGAGAACAGGTTCGGCTTCTCTGTGTTGTGAATTGTCTAGAACACTCATTAAATTACGATGACACCTTACAGCAATATCTCTGACAAAGGATGTTTATTGATTAAATCCAGGGATGTGTCCTTTCCAGCAAGCATTGGGCACGAGTGAGAAACAATCCCTGGACGAGGCCTCAGCTCATCGCAAGGTGAATACAAGCACACAGATACACTAGCGTCATTTTAGCGGCACCAAATCCCTAAATCTGCATATCTTTGGAAGGAAACCGGAGCACAGTGTGGTATACAAGCAGGAAATACCAGCAACATAACTCCCTGCGAGACAGCAGTGCTACCAACCCGCCACCGTGTCACCCACATGTGTGTAATTATTGACAGTATTCATTATTTAAACAAAATTATATGTAAAATGTAACATACACACTTTAATGCATTTCATCATGAAAGTGATATCAAGCATAAATCTAAAGATTCTAAATGTGCAGAGAGTTGGAATATCATACATTTAATTTGTTCTGTGTGGTGATCTATTGCTGCTTGCTGCTGCTGTCAGGTCCAAGAAGCTCGTAGCGATTAAAAACTGGGAAGACATTTACGATGGTCTGCTTTAATGATAAAGTAAACTACGAGGTTAAAGTGGACATTTCGAGATTAAAGCCGAAATTTCCACTTTAATCACAAAATGCACGTTTTCACCGTGTCCTTTATTTTTTTCTCAGTGGGCTCAAATACAGCGCTGTACATTATGTTGCTGTTGTGAAGTTGCAGAAAAAAAAAAAGACGGCACAAAAGATGGTATGTGAGACTTTTAAAATGTATCGTGTCATTACGATTGGGAATGTGTGACGTTTGAATATAAAAGCACCACGAATACATCTGTATGTCGGCATTTTGCTTCACCACCTTGAACCATTCATCAAACAGCAAAGCGCGCACATCGATCCCCGAAGAATCTCCATAGAGGCTTGCTGTCACATGTAGATAGTAAACAGAGACTCTGACGTCACGTTCCGACTTTTAGTACACTGTGGCCCCCGACTTTTTGCTGGTACTGCAACTCGCGTACACGTTGCGTTAATTTCTGAGGACCTGCTCAGAAGACACGTGAAATGAACGCTGGGAACGCGTGGCAGCCATGATGCGGGCGCGTACGCGTTCTGAGCGTGAAGTATAAATTGGCCCTAAGATAGCTGCTAATACAAACATTCAGAATGGGCCGTTTTCTTCATTTCATGCTTTTTGGCTTTTCACTGAGCTTATTCATCAAGTATCTGTAGTCTTTTCAACACGATGTTACTCAACACTTTTTTAAATCAGTGTAAGGTACAATGTTTGTGGGAGGTCTGTTCATTCTTATTTGTCCTGTAGTTTGCAGGCAGTTTTTTTTTCCATTATTGCATCACATTTAACTGAAAAAAATGAGATAATCAAAAAAAGGTCCACATTCAGAAATAAGAGAATTTCCAGAATGGTACCAAAAAGAGAAAAAGGATGCTATTCTCACTCTCAGGCTGCGCTCACAAATACACAGACAGTTTGATCGTTCATTACACGCTGCTTATGTTGACTTAGTATACCATGAGGCCCTCTGTAAAGCTCTGTGAGAAAACTATGTTCTGATATACTTCCTCAAAGACCTCCATGAAGGGACCACTACCAAGGTGAGGATTACTGGCTACCTGTCCCAGAGTTCTGTACCTCCTCTGGAGTCCGTCAGGGCTGGGCACCAAATCCTTCACTCTTCCACAGGGACATGGACTGAATTCTTGAGCACACTGTCCAAAACACTGGTGACACCGCTTTACGGACGTCGATTACTGCATTATTAGACACATCACTCACAAACATAATAGACCTAGCTGCAGCAGTTTCAATCAGAAGCATCACATCAAGTTTCTAGACCATAAAACAAAACTGCATAGTTTATGGATCTGTAACAACACAGGTGACATCATTATCAAGGTGGCAGAAAGTGGAACAAATCTTAAGAGTTCACATCCATTGACAGTGTGCAGAGTTCTGACAGCAGGTGCTTTTCAGACATCATATACCTGTACAGAATCAACCTAGCAGCTTCTGCCATGAGGTTATTACAAAAACTCTGGCACCAGCAGAAGATTAAGCTCAACAAAACCACAATATGTTAAACCTGCTCTGTGGCTCGGAGAGCTGGATCACACTGACCTCCAACATACAAAGGCTTGAGTCTTTGCATCTGTGATACCAATGCCAGATACTTCAGCTTTACAGGTATTAGTATGATTTGATGTGGGACTTCGCGTTCATCTCACTCACCACTCTGAACCCATCAAGGATATCACTGCCCATCACCTCGCCCTTACTTTTGGGCCACATTGCATGCCTGCACATCGCTGTTCCAGCCCACTGTGCCACTGCTGTTGCTGGCGCCTGGAAATCTGAAAGGCACAGACCTCAAAGGCTGGAAAAGACCTCCAGGTAACCCCAGACTTGGATACAGAAAATATTGATGAGACACTTTCTATGCTTACTTCAGTATTGGAACTCTGACATCAACTGCAGCTATACACAAACACTACTAAGGACTTCTGTTGTCCAGGCATGACAATGACAATGACCAAAAGAATGTTAATTTGCAGTGTGTGGTTGGATAAAGCAGACAGTACTTCATTCTTTTTTTTAACTTTTGAGGTAGACATAAGCTTCAGTATATCATGAACAAAAGCAGAGGTAGGCAACGTCGCTCCTGGAGGGCCGCAGTGGCTGCAGATTCCAGCCCAGATTCTTAATTTGAAGTCTTAATGCTCAAGTGACATTCTGATGCCTCATTTTATTGACTCCCCATCCTTGACTGCTCATTTCAGCCTTAAACAGATGCATTCAGTGTTTTTAATGACTCATTTAATTGCAATAAGATGCAGATGACAAAGGAGCCAGCAGTTCTTCATCTAACTTGTTTCCATTTACACCTGTGTGGATTCATCGTGGACTATTTGGTTTAATAAAACACTTAGGAGAAAAATGTGGCAGACTGAAAATGATCCATTTTAGGCTTCAGATCATTTGGATTATTTCACTGAAACATAAAACAATCCACAATATAAGAATGTTACATTGTAGAATAGCATGTCACAAAATTAAATAAGGTCTGAGATTGGCAATCATTCGTCTCTAATTAAGCAACAGGGTTGGCATGAAAACCAGTAGCCACTGCGGTCCTGACAATGACACAAAATTCCCACTAGAAGGGGTGAAAACCAACAAACCCCAGCTGGTCACAAAAAGGGCAAATGTTAAATCCATCCATCCTGCAATATCCTAACTACAGGGTCACGGGGGTCTGCTGGAGCCAATCCCAGCCAACACAGGGCGCAAGGCAGGAAACAAACCCTGGGCAGGATGCCAGCCAACACACACACACGGCACACGCTAGGGGCAATTTAGAATCGCCAATGCACCTAACCTGCATGTCATTGGACTGTGGGAGGAAACCGGAGCACCCGGAGGAAACCCACGCAGACACGGGGAGAACATGCAAACTCCACGCAGGGAGGACCCGGGAAATGAACCCAGGTCTCCTTACTGCAAGGCAGCAGCACTACCCACTGCGCCACTGTGCTGCCCGCAAATGTTAAATCTTTAAATAAAAATATTTATTTGGTTTGTGACACAAGAAGAGGAGCACAGAAAGCAATGACCTAAAAACAATCAATCCCAGGAGCAAACACAGTCCCAATATGAATTCCAAAAGAATTGTTGAAAAACAGAGCAAAATTTCAGAAAATCAGAAATATTCAAAAAAAATACCTCACCAATCACCTGGCACATTCAATGAACCGCATAGGACTGTGGATTTTCCTCAGCCTTTAAACTTCCTTCAGTTTGATGGGCAGGTGGCACTACCTTTTGAGGGACCACCCACAAAACACACGGTATGTAGAAAAAGATTCTTAAACATCGCCACACACGTGCGAATAGGAGGAAGCTGAGTGGACCAAAAGAAGGTAATTCCATGCCAGGCCAAGGGGTGGCGGGGTGCGCTAAACTTTCCTCTGTTTCCTCTGCATACCAGATACGGGAAATCCTGCCTGATTTCTCTACAAAGACGTCACTTCCGGTTCGGGCACCATCATGAAACATCACTTCTGGTCCCAGCATCCAAGATGACATCATTTCTGGGACCTGGTCTATAAAGACGCTATTTTAACTCAATGAATCAGTTCAACTTGAGAACTTCAGTGCTTGTTTAAGCCATTGCAGCCAGGTATATTATATGGGTGGCTGCCCCAAACCTTTCTGTGTGTCCGAGGCGGATTTATTTCACAACATAAAGAAACTAAATATATAGCAATGTTAACATAAGAAACATGAACAAAACAGATATAAATAAGAAATCTGAACTCCGGCCGTGGGGAGCATTCTGACTGAAACAATACAATACATACTGAAAGAAAAAGCATGTTTAATGGAATCCAAACAATGAGATTTAAATTAAATGATTTATTTTATAACATTTGACATTTCCTGTCATGTTTATTTCTTCACATGTATAACTGAAGACGAGTGTAATGATCAGAGCATTCAACTCTTTAGTCCCACATAATGCCACAAATGTTACAAGTTGACTGCAGGGACTCTGCATGGCACCATGATGGACAGTGAGCCAGCAGTGGGATTTCAGTCACAACCTTGTGAACAGTTGTCTTTAGCTCCCACACAGTGCAGCTTGCCAGCAGACAATCTGAACAAGAACCCAATGAAAATAAATTCCACACAAAAATGTCCATATCCATCCATCCTTTCACCTTCTGAAGCCGCTTATCCAAGGCAGGGTCACAGGGAGGCATTGGGTTACAAAGCAGGAACACTACCCGGACAAAGGCACCCGTCTACTGCAGGGTGAACACACACACACACAGAGGGCCTTAACATGCACTTTCATAAATCGGTTATTCACAGAAACTAAATTTCAAAAATGCCGTGTATCCACTTATTCCAGTTAAAGAAAAAACAGGATACTGGTCTCTGAGAAACCGCGTTAAAATATGAAATGGTCTCCCCGAGTAATCTGGTCACAGGTGAAGTCAGACATTTCCAAAAAACACTCACTTTATAATCCCTCCGCAGGTTTGATACTAACAGACTATAAATTTGGCACATCATTTCGGACATCTGCTTTGTGCAGGGCAAAAGTCATTTTTTCCCCAACAAAATTTTTATTGACTGTATTACAATTCCAGTGGGTCACAAGTTTACTTACATAAACTTTGTTAACTGCACCCTTAAACAGCTTGGAAAATTCCAGAAAAAATATCAAGCCTTTTTAGCTTCTGATAGCCAATTAGCCTAACTGGAGTGAACATGTGGATGTATGTCAAGGCCTACCATCAAATTCACTGCCTCTTTCCTTGACATAATGGGAAAAAAATCAAAAGAAAGCAGCCAAGACCTCAAAACAAAAAATTTTAAAAAATGTGGACCTCCCCATATCTGGTTCATCCTTGTGAACAATTTCCAAATGCCTGAAGGTTTCACGTTCATCTGTGCAAACAATAAAATCTTATATATAAACGTCTATGCATGGAAGTGTGTGCGTCTGTCAAAGAAAGCGACTTTGTCGCCAAAGTGAAACCGCCGAGAAAAGAGAAACTCGCTTAGCCGCTAATACACAAGCGAGGTGTGCACATCGGCAAAACAAGACCTCACAGGAGAGAGAAACTCGCTTAGACACTGACGTCGGCAAAACAAAATTGCCAAGGAAAGAGAACCTCGCTTAGCCGCTGACAGACAACGGAGGCAAGCATGACGGCAAAACGAAACCTCCGAGGAGGGAGAAACTCGCTTAGCCGCTGATAGGCAAAGGAGGTGAGCACATCAACAAAACAAAACCTCTGAGGAGACAGAAACTCGCTTAGCCGCTGAGACACAAGCAAGGCGAGCACATCAACAAAACGAAACCTCAGAGGAGGGAGAAACTCGCCTAGCCGCTGATACACAAAGGAGGCGAGCACATTGGCAAAACAAAACCGCCAAGGAAAAGAGAACCTCGCTTAACCGCTAATGCACAACTGATGTGATTGATTGATTGATTGATTGAAGTGCCAGAATCCATGGTTCCTGTAAGCCCAGGCTTTTTACAGCACAGGCTTACACAGCTAGTATAATAATAAACACCAAGGGACCATACAGCCGTCAAACTGATCAGGAAGGAGATACATTCTGTCTGCCTTTACTTTTTGATTAAGCCTTATATTTGTAAAACACAAGTAGTACTGGGGTGTTGTACCATGTTAGCCATAATGAATGTAGTGAAAGGTCACGCAAAATGACCCTTTTTATTGGCTAACTAGAAAGATTACAATATGCAAGCTTTTGAGGCAACTCAGGCCCCTTCTTCAAGCAACATGTAATGTTTACATCTTGCCCGAAGAAGGGTCAAGCCTGAGATGTCTTCAAAGCCTGCATAAAACACGAGAAAACTCTCACATTGGGCAGTGCTTCTAATCAGTTTCATGATGGGCTTAGACTGAGTAAAAATGTGCTGTTTTTCATGCACAGGAAATGTAACGCACTATTTGTAACGCATTACATTTTATAATGAATAACTATATTATGCATTGGGTTACTTTTTTGTAAATAACGAGGAATGTATCCAATTACTTGTTAAAGTATTAATCTCCCATACAGCTCAGAAAACAAAGGCTTCATGCCTGTTTTTGAATTTATGGTGGCCAAAGATGAAGTCTGAACTCTTTTTGCGAACTTTTGTGACATTGGAGCATTTCCCCCAAAGGCCTCACACATATAAACGGGGGGTTGGGGGGGTCGGGTATGGTTTAAGAAATCAGGTTACTCAGCTTATCTGGTTTGGTGTGTACATGTAAACACACTAACGGCCGGCCAGACAGACACATCCACGCTTGAAAGCAGAACATCGGAGGAGACCCATGCAGACACAGGGAGAAAATGCAATCTCCACACAGGAAGCACTTGGAATGTGAAGTTTGGTCTCCTAGTTGTGAACATCCCATGACCTGATAAAGCACAGCATTTGGAAATACAGTAAAACTGAAATTAGAAGGCAAGGCAAATGAAAAGGACTCTGAGACAAAAAAAAAAAAAATAACTAAATTGCCACGAACCAAATTCGAATAATAAATACAGCTGCTTTCACAGACACCCGAAGAATGTAACTGTCATTTGTTTTATCTGCTACAACCTCTAGAAAGATCAAGGGATTTCTCATGCAGAAAGAGCCGAGTGAACACACTTTACATATTAACAATATAAAAGACTGTCATCACTTGCTTTCAAACGCACTTTTTTTCCACGTTTAGTTCACAGAAACGAAAGAATCGCGCTACGGGCAGGAGGCTGCACATCATCATCTGCTGCAGTAGCGACTTTGAAACAGCCGACAGTCTTGTAACATTTATCTTTTATTCCGAGTGGTGAGAAACACAAACATAACATTTAAATATATAATTTGGAAAGTCCAAAAGCCTCTTCAAAAACGGTCACGAACCAGTCAGCTTAGACATAACAGTACTGTGTGTGTGTCTCATAAATAACTAAATGCCAACTGCTTTCCAACTGATTTCCGGGTTTGAAACGTTCTTAAAATTAATTTTTCTTACCTTTCTGTGAAGTAATTTCTACAGTCTCATCCCTATTTGAAAATGTGTTTTGGGATAACGTATACGTGCGTAAATCCAAACCTATGCTAATAAAGTATATCAGCTGTTTATTGCCCTCCGCAATTTCTCCTCTGTCAGCTGACTGCATAGGAAGTTTACGACAGCCCACGTGCCGTTGAGCAGAGATGCCGTAAAGCAGCGCGTCACTTGAGCAGCGCCATGTTCGGTGTGGCCGATCGAGTCTTCTCTGCTCAGCTTTGTCTTAGTCTGTATAAAGAAGTGATTAATACATATGTGGTTCTTATACATTGTTTATTTAAACGATGAAATATGTGTAAATATAGTGAGCATGTTATAAGTGTGAATGTTTTACAAAACTATTTGAATGTATTGACGTTTGTTGTCTGCTCAATGAGATCGTTACTTGCATGTCTCCCACAGACCAGTGATTAAAAAAACGTCAAACGTAACGTGTCGGAACAATGTAAGAGACTCTCGTGCAGCTGTCCTTACAAGCTGCCGTGGCTAAAAACTGTTTATTAATCGAGTGGTCTTTATTTTTTTCCTGTTTAATGCAGAATGTGTTACATACCATGGATTCAGAGAGTTCAGACCTCTTCACTTTTTAAAGCACTTGAGGTGATACTGAATTTGGGACTTTCATTAGTTGTCAGTTATAATCATCAACATTAAAAGAAATAAACTTTGAAATACATCAGTCTGTGTTTAATGAATGAATCTAATATACAAGTTTCACTTTTTGAATGGAATTACTGAAATAAATCAATTTTGTCATGATATTCTAATTTTATGACCAGCACCTGTAAATGGGATGCACCTGAGCCAAATTCCATGTGTCATAAGAAAGGGTCTCACTACTTGTGTCAATTGGGAATTTCAGTTTTTTTTATTGTTAATAAGTTAGTACTATTTTCTAAATTCCTTTTAACTTTAAAAAAATGAATGGATTTTAGAATAAAGCTGCAACATAACAAAATGTGTACAAAGTAAAAAAAGTGACTTTCTGAATCCACTGTGCATCAACGACAGAAGGACGGTGTGCCAGTAATGTTGTGTGCCAACTTCACTTTCCTTTGCAGTGCCCAGTATTCCTAAACTGAGTGGGAACCATGCCAATATAGCCAGTAAAGGTGGAGTCCCCCATAAAGCTGCAGAAGTTGGTAAGAATAAAGAGAGTAACTCAGGGTTTCCTCAGACCTCTAGGGAAGGGATTAAATTGATGAGCCTTCTGTTTTAATCATAACAAATTTAAACAAAAGTCTTAAACCACACACTCGTATATGAGGAAAGAAAAAAACAAAAAAGGCAGTCATAAACACAGTCATGGGGCATAAAAAAAGGAAGAGATAATCAATCACAACACTTCAGACCCCAATCTTAGCCAGTGCCAACAGGTGATTGATGCTAAAAAGAGCACTAAATTATACATATTTACGAGGAGAACAGGCATCCCGGGCGCGAAGGAGGATGACTTATTACCCCATGTGGTTTGGACTTCAGGGTCCATTGCAGTGATGTGCCCAGTTCACCACTGTACACAATGTCATTGGGGCAACTTCTGCTATTAAAAAAAAACTGCTTGGCCTTAAGAGACATAGCCCGCTGGATTAATGACAAAAAAAACGATAAAAAAAACTCTTAGCAAAAGAATAATAAGAGTTCGGTCCATTGCAGTTTTGATTCCTGCTGTGCCTGCAGGCTACAAGTTTTGCTCTTTATTCATTTTTTTAATTTGATGACTTGGCGTGTTATCCTCCTTGTTTTTATCCATACCTGTCACTGTATTCCGTCGTTTCCTTTTGGTATCCTCAGTTCTGCTCATTTTCCCCTCTTCTCAACTATCCTAACATAGTGTTGCCCCAACCTTCCACAAGGCCCTAAGAGCTCACGTGGCGTGTTGTCTGTGCTCCTCAGTCTCGTTTTATGCAGTGCTGTATTTAAAACTGATCAGTTTCTGGAAGAAGTTTCATTGTCTTTGAAAGATTTTGTTTCGAGTTTGTGAGCTCAGTTATGGAACGGATTACAAAGAGGTACCCTGGCACCAATCCTTGTGCAAACATTTAAAAAATGGTTTAAAAAAAATACAAAGATGGAGAATACTGATTGGCAATAATATGAGAAGATGACCTCTCAGTGTCAAAAGTGAAGACAGCTGTGAAGAAATTAAAGAACATGTGAAAGGACCGGACGCTTAAAGACAACAAGAGTCAAACAGCATTCTGGTGTTCACATCAGCAGTTTGCAAAGAGTGCAGTGCATTAGCTGTAAAGTGAAATTAAGAATACACAACATCTGTAAAATGAGAGAAGACCATTCAGTCTATCAGACTCATTTGTTTAGCTAGTAGACAAGGTGTCCCAATAAGAATAAGTTAAAAACATAAATTGTTTTTCTTTAAATACTTAATTTGCCCCACTTTTTGTATTTTAATGACAATGCTGCTACAGGGATTAATTGTCAATGCATACATAATATAAGAGAAACTCACAAAACTATTAGACATTTTTAATGAACAGTATGCAGAGCTTGTTCTAGTCATCTATGAACTTTCTGAAGGAGGCAGGTTACATGAGCTGTGACTATCCACAAACACACACAACACCTTCTAGAAATGCATCCATTGTGTCCACTTTTACATTTACAGTCCAAGACGACTTACAACATTTATGATACAATTGGTTACATTTCTTTTGGTTTTCCAATTGGAGCAAAGGCAAATCAAGTGACTTGCTCAGGGTCACAGAGTGTCAGAAAGCCAAAGCCTTAACCACTACGCCACACTGCCCTGCACGGTGTTACAGAGGATGGAGCTTGTCCTGGCATTACTGGTATATATGTACAGGGTGGTCCAGATCTATTTATGCAGACCCAGATCGTCTGGATGACTCTGATTTATGTGTGGACGATTCCAGTTCGGCGCGAAGACGATTCTTCATGTCGTCAGTTCGCACACTTCTCAATGGTCTGGGATTTTTTGGGTGATTTTCTATGTAATAAACTTAATAAGTTAGCATAATGAAAATTGCATAATTAGATCTGGACCACCCTATACAAGACTCAAGCATAAGGTTTTCATACCCAGGGGCCCTGCAGCAGTCCAGGTGAGGTTGACATTTTTTTTTAAGAATTTTTTTTTTCTTAAAAAAGAAAATCCAGTTTTAAATGTTGTCTATAAATTTCCTCACAAAGATTTAAAATAAACAAAATATAAAATGTTCTTTAATTGCTGTACAAAACTTGTCCTCTATCAATGAATTGACCAGAGCTGCACTTTTCAACCTTTGCAGTACCCACGCAACTGTCGGGCGATAAGCAAATTAACAAAAATTAATAAATAAGTAACATGGGAAAAAGTAGCCCCTAAAAGGAGAATTGATTACACAGTGGCTGAACCAGAGCCTCCATACTAGGACACAGCATCATGACAGTGCAGTTTTAGGACATAATGTCAGACGTAGAATGGAAATTGAAGTCATGGTTAGGGTGGCTAGGGTTTAGTACCATAAGCACAGTAATGTCAGTTTTAGGGCAGACATTAAGGTCAGTGTTTACTGTGGACAGGATCCACATCCTCCATGGCATAAACTTTACAGCTAACATAAGACGTCCAGTTCCATACATACGTATTTTATACTTTAACTTGTAATTGTTTTTTCTTCAAACTGCATACATATACAGTACATAGCTGCAATCGCCTTGCCGTTCAAGATTTATTTTTCTGTCCACACGTATAAAAGTTTCTCCTGCATATACACTCATATGAAAAAGTTTAGGAACCCCTCTTAATTATTTGGATGTTTGTTTATCATTGGCTGAGCTTTCAAAGTAGCAACTTCCTTTTAATTTATAAAATGCCTTATGGAAACAGTAGTATTTCAGCAGTGACATTACGTTTATTTGGTTAACAGAAAATATGCAATACGGATCACAACAAAATTAGACAGGTGCATAAATTTGGGCACCCCAACAGAAATATTACATCAATACCTTTTGCAAATATAACAGCCTCTAGACGTCTCCTACAGCCTTTGATGAGTGTCTGGATTCTGGATGGAGGTATTCCTGACCATTCTTCCATACAAAATCACTCCAGTTCAGTTAAATTTGAGGGCTGCTGAGCATGGACGGCCTGCTTCAAATCATCCCATAGATTTTCGATGATATTCAAGTCAGGGTACTGTGATGGCCATTCCAGAACATTCTACTTCTCCCTCTGCATGAATGCCTTAGAAATCTGCAAACTGTGTTTTGGATCATTGTCTTGTTGGAATAGCAAACCCCTGTGTAACTTCAACTTTGTGACTGATGCATGAACATTACCCTGAAGAATTTGTTGATATTGGGTTGAATTCATCCAACCCTCGACTTTAACAAGGGCCCCAGTCCCTGAACTAGCCACGCAGCCCAACAGCATGATGGAACCTCCACCAAATTTGAAAGTAGGTAGCAGGTGTTTTTTTTTTTTTTTAAATGCAGTCTTCTTCTTCCGCCAAGCAAAGCACTTTTTGTTATGACCAAATAACTCAATTTTTGTCTCATCAGTCTAAAACACTTTGTTCCAAAATGAACCTGGCTTGTCTAAATGAGTATTTGCATACAACAAGCGACTCTGTTTGTGGTGCGAGTGCAGAAAGGGCTTCTTTCTCATCACCCTGCCATACAGATGTTCTTTGTGCAAATTGCGCTGAATTGTAGAACGATGTACAGATATACCATCTGCAGTGAGATGTTCTTGCAGGTCTTTGGAGGTGATCTGTGGGTTGTCTGTAACCATTCTCACAATCATGCACATATGCTGCTCCTGTATTTTTCTTGGCCTGCCAGACCTGCTGGGTTGGTTTGACAGCAACTGTGCCTGTGGCCTTCCATTTCCTGATTCCATTCTTTACATTTGAAACTGACAGTTTAAACCTCCGAGATAGCTTTATGTAGCCTTACCCTAAACCATGATACTGAACTATCTTTGTTTTCAGATCTTTTGAGAGTTGCTTTGAGGATCCCATGCTGTCACTCTTCAGAGGAGAGTCAAAGGAAAGGAAGCACAACTTGCAATTGACCACCTTAAATACCTTTTACCACTCATGATTAGACACGCCTGTCTATGAAGTTCAAGGCTTAACAAGCTAATCCAACCAATTTGGTGTTGCAAGTAATCAGTATTGAGCAGTTACAGGCATTCAAATCAGCAAAATTACAAGGGGACCCACATTATTGTACAGCCAGTTTTTCACATTTGATTTATTGTCATATAACTAAATACTGCTTCACTAAAAATCTTTGTTCAGATAACACCCCAGTACTCAGATGTTCCTAGGAAATGAAAAACATACCACTGTTATCTTTTTTGTTTAAAGTAAATTATTATGCAGGCTGAGAGGGGTTCCCAAACTTTTTCATATGACTGTACAAACATGAACCCTTAAACTGAACTGACATCAAGTTGCTGTGCTGTGAGACTTCAGTTCTCCTCTCATGGGGTCCAAAGTAACACCTCATTTCACTCCCCATCTAATCCACGCTTGGAGTGAGCTTGGCCATCTACCACACACAGAAACCAATGGATTTTTGGGAAATGAGTTTCATCTCTCACTCAGGTCATTTAATATTCATAAATTCTTAATTCTGTAAGCATTTTAGATGTTATTTTTATTACAGTTTTTGAAATTGTTCCATTATCAAGTATGATAATAGGATGCATATCTGGGGGGTATATCTGGATGAAAGTCATTACTTAAATCAAGCGGTATATTTAGGAAATTGGTACACCAAGAATCATCTAACTTTGTATGTCAAGACAGAAAATGATACTTGACTTTAGGAGGCAGAATTCTTCATGTTCTGGAAGGAGGAGGTAGAAATATAGACTGCATATAAATACTTAGGAGCTATCCTTAGTGATATTCTTAATTAAAACATTAATACAAAAATATATTTTCTAAACTCACTTATTTCTCCTCCATAAACTCAGACTTACTCATTTTGCCCTTTATCGCAGTGTCCTCCAGTCTGTCACCACCTTCAGCTTCATCGAGTGGTTCAATAGTCTCACGAACCAACATTTAAAAAGTCCAGCAGATTACTAAACATGCTGGTAAAGTTATTGGGGCAGAGGAAGACGATTTGATAAGTGCGTGTCAGAGGGAATGTTTAAAACACACTCGATTGAGGGCAGACCCTCCATTAGACGCAGAACTGAATATCAGTAAATTGGGGCGGCCAGTCACTTTAAAAGCTTGCCTAAACCACATCCAGATATTCAGATCTTCTCAGAGCCAAACATCTTTTTAATAAAGACTATCAGAGAAAGAGTGAGAGGGGAGTTTGGGAGCATGCATTAATATCAGAAAAACTTAAAAAAAAAAAATCCAAAAGTGTAGCGTTTGTGTATCATGTACCCATTTTAGGCAAAAACTATCAAACTGTTGAAAAAACAGATTCTTTGCTAACTACTTCTAATAATGTCAATATTTTAGAATTTTTGTGTAGGTTTTAACCTGTCTTGTCTGTTTTATTTCAGTTTTGCTAGTAGATGCAACTGAGAAGTTGTGTAGACATGATGAAAGGAAAACCTTGACATTATCAGACTAACGGACAATTTACATTGAAGGACAAAGACAAATGTTTACAATTATTCCTAATAAAATAAACATATCTAAAATTTGATATTAGTGTTCAAGAATTTTAATTAACAATTTCTGTTAAAATTCATCATTCCTTAAAAATTAACTAAAACAGCAGGCTGAACTCACAAGCAGAACTGCACAGCCATGAAGCAGACTCAGCCATCACATTAAGTTATTATCCTCTTTTTTCACCTGAAGTAATAACTAAGGTTTTTTTTTTTTTTTCTTCTTCTTTTGATAGAATTCATATGTATCCGTATAATTTTTATAAATTAAAAGTATGGACATTTAGGCTTTCTACTTGTCACACAACCAAGGATAAAAGGGACCAAAGCTGAACTTAACAAAAGACCAAGGGAACAAAAATCCTTAAATGATCAGACAGCTATCTTCAAGAGTAGTGCCAGTAAAACAGAGCAACCTGGAACGTAATCAAAGGCAGCCAAGGTGTTAAAACAAGGAGCCCCCACGGTCTTACCAAGCCAAGGAAGAAAGTGAAAATGTTTTACAAGAGGAAAGAGGTGAGACTTCATAAAGAGAAGAGAAAGAATTTAATACACTGCCTGACCGAGTAAAGGATTCTAAAGGAGATGCAAAGAAGCAGCACAGCCTTAACCAGAACAGCAGACTGTCAGAGAGTTTGGTATCAGGAGACGTTCAGCACTCAAGGCTCCCGGGGAAGTAGATGGCACCCTGGAAGATCTGATCTCTGTCTCTATAAAGCTCATTTTTCAATTCAATAAACACATCAAGGAGACATGTGGCCTCATATTTAATTTATAAATGGCAAACCAGTCAAACATCCACAATGCTACTGGGTACCTATCATATGTTTATGTAATTATGTTCTAAATAGAAGCGAGAAGGTGGACCGAGTACAGAGACATATGTGAACATCTATGTGCAGTAATGATATATTATGCAACATTAACTTATTCAATAAGAATATACACACATTAAATATAATACAAATTATATATATATATATTATATATATATATATATATAATTTGTTCTATTCTCTTCTGATTAAAGTATAAAAAAGAGTATTTTTATTAATCAAAACAATTTTAGTACTACAAAGAGATATGCCCAATTTTACAATTAACATTGCAGTCAACTGATTGTATTACTAAATTACAACCCAACACTTCCAAAACACACAAAAAAAATAAAAAATAAAAAATGACAGTGATGCAGGAGCAAGTAACAGAGGAACAGGGCTGCCTGCACCGGTCAATCAGGCCAACTTCCCTTTCCAAAGTGTATTATCTGACATTTTAAATGAAGCCAATGCTCTGTCTAGAAATGAAACCATTTGTTCAGATGTTTGGTCATCATGTGCAAAGTACAAAACAATTCTTACTTGAATGCTCATCCGAATGGATTACATAACCACTCTGTTGCGTGCCCTGAAATAAAAGATTGTGTTAAAATACAGAACATCGCATTGTTTAAGTGAAAACCTAAATCAGCTTAACACAGAACCTTTACTCTCTCTGATATCTATCACCTCAGGTACTGTACAATGGAGATCTCAGTTTCCTTAGAAAAATTCCATTCATTAATGCAAAACTCAAAACAATAACACTTTTTTCAGGTACAAGATATTTAATTTAAAAGGTTTGTGTCTGGTGATATATTTGCAAGGCTGGTTTTGAATACAAATTTGAAGAAAAAAAAAAAAAAAACACCTCACAACTCTTTTCAAAATATTAATATTTACAAGGTGCCTTTTGCAAGTGTGGAGTGCATGGTACTAATAATTACACAGGACTGTGAAGACCATATTGTATTTTTTGTGTTTATGTATTCTGTTCATTATGAAATGTGCAAATGTGACCATAGTATTTATCCATCCACCCATTTTCCAACCCGTTGAATCTGAACACAGGGTCACGGGGGTCTGCTGGAGCCAATCCTAGCCAACACAGGACGCAAGGCAGGAACCAATCCCAGGCAGGGCGCCAACCCACCGCAGGACACACACACTCACACGGGACAATTTACAACCATAGTATTTAATGCAGACAATTTATTTGATTACTGTACAATTCTTAATACTCTTGATTTTTGAATTTGTAGGCTCTGCATGCCTACTCCACCTGTTGAAACATAAGACTATGACATGGCTTTGTGTTTAAAATTACTACAATCATAAAATACCTAATGACATAAAAAGAGGGAGAGTGGGCCTTCATGAATCTCATTTACATACAAAAAAACTAATATAACCAGCAAAACATTTCAATTACTTGAAATCCCAGAGATAACAATTCTGTGCTAAAGTCTTTATTTACAACACATCAGACCAAGATACTGCAGTAATGCTGGAGGAAGAGGGATGGGAAAAAAGGCAAAGTAATTACAGTTGGGAACCTTGCATTTATGTACATGGCCCCTAATTAAAGCACTGTACACCAGGCACAAGTGTTTGCAGACATCGGATTTTTCCTGCTGGTTTACTTCATTCTGTAATTATACACATGTACCAATATGGTGCCTGGGTTTGAAATCATTCTGCATATGTCTGGGGTTTTAGTCAACTGTTCTTTTTCTTTTGGATTTCTGCCCGTTTCACAAAATCCACTGATCTTCAAGTGGACCTGTGCAGGACCGCCTGTATACAATAAACATGAAACCTTAACATGTGCCAGCTGTTTAACATAAAGCATCTTTCTGTAATGAAAACCACCGCATGGCACTAAAAGTTGCAGATACCTATAAACACTTACACAGAGTATTATTACTGTTAGAGCACAGGCAGGTGAAGTAATCTGCTCCGGTTCTGAGAATGAACTGACAGCCTTGTCAAGATTTACAGCCAAAGGTCTTAACCAGAACTATATAAGAACATAAGAAATTTGACAAACACAAGGAGACCATTCAGGCCATCAAGCTGGTTTGTTTAGCTAATGGCTAAGCTGTCCCAATATCTCGTCCAGACACTTCAAGGTTGTCAGCGTACTGCAGTCTGAAAAAGTAGTTCTGAAATACAATCTACATTTCTGGCATGTTAACATGCATTTTCTTAAAAGATGAAAACATAAATGATCTGCCATCCACTACTCACATAATATGTTATGTCCAGTTTCAAGCCAAAGTACCAGAAGGTGTCAGAACTATATGGTACCTGTTGATGTCATGTAATTCTAAAATTTTTCTTTCTTTCTCTTTATATTGAACATATAAAACATCTAAAAGCTGACCAAAGTCCTCTGAATAAAAGCTAACAGAAAGAAATAAAAACAAGTTAAAGAAAAGTTTATGCATAAATACACGTATACCAACACACAAATTACTTACACATACATGCACAAGAATAAAATGAACACAGTATAAACAATATGAATAGAACATTTTAAACACTCAATCTCACATGCTAAAAAACAAGTGAATAAAAGTGCTTTTTTAGGTTTAAAAAAAAAAAATAAATAGAAGTATGAATCGTGGGAGCCAGCCTTATTGTGAGTGGCAAGTTGTTCCACCGTTTAACACCAGCCACCACAAGGACATGATTGCCCTTAAGTTTCTGCCATGCACGTGGGACGGTAAGCATTAACTGATCTGAAGAACCCAGTTGCCTGGCTGATTAATATGGATCAAGAAGATCAGCTAAGTAAGGTGGAGCTGACCCATGTAGGGTTTAAAAAAAAACAAACAATAGAATCTTAAAATTCATCCCAACTACCTGGGAGCCCATGAACAATGTGAGCCTTCACCCCACAACAAACCGGTGCTGGTCAAAACTCTAGTAGCTGCAGTTGAGACAGCATCACACTGCAAACCACGACACACAGGGCATCACAACAATTCAGATGAGGCTTGAAAAAAGTATGAATGAACTTTTCTGGGTCATTAAACAACAAACTGCTAGACTTTGTTAAGTCAAGTTGCTTGGTTTTTAACCACAGCACTGATCCGTTTGTCAAATTTAAAATCTGAATACATCATCACCCTGAGATTTTTAGAACATGGCTTTAAGTACCAAACAAGTGGACCTAATGTGCAAGCAATGTTTTGGATAACACTGGGTTGACCAAATAAATTAGTCAAAAAGTCAAGTTATTCTAAGTGCAATAGTTTTAGTGCCATCCAGGTTTTTATATCGCCTTAACACTTAAAAAGCTTGCCACCAACTCCATTTTACCTGATTGCAATGGTCACATTTTTTGACACATACCATTATCTTATATATCTCATGCTTCAGTCTTCATACAGGGTGATTAACACAGAAGCTGCCAGTAGTACATAGCTAATGAAAAGCTGGTTCCGCTGAGCAGACACTATTTGACCAATGGGGGTTAAACAGCAAAAAAGTTTACATCAAGTTACACTGAAACACAATGTTTTACACATTAATGTCAGAGCAATAAAATGCACATGAGGCTACTTGCATCCTACAGTATTTTTTAAAGAAGCAATTTAATCATAAAAAAAAGTACACACTACCAGGTGACTTTATGCAAAGTATTTGTCTGTTGTGAAAGACTGCTGCCTCATATAGAACATGGAGCCGTGAAGGTTTATACGCTGTAACTTGCAAGTCCCTTTAAATTGGGGTGTCCACACTTTTTCGGCTTGCGAGCTACTTTTAAAATGACCAGGTCGAAATTATCTACCTACATTAAAAATGATATACAGGGGGTCCTCAGCTTACGACACAGTTCCGTTCCTACAACAGTGATGTAACCCGAATTTTGGTGTAAGTCGAAACACACTCTAGCCTAAGTCACTTACCTATCTTTCACATTTGCAAAATCATAATCTAGAACATAAAAACACAAAATCTAAGCCTCAGAAAAAGAACATAAATACTGTACTATACACTGTACTGTAGTAACAGAAAAAATGAGTGTAAAAAAATCCTTACATTTATTCCTTCTCATGTTTCAATTTTTTTATTTTTTTTTATTTTTTTTTTTTTTTAAAGTTTTTATGAGAGTGAGCGTTGTAAACTCGAAACGTATGCCGAGATGTTGTAACCCGAGGACCCCCTGTGTGTGTGTGTGTATATATATATCTATATCTATATCTATATCTATAGATATAGATATATAGATCTATATTTATATAGATAGATCTATATCTATCTATGAGCGGGGACCCAAAAATAACCGGAATTTTGTTGGTTAGGTTGGTACTTATAGTATGTGGTTGGGCCACTAGGGCGATCTAGTTAAATTCCTCACAAGTCAGTCTGCCAAGTGCCATCAGTCTGGAAGGTCGTGCTTGTGTTCAGTGAATTTTGTAAAAGTAGTTTTGTGCAAGCGTCGTTTTTTTTGTTTTTTTTTACGATGGCCGATTATCGTGAGCAACGCGCGGCAGTGAAATTTTGTTTTCTTCTTGAAAAAAGTGTTGCAGAAACTATTGTTATTGAAATGGTATGACAACCCTGAACCACCCACCCTACTCACCGGATTTAGCTCCGTGTGATTTCTTTTTGTTCCCTCGGATAAAAAAAGACTTGAAGGCGTTTTGCTGACGTCGAAGAGATAAAACAAGAAACGACCAGA
>JANRMT010062822.1:30654703-30714385 GCA_026402145.1 Polypterus bichir lapradei | reverse complement strand
ACACAAACAAAAACACACACTTTATGTGTAGTTGCTTAAATCAAAACAGTACTGTGGTCACCTATCTTTCAAACTTGGCCCACTGTTTTTCTTTTCTCTCTGTTTATTTTTCAGACTTTCTTGAAGAGTTGTCATTTTTATTTTAGATGGTGATAAAGAGGTTTGAAAACAAAATTTATAAGTTTGCCACTATTTTTCCACAGGAAATCTAGCAGGTGGACTCATATCCCATTAAATTACAATTTTTGTTACTTTCCCCCTTTATTCTTTCTTTTCAGACTTTTGAAGAGTATTTGTAAAAGGTTACCTCAGGCTGGATAATTAGCTTAGGGAAGCTTTCTACTAGAGAAATTACTGATTAAAAATGCTGATTATTAATTCAAGTATCTTTGCACATATACTGTATAAAAATCAATTCTCAGCGTTTACCATAAGAGTACACTTCTGTAGACAGCACCATGTCTATCATATTTGGACCAGTAAGCATCTGATTGACAATGCATGTCTTCTTGTATTTATTTACTGAGTAATGAACTGACTGATGAAGATTAACTATATGTTAAAGAAGGTTATGAAAGTTAAATATACTTGTGAAAAAATGATTTTGTAAAGTTTTCTCTCTCACTAGATATCTACCAATGAATGTAACCAATTTAAGGACAATTCCAGTAGTTCTAGAAATGACATTTTACAGGGTTCATGTTCATATTCTATATCTGTAGTGGACCAAGCTTGTTTTACTATGTATAGAGACTTGCAGATTTATCTCTTGCTTGGTACTGCATTGTAGCACTATCAAACACTTAAGTAATTTAGTTTTAAAACAGTTCATAGCCATTAGCACATTTTCTAAACAGCTTATCCAGAAAACCAGTACTCATCAGGAATCAACAATGGACAGAGCAAAACTCCATCTCACAGGGTGCATGTGCACACACGAAATCTCATTTCTAACCACACATACAATTTTGCAGATGCAAATTAATCTAACCACATAATTTTTCAGATGTTTAATTATAAAAAAAAAAAACAACTTAACCACTCAAATGTTACCTGTGCAGAAAACCCACTGAAAAATGAATACCAAAAGTGAACCAAAGTGAAGGCAAAGTTCTTGTAGAAGAAATATCGAAGAAACTTGCACATCCGAATATAAGACCACCTTCCATGGACCAAGAGCAGTCTTTCCAAAAAGCGGAACTGGGCAAAAGCATAATCACTGGACATGACTGCCTGCATACCCTCTTGTCCACTAATTCCAACTCCAATGTCAGCAGCTGCAGAGAGACAGAATTTTAAGTTTAGACTATTTATAATACATGTAGGAACTAGTAACAGATGCAACTTTGAAGCAAAATAATTTTGAATCAATATTTTATACTCAAAATGGCTTACTAAATACTTTACTGAACAGTATCATTCTAGAAAGAAATGTTTAATTGAGAATCAGTTTCAGAATTGGGTATTTAAAATAATGTAAACTTGGATCTAGGAATGAGACCTTTTATTCAACAAAAAAAACTAAAGTTATTAAATTGAATCATGCGAATATAGTTTCTTCATCTGTAAAAAGAGTCAAATCTATTATGGTTAATCTGATGCTTTTTAAAACTAGCAAACAGATTTCACGGAATGGTAGCAATAAAATAAAGGTCAACAAATTACTACTTTTTAACCTCCTTTACTTGATTAAATTGTGTATAGATGGATCCCAAATATGTTTGGTTACATTCAAAATCAGGGCATTTCAAAATGTGGCAGAAAAGAAATGGTCAGCTGTTATAAATAAAAATCGTGTGCTTGTGTAGCATCCTTATTAAGATGACTAAATGCAGAAACAATGTATACACACATTTGTGTTTTTATGTGGCAAAGTAGTAAAATGTTTGGGGAGTTGGGAAGCAGCTGAGGGACATCTGGAGACTCAGTGGGCCTGCATGAAACAGATTCTCTCCTCTAGTGACAAAAATCTTGATAGATGTATTGCAGTTTGTTGTGAGAAAAGATTAGCCTGTCCTTTCTTGTTTATTTGCAGAGCTGATCTTCAGAAATGAGGTTTTAAACGTTCTTTAACATATCTCAACATAATGAGTTATTTTAATCTGTAGAACAGCAGTGGAAGCCAACTAGCAAATGTTTAAGCCTCGTTTACTGCTTAAGCCCTCAGCACAACATCGAACTGACTAGCCCCCTGAGCTTCAGAAACATCTCTGCAGTACTGTTAATATGGCAGAATGTTTAAATCATCAATATCAATGTTTACTGTCAGACAGTCTGGGTTTTCATTGGTGTGTCTAGATGGCACAATCAACAGGAATAATACAAATGTTTAAGTAAACTATGCACCATAATGTTTTTAAATAAATGTTGTTTAAAGCATGCTTTGTAGTATAGTGTCTACATTAAGTTTTTAAAAAAATGCATATGGAACATTATGAAGAGGTGAAGTTGGCAATCACTAAAAAACCCCAAAAGGTCTGCTGAAAATAACATTACTCATGATCATAAAAGGCAGGAGAATGTAAACAAAAACTTTCATGTCATTTATACAAGAGTCTGACCAGAAACTTTTTTACTTGAAGAAAAAAATAAAACTGTTAAAACAAACAACAAAGACAGAAGACTGACAAACTATTACCCTTATTGCACATGCAGACAAGGTTCTGACTTTGATGACATTAGAATGACTACTGAACTTAAAGAATGGTGTGGAACTAACACTGGCATAATACAAGATAATTCAAATGCCCTGTCCTGCTAGATTCAAATAATGGATACAAACACTGAAACATGTATCTAGTACATAAACACTAAAAGTAATGAGAAGTTTCAGAACACAGGTGGAGTTTAACACCAAGGAGGGATAAAGACAAGTTTAAAGCCATCTTTCTAAATGCAAAAGCAAAGTTGTTACAAAAGAAAGGCATCACAAGATCATGTTAATAAAATTAAAATGAGGAATTGTGCTGATATTCAGGATACAAAACACATGGATACCTTCAGAACAGGTAAACTACAAGCCTTAAAAAGACTTAAGCCAGCCTTCCAAAAAACTCAAATTTTAGAATTAACCAAATTAATGTTTACATTCCTGGAAAAAAAAAAATCTAAACAGGAAAGTTGAAATAGAAGGTTACAGAAGTTTACTAAAAATCCTTTGGCAACAAGAGTTTAAAAAATAGATTAGAAAATAAATACAAAAATAATCATAGAATGCAAGCAAATGCATTTAAACCACATCTGCCTAACAGGCACTAGCAAACCGATTAAAACTAAAATTAATATTCAGCATAATGAATGAGGAAAGGAAGAAAGTAAAGAATAACTGTATAATGTTCTGTGCCTTAGTACTGCAAAGACCTCTATACTCTTTTCAAACAGGAAAGCAACTTACAGCCATATAATAAAACTGTTGGAATAATGGATGAGTGTCATAACTTGCATGTCAAATACATTTTTTTAGCCAGCAGATTAACCAGTTTACTTTAACAATTAAGCTGCACAATGTTCATGGGCTGTATCACAACTCTGCTGCACAAATATTTTTGAAAAGGAATAAGAGAAAACAACAATGAAATGTGTGAAGTAAAATTAACTTATTTCTTAAATTCAGAATCTAGAGAGAATACATTACTGTGTTAAAGATTGCTTCATGTAATTATAGTCCTGATTAAATCATGCAGAGATAGACAGCGAGAGCAAAAACGTTTTCACAGCCCTCCTGATATTCAGCATGGCACCACATGATGCTTACTTTTTATCATGTTTACATCATTGGCTCCATCCCCAATCGCAAGTGTAACAGCTTTTTTGTACTTTTTGACAAGATTCACCACCATTGCTTTCTGTTTAGGTGTAACTCTGCAACAGATAACAGCACTACACTCGCAGGCCATGTCTACAAAGTCAGACTGCAACTGCTCTTTTATCAAATCTTCCTTGTGCTTGGCTTCTTGTTGACTAAATTCCTCTTCTTTAGACTTTGGTCGTCTCAACCTCAATTTCTTCTTCTTTTTCTTTTTCTCATGAAGAATGTCATTCTATTACAATAAAAAATAAATTTATTAAACAAAAAGGCAGATGACATTACTCTATAGATATTAAAAAGGCATAAAGTTATTTAGTTGCCCACATTCAAAATATTGCTGTTCTGTTTTTATCCTGACTTTTTACTTTGCACATTTTCAAGGCAAAGAAAAGAAAACAAAAAAATTTTTGTTAGACTGAACTTTTGCGTCATTGGCCATCGTTTCATGTGTTGTATGGGAGAGGTTGAGATGCCAGACTTGCATCTGACGATTGAGCTGTCATGCAACTGGAAAAACTTCTGTCATGTCAGAAATTTCAGTCAGCTGTCTTGTAGTGCAAGCATTCTTATGACTAGATTTTCTGATGTCACTATCAAATTTAATTATGGATCAATCCCAGTATATTTTACATTGAGTATTTCAATTATCATACTTTCATCAACACTTTCGGCTAAATTTCTTTTTTCTATAAAGTAACCAAATTTTAATTAAATCTATCAAGGCATTTTTGAGAATTTGGGGTATATAGTTTTTCTAGTCACATATGTTTCTATGTCACATAGTAAGAACATTGAAGAGGCTGTTGACTGCACAACTGATTACAACTTCTGTATGGACATTGTAGTTCCAGTAAGAACAGTACGCTGCTATGCTAACAACAAGCCATGGATTACAAGTGAAATCAAGGGCCTATTGAACAAGAAGAAAAGGGCTTTTAAAGCTGGTGGTCAGCATGAGCTCAAGCGCGTGCAGAAGGAACTCAGAGTCCAGCTCAGGGCGGCGAAGGAGCAGTACAGAAGAAAGCTGGAGCAGAAGTTGCAGAATAACAGCATGAAGGAAGTGTGGGACGGGATGAAGATCATCACTGGCTGCAGCTCGAAGCGAGATGCCACCATCGAGAGAGACGTGGAGAGAGCAAACCAAATGAACAGTGTCATCTCCAGGCAGAGGAGTAGCTTCAGTGACAGACTTTTGTCACTGTCTTGCTCCACTGACAGACTGAGGAGATCGCTCCTCCCCCACACTATGCGACTCTTCAATTCTACCTGGGGGAATAAATTCTAAAATTATTCAAAGTTATTGTCTGTTTTCACATCCATTTTTATTACTCTATTTTTTTTTTTTTTGTATCAGTATACTGCTGCTGGATTATGTGAATTTCCCCTTGGGATTAATAAAGTATCTATCTATTGTAAGGGGGTTTTACCCCTAAATATTGATATATATTGGAATTTTCTAATCAGATACCTACCATTTTGTTTGATGAGCGAGTCAGTCAGTCAACTTTGCATTTTTTATAATATATATATTTTATACAGAAGAGTAAAAATATAAGTATACCAAGGACTTGTTGTACAATAGAATATCTAAAAGCAACAAAAAGATTTTTTATAGATATTTTGCCCAAAGTTTCAAACAAAATTTAGACCCCTAGTCACAATTCAGTCCTGCCTTTTGACATATCCCACATCCACAGTTAAGACCACAAAACACAGACAGTTAAAAACTGCTTTCTCAAAAAGAAAAAAATATATATATATTTATAGGTTGTATCAAAGGATGAACATATCATTACTTACCAACCAAGACCCAGTAATAATTAAAGCATTTTTTTTATTTTCTGGAAAAAAAGGATCATATCTCTTTTGATTCCCTGTGGTGACCACTTCCATGTTTCTTCTGTTTTCTTGTCTAATGTTTAGTAACTCCCTGCAAAAAAAAAAAAAATAAATATACCAATTCAGGGAAGACATGTTTCCACTGGGAGCGATCATTAGAAAACATAACATTATTATTCACTCTAACACAGGAGATATTTGGCTATTAATTTCTTGAAGACCAAATGACATTTCTCTAATTGTATTTTTAATTAATTACATCAGTAAGTTAAGACTGGATGGATAAGAACTTCTTGTCTCCGAATAAAGAAAAAACAGAAATGTTTATTGGGAGGATGTGATACAAACTGTAACAACATTCTGTCACTTTTTAACTCTGTGAAATGTGAAAAACACTGAAGAAAAAAAAATTCTCATGTTGCATAATCCACAAGTACATCTATTCGTATGCTCAAAATATGCAAAAAAATATTTCTAAAAAAATGAATACTTATTCAATGTGTAAAATAACTGCAAAAGGCGCATCCCCATAAAACTGTGCTTTTGAATTAAAGATCTGCCTCTCCCCATCATTCATTGGTAAAGAAGCCTGTATTCAATTTAAAAGCACTGTATTAAAGTGCCTTGAGCATGGAAAAGGCACTATATAAATAAAATGCATTATTATGAGAGATTTCTTTCCTGTTCCTGAATTTTTGAGAAGCATTAATAATATTTCAGCTAAAAAAGTGAACAAACTTTGTAATGGATAATGGAGTGTGTGTTATGTGACATGAATTACAATGGAATTTTTTCTCTTTATCCGTGGATTTTTTTTATTTTTTTTTTAATTGTTTGCGGTTTTTCTGCAATGGTTTGGCTCCCATTCTATTAGTATCTTTGTTATGTACTTTCTCCACAAAAACACGAGCCTGAAATTTTTCCTTGGCCATCAGTAGAAGCCAAATCGGGTAACATGAAAAAAATATTTTTGGCTGGTGTATACCTTTAAATGGCCAAGGCCCTGTTTGCATATCTGAAATTATTATTACTTTTAAACCGGAGTGCATATCATATATACTCACGTATAAGTTGGGTCTTGAAACCCGAAAAATCGATCTTAAAATCAAAGATGTTTAATTTAAAACCAGCTTCATATCTTCTTCTGATCGAATGCTCCATTGTAGATATGGGATGCTCTTACGATAAAGGTGTATGAGGGTGCGAGATACAAAAAACACAAATCAGTGCAAACGTTGCTTCGGAATAGTTTGGGTATTACTGTGTGGTCACGTAGGCACAATACACAGGAATAAAAAAAAAAAAAAAGTCAGTGTGCTCCATGGTTCACTCTCTCAGGAGGGCGTTACCATATCAAAATCTCTTGGACCAACAGCACAAGTTTTCTGCATTCGACTTATACGACCAACATTATAAAATACCAGGAATTGTATGGTAAAAATCAAGTCCCGATTTATCCGCAGGACAACTTATCCGTGAGTATATACGGTATTAAGATCTCAATATACTGGGCGTCTTTAGATTCCAAGGACAAACACAAGTGAGAGTTTAAGCTTTTAGTTACAGGGCCCCGAAGCTGTGGAGTGATCTGCTTGCTTATATAAGAGAAGCCCCTTCAGTCTCAGCTTTTAAATTCAGGCTAGAGACTCGTGAGTTTAGTCTAGCATACCCAGACTGTAGCTGCATCTCCTTTTGTTAGTCATTTGCACAAAAATAACTAATACGGTATTTATAAACCGTTAATGGGGGGGGGGGGGGGGGGGGGGGGGGGGGGGGTTCTTAGTGACTTGATGTGGTACTTGGTGCCAAATGCTCTACTGCCAAGCAGTTCTCCTACCCATTGAAAGGACATCGGAGATACTGGGAGCACTGGATTCCTCAAATAGAAATATTCTGTCATCAGATTGGACAGCCCAGCACTGAATGCCCAGGAGGGGATGGGCAGCTAGTTGGCTGAGGTCTCTATCTCTCCTCCATTGTCAGCTGGCCATAGTTCAACAATTAAATGGACAGAGATCATTGGCTTCCATTTAGGTTAATTCAGTTTCTACTTTTTTCCCTGTGCATTTTAACAAATTTTTATCTTTAGATGTAATTCTGTTTTTAGTAAAATCTACACTTGTGTCACACTTGTCAATCTGAATGGGCACTCCATGAAGGACGCTATACAAAATTTTACTTAATTAAACTAAACTTGTGCACAGAACAGATTTTTTTCTATTAGAGCACAACAAAAAATTAGTACCTTTTATGTTCAATGAAGCTGCCGAAATTGAACTATTCCTCCAATAAATTGAATGAAATGCAATAATAAATGCTATTTCAAAGGAGTATAAACTAAAATACAAAGCAACTATAATATTAAGAGTCTATAAGCAAGAAACCAAGGGCAAAATATGGCTTTTTTAAACTAAGCAATGAACAGATGCAGTATTGAAACTTAGATAAACAGGATATGCATACATTTTTGGGTGTTGTCTAAATGCTGTGCTCTAAACTAGTAATCTTTATGTTCATGTTTTGGATTACTAAGCATACATTAAAATTTGTTTTTCTTCGTGTTTGACATTTTATAAACGTTATATAATAAAATATTCCATGTAACCAGCCAAAGACACAAACAAAAGGTTTTTGTTCATGGTGATAAAGCTTGATAGAGGGGAGAAAAGAAAAACAAACTTTGACCAAACGCTACCTACATAGAAATTGCACAGTGGTGTAAGCAATGCAAATAACACAATAAAGGCATTTAAAAGCAGTATAAAGCCCTAAAACAAAATTCAAAAAAAAGAAAAAACTACAAGTGTTTCTTAATACCTCTGAAAACTTCCAGGCATCTGAAAAACCTCACAGAACAGAATTACACTAAATGCACAACATAATAAGAGCTCAGACAGGCAGCACTTACAGACAGCATACACAGTGAGTGGAGAAAGGCTGCTATATGTGTGTGTATGTGTTACAAACACACCCAAAACTCTGATTGCTTTATAATAAATAAGAAAAGCCTAGTTCATTGAGCTTTTACTTGGCTCTGAACTGACTGTAAATTCACAGTAATTATACTACTTTGTCAATTTTTTTTTTTTTTTTTAAGTAAACCAGAAAGCAGCACATTTTACATGTTAGATCACACCTCAAAAAAGTTAAAGGTGCCATAAAACTGTGTAATATGCATGTTTTATGACCTGTAAAACTTCTTCAAATGTCATTTGTTACAAAGACCAACACGTCTCCTACAAAATGTGATTGTATATTTAAAAGACTTGCTTTGAAGTTGACCTAAACATTTTGTATAGGCGAGTAGTAATGCTTTAAGCCCTTTTTGCAATATTAGAAATATGGATATACATTTATATAAAACATTTTCAGTGCTGCGTAAACCTGTATTCAAACATATCTTTTTTAAAAAAAATACTGGAGGATAATTTCACTGAAGTAATATATGCAACCAGCCTACATAGAACAAGAGATCTGACAAACATCACAGGCACTGAAAATGCAACAGGAAAGCAGCATTTTTCATCAAAGTAAATATATAAACAGATTACATAAAAGCAATTTACAGCTTGCAGTCCAAGATATCCCCACTTCACTGCCCATGGTTTAATTTGTTGATATTACATGTTTAATTTGATAGCATCTTTAGTTACTTTACCCAAGTACAAGTGTCTTGTCTGTTCTGAACACTAGATGGCAATGTTTTATTTTTTATCATCATTTAGTTTTTAATCTGTAAGCAAACATTAAAACCTCCAGTTTTACATATTCATCCATTGATTATCTAATTCACTTATCTACTAGGATGTATTACTTACATTTCTTTCCCATTTATGTTACACTTCTAACATTCTTTATAAAAAGAAACCCTTCTACAGTCTTATGGATATGTGCTATATTGAGATCATTGATAGCAAGCTAACTTAAAGCTACAGAATCCTAGGAAGTTCTATTAATCTCTTTCTTCTGCATTATTAGTTTAGGCACAAAAATACAGCAGTAGCAAGCAGACGTTCCTTGAACAGCAGCATGGTCCAACTTCCAGAGCAACTGTGTGATATTATCCTATAAACATAGCCTGGGTCTGACCAGCTGTAGCTACCCAACTGGCATTACGATGTTCATCTTCACTTTCAAAATACTTCTGATTAAAGTACCCATTGAGAAGCTAGTTAAATTGCAGAGGCAATGATTCAGGGTCTGATGAAAAGATGGGGTATAGAACTGTCTCAAGCACAAAAAAAAATAATGCATCATGGTGCAAAGTGATTTTTCTAAATTAGGAGGAGGTCAAAAGGTATTTGTTAGCCTAAAAAAAAAAAACAGGACGCTTGAAATTAAAGATGACACAATATAACCCAGACCAGGATATCCTATAAAATTATCAAAAACACAATGGCTTGATACAGCTTAATTTCAGATTTGGGTGGACATGTAGCAAATGAATTTTCAAATAAAGATGTTACAAAAAAAAAAAAAAAAAAACCTCACATACTACAGAGACTGGTAACTAAAATTGAACTGTTGAGTAAGAGTTAATAAATATGAATATAATTGTACAAACAACAATTTCAAAAAATACAGTATCAATTAAATGCCAACACTGTATGATGTGTACCCCCATAGAGGTCGTTCTTAAGTTGCATAATGTACAAGAGAAGCCAAGTTTTTTCAATGCCACAAGTACAGTGTTTTTTTTTTTTTTTTTTTATTGTCAGAAAAGCCAACATTGAGGGCACAGGACTTTAAAACTACAAGGATATAACATACTCTGTTTGAGAACCTGAGCAGGCCATACTGCCTTCCTGTAGTTCAGAATTGTGTGTACCATTGTACTGAATCATGATCCGTCAGGTCAGCTGGGTATGTTATTTGGTTGTTCCCTGACTAAACCCAGTACTACAGGGAAATAAGATACGACATGGCAGAAGTGTTGAAAATTATGTGATTAAGTACTGTGGATAGCAGCTAATCTTTTAATCCAGATGCTCATTAAGGTCATGGAACTAAAGATGTAATCTATTCATACATATCACTTAGAGGTTTGGAATTATTTGTTGACGCAGATAACTTAAGATAACACATTACCAAGGTGCACAGTGGAGAGATTTAACTTAGGAAGCTTAAAATGTCAACTTGATGATATTTTGGAAATGTTTTATGAACTGGACATGACACAACAAATTGTGAAGGACTATTCTTGTCACAATAATCACACTTTATTACCAAAGTACTTTGAGTTGAAGATTTATGAACCAGCATTTTTGTGTGTTTGTCTTGTCAAATAAGGACATAATGTTGTGAAGAATTTGCTAAAAGGGTAATGTTTAATCACACTACAATGGAGACTTAGGCTTAAAGGATGAGCACTGTGTGATATATTTTTTACCCCATTACTAATCACACTCTGAAAAAAACCCAATACCAACTAAAGGAAGACAGAATAAGTCTCATTTCCTCACGACACAGTGAATGGCTAAGAAACACTTATTTAGGTGTATTTGTGGTGTGTGACTAGTTCTGAGGACCCTGTTCAAGGCTGTTTCCTGCCCTGTGCCTAGAGCTGGCAGAAAAGGCATTGACCCCACCTCCATAACCCAGCACTGGAAGACACTAATAAGAATATGTGTTTATGTACTTAAGTTTATTCCAGGCAAGAAATACAAGAAAACAGCAACATAAAGCAATAAATAATAACACACTAAATGTCTGCGAAGCAACTACAAAAGGCAGAAGATGGGTAAATTGCAGCCTTAAAACTCCAACCTATTATATAAAATGTAAGGTATCTCTGTGTCTAGTGATAAACAAAAATTGTTTCAAGAACTGGCATAAAAATTTTGAAAGCAAAGGTTTGGATAAGTACATGATTATATACACATATATAGGATATACAGCGTAGTGTGTGTGTATATATATATTTTTCTATTAAAAAACTGCAACTACAATACTTGTTTTAAGAGATTTGGGTTCAAGAGACTAAATATTTAACTAAACATATAACTTTGTAATGCATCTACATTTGGTACAATGGTAGATTACAGATCAGGGCACAAAAATAAAACTGATTCCAGGGGTGTGCAATACAAAATGTCTTGGCTATGTAATGTCAAAAAAATTCTTGGAGAGAAATTCTAAAAAAAAAGCATAATTTTGTGTGTTTAATTTAGTTGATACTGGTGTGAAACAAATGTTTTTACGCATATAAAGATTTTTTTGTAAAATAAAGTGTTATTCTTACTACTCTTCATTCATCAGCTCATTTATTACATAAGCAAAATAATAGACATTCATGTTGGTGTATGTAATTTAGGACAATAATGCCAAAAACCTCTTATGCATAAGGAGATAAAGGTAAGAAATAGTAAGAGTGTTTACAACAGCAGTTTTTGACAAGGTGAAAACAGTTGCTTAATGAGTTGATTAAGGCATTTGAGAATGGCAATCAGAGATCTTCCAAAATGTTCCAACAAGCTAACCCATGTTTGACAAGAGGACAGTGGGATATTATAAAGGGTGTTCTTAGAAACGCTGGGGAAACCAACCCTCATTGGGAGAAATAGGAAAGGTATGCAAATATATCAACAACCACAAATATTCAGTGAATATGCCCTTTTAGATACCTTCAGGAAGAATTGAGCAAGCTATTTCCTTGGCTGACATAATGTAATGGTGAATAATTTCGAAGTGGTAGATGTATAAGTTTCAGAGATACAGCAAGAAAAAAAAAAAGAAAAGAAATAAAGATCAGTCCTAAACCAGATCATTAATTTGTCCTCAAAACAATTGACCTGGTATACTAACAAAGAACTCGGAAGCATATGTGAAAACTGAACCTCTCACAAAGGTCACATCTGCCTTCACGTAAAATGGACTTTAAAGCACACAGGTGAAACAATACATTAAGGCAGTGACAAGTAACAAACAAGGACCATTTACAAAGGGTAAGCAAAAGGTTTTGAGCTCAACTCTGAAAGAAGAAATCTACTGTGCTGATTTCTGAAGTAGCCAATGATAAGCTCCAACATATTAAAATATATGAAATACAAATTTCTCGCATTTGTGATTTATACAGTATTTTTGGATTCCAAAACACGTAGGGTATTGTGCCATCATCGAAATTCTAATGTTGGTGAACAATAAACTGGAGATATTTAACCAATCCGACTGCAGAATTCTTTTGTTGCAGAAAAACATTTGAATCTGACCCAAGGTTGGGCTTTTCTGTAATATCAACAACAGAAGAAAATGCAGCAACCGTTAAGTGAATCATATGGAAGAATCAAAGATTGATGGGAAACTATAAGGTTTTAGTTATGGATCAAGTTGAATCAATTGTTCATGATAAACTAATATCTGAACGGCATTTTTGCACATTTTACACCCTGTTGAACTATGAAGTGAAGCATTACTGCATCCAAAGTGTCAAATCAGAGATTAATTGGCTAATAATTTCGGACAGAGGGAAAAACCAAAGAGTGTATATTTGGCAAGTAAACTGATACACACAGTTCAAACAACAATCCAATAGAATCATGGCACTTCTCCAACACTACAGAAATTTAAGGTCACAAAGATCATACAAAAAATGTCTCAAAAGGTCTACAGAATGAACGAATAATACACTTATTAGCTTTAGTATTTGTAATAATCAAGAAAAAGTAGTAAGGAAAGCTGTTGACCATCACTCTTCTGGTTCACAATAATGCTCTACTAGCACTGCACAGCTTAAAAAGGCTGCTCAGCAAAGTGTGATTTTTAAAAGATGCAACACCTACTCTATTCTGCAGTTCTTGATGCCAAATGTTTTACAATTTGAACTGCTACCTTCATCCAACCTGCAATATTCAATCCAAGGAGAAGACGTAAAGACATCCACAAAAATGTAATTGCACAAGCAAGACGAAAGTTTCATCCGAGTGGTATAGAAAATTCTTGTAAATGTCATAATACATTTAAAAGTGTTTAGGGGATTATGTTGAAAACCAACAGTATATGGTCTTACATAATAATACTAATAATAATTTTTATTTATATAGCGCCTTTCCCATGCTCAAGGCTTTTCACAGAGTCTCATAAAGAAACAGCAGGTATATGTAACATTGGACACAGATGCTTCCTGAATAGAACACTAAACAGATAGATACGGGATATACAAAGGCATTAAATAGAATAAAAGACAATAAACCAGAGTAAAATACTAAACAAAAGCCTAGCAAATAACCATTTGTGGTATAACACACACAAATTATACTGAGCATCTGGACAGAGAGACAGACTGAAAGAGGAGGCAGAATGCTAGGTTAAGTTAAAAGCCTTCCTGAACAGATAAATTTTTAAAAGAATGAGTTGGCTGATCTAATTAATTTAGGGAGGTCATTCCAAAGTCTGAGTGGTATATAGAGTGCAGGTTAGTATAGGGCACAACAAGATTGCCATAATCAGAGGACCTTAGTGGGCAAACAGAAGCATAGCGATGGAGAAGGTCATGTATATAGTATGGTGCAAGGCCATTTAAACCTTTGTAGGTAATAACAGAATTTTACATTTCTGTAAGACATAGGGGGCCAGTGGAGGCAATGCAGGATGGGTGTTATGTGCTCGCTGTTGTTGGTTCGTGTTAAGACTCTTGCAGCAGAGTTATGAATCAACTACAGCTGTGATATAAGATTAGAAGTGGGACCTGCCAGCAGAGTTACAATAATTGATGCGGGATGTGATAAAAGCCTGGACAAGCTTTTCAGCATTAAAAAAAGGAAAGGAATGAGCGAACACAGGATATGTTACAGAGGTGAAAGTAGGAAAGTTTCTTAATGTGGTTTATGTGGGCAAAATAAGAAAGCAAGGAATCAAAAATTACACCAAGATTATTTGTATTAGAGGAAGGTGTGATGAGATCCCCATCAAGAGTGACAGAGAAGGAGATTTTCTTAAGTTGCACTTTAGTGCCAATCTGCAAAAGTTCAGTTTTGTTGCAGTTTAATTTTAAAGAGTTCTCCTCCATCCAGGTAAGTTGTGTAGCTAAGAAAGCCCCAAGATGAAGTTTCTCTTTAAACACTGAAAAAGAGAGTTAAGAATCACCTGCATAAAAATGATAACCCGGTCCAAAGCTACAAATAATATGGCAAAGTGGAAGCATACAGATGCAGAAAAGCAGAGGACCGAGCCCAGAGAAATCCCTTGTGTGACCGGCGCTGAGCTGGATCTGCTGTTGCTGAGGCGAACAAACTCTTGCCTGTCAGTCAGATAGGACTTAAACCACTAGAGGGCAGTGCCAGAGATACCCAGCATGTTCTCCATTCTAGACAATAGAATGTCATGTCTGACAGTGTCAATGCTGCACTAAGATCTAACAAAATAAATATGCTGGTTTGTTCAGAGTCTGCTGCCTTAAGCAAATCATGTTACCCAAAGCAGAGCAGTTTCACAGCTACTTGTGTATCACCTAATAGATCAGAATGTTTTACTCATCTCTTATATAAACTTATGTCATATGACAAAGTAGATGAAATGATCGGCCATTTTTTAAAATCTAATGCTAATATCTAACAGAAAATCACATATGTCACAGTTCAAGCTGTAAACAACAAGTAAAAATACTCTGACACCTCACATAGCAATTATGTTGTGCCAATACATACTTGACTTTCTCTCCATAATGGATTTCAGTATCATCACCCAGAAGTTGGCAGGAATAACCAATATTTTCTGCAGTTTCTGAAAAACATTTATATGTACAGATATAAATGCAACTCAACAAAGTTAACAAACAACAGATTAAGTTTTATGTTCTGCAAGAAAGCTGTTAAAACCTTTTAACGTTGGTTATCTACCTTTTTTGACAGATTTTACAGAACTTCATTCTGCTAGTAGGGTAGTAAAAAAAGATGATTTAAAAATACCATCTGCTTAGTTTGTTTGCACTTGTTACCAATTAATTTACAGGCCTGAAATATACAAAATAAATGCCTTAATTTCAAAGAGCAACATTTTTGGGAACATTTTAATGAAATTAAGTTATATTGCTTACAGTTTGCTCTGTTACCACTTTAGAACTGAGCATGTGAAAAAAAAAAACTTGTATGGGAATTTGGGCTACATAAACTGACCCAGGTCTTAGTATAGAGGTCTTATGAATGGTGTTGGTTCAGACTTTGTAATACCAGCAAAGGTAAATAGCATTTTATTCATGACGGGATGTTGAGTAGTGTCACTTTGGTACTACTGTATATTGTACATGGTTCCAAGCAGTAACTGCTGGAAATTTTTTCAGTTATTTAAGTTTTCACTGCCCATTCCATCTCAGCTTTTCATGCATTTAATATTTCAAAATGCATATACAAATCATTTTGTAGGGGTGCCAGAAACAATACATGCTAACTTTTATATTCCCAGAATCTGGGCATTTTTTACATTAAATGTTAATAATCAGTAACCATATATTAAAACAGTTTAAGTAAAGAAATAACATATCAGATTTTAACTATTTTTCCCCCCACACAACTTTTCAAAATCAACAGTCTCTTGCATTTTAAAAAAAAAATGAACCTTCCAGTTTCTGAAACATTTTATATCTGTTGAGGAACTTTAGACTCTCTCTCAATGGGGAGCTGCTTCACCTCAGAAACACTGATGGGCTTGTCATGACATTTCTATTGGAGTCTGTACTTCTGGTATGGTCTTTCTAAAAACTGTTAGGTCATTATTACTATTATTACTATGAAAGAATCATTTATGCTACATAATTTGCTTTTCCTTCAGTGATTACACTCAACTTACTAAACTAATAGGAACTGTATGTAAACTCCAGCAGCAAGTTCAATGCAGTTCATAGTGAAACAGGGATCTACTCTTATTATAAATACCAAAAATAATACATCAGTGTTTTAAATTGCTTGCCCTGTTACGAACTGCAGTCACAAAATTACATGCTTTTGAGACTTTCCAATGGCAACAAGTTAAGAAAACTACTTATTACCTTTTTTATCTCCAGTTAAAACCCAGATTTTTATTTCTGCCCTTGCCAACTTCGCAATTGTTTCAGGAACTCCGTCCTGGAGCTTATCTTCAATAGCAGTTGCTCCAATAAGCTGTAAAATATTGTAGTAAGCACTTTATCTAATACAGAAATACACGCTCCTTAAACAACATTATATCAAAAGACAGACTTTACCATCTAAAGAAGTTATCTAATGCTGTGCAGCAAAGAATAATCTTAAATGGTCTCTAATATGTTTTAGCTAAGTAAATTATCTTCAGCGTTTGGAAAATAGTAACTGTATTTACAGTGTCATATCAAAGTAAAATCGGATGAGCTGAAACTCATCTATGTCTAAAGCACACTTCTGCAAACCTGTGTCTATTACCTCAAAGCAGTTCACTTATACTGAGAAATTCTGAACATGATCAAATTAACTTTGAACTACAAAAGCGTAACACTTAACTGTACAGCTTGACATTCACTATAATAGAAATAAGCACTTAGATGAAAAGATATTATACATTGTTAACATTAGGAAAAAGACTACGTACAAATAGGTTTTTTTCTATTTCTTCGTAGACCTTATCAAGTGCTGCTTCACGGTCAGCCATGGAAATACTGGCTTCTTTGTGTTTATGGTCCCATATCGCATATTCTTCTTCTCCAATGTCTTTGTAACAGAGGCAGAGTGTTCGGAGGGTCTCATTAGCAAATACCTAAGTAGAAATTTACAAAACTTTCACATTAAGAGATCAGAGAATGATGTATACACATAAGACAATAAGAAAGACGCAAACTTTAAAACAAAAAACACTTACATCAAGTGCCTCCTGGGTGTCTTTAATATTTCTTGCATCAGGATGCAAACGTTCATAGATTACAGTATCTGCTCCTTTACAGTAAAGTCTAATTTTACCATTAGGAAATCTTACTGCAACAACATAAAAAGCACCAGGATAATGTTTTTAATTAACTATTTGGATGCAACAGCCATTAAAATTATGTTACATAATATAGTGGGTTAAAGACTAATTAGTTATTATCCTTTTTATAAATTTAAAGGTAATTCAGCTGCAGAAAGTGACTAATTACTTTTGGAAATTTTATTTGTGTTACATGCTATTCTTCGCAAAACTCCACCAAAAAAATGGGAAAATACTAAATATAGTAATAAAAGTTAACTGAAAGTTTAAGTTTACTTACATTTTCAGTTTATGAAAAACCTGCCAATTTCTGTTATTTTAATTGTTAAAAGCTTTCTATAAATTTTATTGTATATCATATTACCACCATGACCCTCACTATACCAAGCAGATGAAAATTAAATGAGCGAGTATATATAGGTTTTGTATACTATTTTGCGCTGAATGCAAATATGAATATACAGTAGTACATTTCTGCTTTAGTAGTAGAACTTTTAAACTAATAAAATTAAACTGTGCCATACTGCGCTATTTTGAAATGCAAATTAAGGGTAATTGCTGCTCAGTTTACAGTATACTATATATGAAAATACAGAGAGTAAACATAAATGGGTAAGTAATTTGGATGTGAAAGACTTAAAAGTTACTGAGATTTGTCACTTACAAATTACCGACATTCTCTTCCTGTCACTGTTAAAATCCAGCATTGCCAAAACTTCATAAGTGTTTACGCTTCCCATCTCGCTAATTGTGATTGTGTCTTGTGTTCGTGCCAGGAAGACAAAACCAAAGTTTCTTGCTGCCGAGACTAACGCTCCTTCATCTGGTGAAGCAGCCTGATAAACAAGCTCCTCTTTTTGGGGGGAGGGGGACAAAAAAAAAAAAAAAGTCAGTTACTGAAAAACAGACATCAAGAACACATATCACAAGGCACGTAAACAGTATTACAATATGCTATAAGGAAAAAAGACAAGTTTTTAATTGATAATGCATACTACGGAAGATATATTGATGGACTACCTGATCAACAATTACCCAAACAATAAAATAATGCTAAAAAGAGATGATCATTGCTCATTATACAACAAGAAGGGAGATTCAGGCAAAAGAACATACAGTACATATACACATACATGAATAAAACACTAAATTTCCCTTCAGTGTAAACAAGCTTTTATCTTTTTACAAAATGCTCACAAAAGAACAATATATTAAAAGCTCTTTCAGATGTAATGCTTGTACTCATTTTAAATTAAGGGGCAACTGTACATAGCTAAAAGAACATTTGTCCCAAGTACAAAAAAAAATAAAATACTACAGCAAACTGCACCTACCTTCATTCTGCTCTACCATCACAGTGTGACACAAAGCTAGTAGTTTGAAAAACTCCCATATCTCTGGTTCTTGTCCGTATTTAATTGACTGATGCAGACAATGGTCATAAAACTTGAAATTTCCATCTGAATACCTATTCCAACTGAAATCAACAGGCTTTGAAAGAGAAGGAACTAAGAATCAGTTTTAAGACAAGGGAAAACAATAAGCAGCAACATCACTACAATTTTATTTATTTCGTTTTTTTTGGGTTTTTTTTTTAAAAACTACTACATATTATCATCAACAAATTTACATCTTATGCTTTTTTCTCTTTGTGGTTGTATATGGCATAATCAAATATACTCCTGATATATTCTTTGCTCCCAAATAAGCAGTTAACCATATAAACTGACTTTCACACAGGTCCCAAAACACCATATAAAGAGAATATTACATTTCAGCAATGACCACTTATGTGAGCTTTCAAATATATACTGCTTAAAAAAAAATTTGACACAGATGTAACAGCCAGTCTCCTGGTATCTCCCCCATGCTCTTGACACTGTGCTGGGAGACACAGCAAACTTTGCGACAGCACATACGAATGTGCCATCCTGGAGGAACTGGACTAACTGTGCAACATGCAATAGGTTGTAGGTACCACCTCAGGCTACCAGTATTGACAAGGACATAAGCAAAACCCAAAACTAGAAAAGAATCAGTCAAGAAGGATAAACAGCGAGCAATTGTCTGTGGCCATCACTCCCTTTTGGAGGGTCATCTTGCTGTTACCTCTCCAGTGCACCTGTTGTCACTTTCATTTGCACCAAAGCAGTTGAAGTTGATTCACAATCACTTATGCTTCCTAGCTGGACAGACCGACACCCCTGAATCTTAACTGACTTGGTGTTAGACTGTGATGATTAAATGTTCCCTGAATTTTTTTGAGCAGCATATTATTTTTCTCCCTGAACTGCAAATAAATTACCCGCAGTGTCTAGAAATATCAAAATGCAGAAGAGCATTAAATGCAGAGTAATAAAAGGTTCATTAACAGAAGAGAATCATCAGAATTTTTAATGATATAAAAGCAAACAAATTTATACTGCACAAATTAAAAGGAAATGGTTAAAGCAAGAAAAAGCAGACAACCACAATTTAAACAGTTCATTTATTACTAACTCGTGAAAGGTTTTTTTTTTTTGTAAACATGTATATTAAAAAATAAAAGCTAACTTTTTGGAAAAACAAAACTGTGGTTATAGCTTTTGTATTGTAAAGTTGCCAATTTGTTTTAGCACCGCAAAAAAAAATGTTTCAGTAGTAAATGGTTTCCAGAGTTTTAGTTATGATGTCAACAGCAATATCCATTTATCTGTTGTCGCTCCAAATCAGCAGTAATTACTATGTGCTATATTTTTGATTTATTTTTAAATGTACTGCATATTTGATGCTTTTTTGCAATGCTGTCTGTAATTGAAATCAACATATGATGTAAAATGATATTAAAGAAATATAAAGCAGTCATTGGCAAGTACTGTAGGAGTGTACTGAAATAAAAATGCATTTCTTGAATACCTGTTTAATTTTAAATTAAAGAAATTTTAGGATTTGTTGCGACAGGTTTTTTTTAGTAGTAATGATAAAGGTTTTAATTGTATCTGATGACTATGTGTTTATTGCAATGTTAAGTAGTACAATTCTAATTTTGAAAGTTCTAGGCTTTTCGGTTTAAAATTAAAACACCGCTACAACTCATCTTAAGAACCTTAATTTGCTTCTGTCTTTAAGAAATCAGATGTTTAACATGATTTCCAGCTTTATTTTTGACTATTTAAGTGTAGCCGAGTGTAGGAGTATAAACATTTTTGACCTGAAAAGGACAGGCATTCTTTCAAAAAAGTCTACCACCACAGATTCCAGCCACACCTGCAAACTCTATAAGCAAGGTCAGAAAATGAATGAATTAATGAATTTCTGAATTATATTACTGTCTTTTAGACTTCTCTTTTTGTTTTATTTTTAATTATATTTGCCCCTTTGTGTAAACGAACAGATTATAAATGAGGTCCCAGATGTAGGTAAACACTCACATGAATTCTGTCAACTGTGGCTCCGTCCTCTCTGCAATATCCACCTACACATATGAATACAAACCACATGGAACAAATTGAAGACAATAATAAAATACATAAAACACATAACAGGTAGGTACAATATTGAAAGACTAGAAACATACAGCAAATGAATACAAAAACCTATACTATTTAAAACTTAAACTAGTACTAGAACTCTTCATTAGAATGTAAGAAATTTAGCAAAGACTTGTGTGTGTCAGGCCCAACAATGCAATCTTTATCTTTGAGGACTAGCACCTACTTCTGAGATTCACATTCACACACTTTCCACTGCAGGTTATTTCAGTCTTTGTTTAAGAACACAGTGTGCATGTCTATATACAACCACTTTTTCAAAGAAATTTTCTCTTAAATACACTATAAATAAGCTTTTGTTTTTATATTCATGGATTACATTTTAGTGTCTTTAAAGTTCCTTTTTAATCATTCTGATTTAGTAACCTCTTTAGCATTGTTTACCTCCATAAAAATAGTCAAAAATGTTCATTTTTTTCCCCCAACAATACAAAATGTTACTACATGTCAAAGAAACATGTAAATACTAAAATGCCAACATAAGTATAGCAGGGAAGGTCTAGTGTCCAGTACTTAACTGATACAGATTTAGTTCACATCCTTTGTGTGACAGTTTTTGAAACAGTCACTAACAGCCAGGCCAATGTTGCATTCAGGACAGTAGAAGTATAATTCTTTACATAAATTTCTTATCAATTACTTTCTGTTGCTTATAGGGTGTCAGTGCCTGAACCACACAAACAATGTCCCCCTTTTGTTACTGTAGGCTACCACAGTGCAAGGCTTAGTGACTTCCACATTTATCCTGACAAGAACAACAGTTGCCTCATTGTGAACACTGCTTAGGAGACTAAAGTCTTTCTTGTAATTCCTCTTAATCGCAATCACTTTGCCTTTTTAACACACATCAACTTGCACCACACTGAACCTTCACACAACCAAATTCACCAGGCATATCAAAGCGGTTCAAAAATACAGTGCCATAAGCATACGTTTAAAATATCCATGTCAACTATCTGAAGACCAATTCACATTGCCATCACTATCACTTAAATCAACTAATGGGTCAGTTTCAGTCTATTCTAAAAATGGATTTACAGCTTCTCCTTTATACACCATTATATTCTGGTTGAAGGCTTGGCACAGCTCATGAATATTGAAGAGTTACCTGAGTGGCATTATTTTTTTGTAGAATGTTATTGCATCCACTAGATGGCAGAAGAATAACCAACCTGAGAATTATTTGAGCTTAACACTCTAAAGCAGATCATTACATGCCGCACCGAGGGAATTGGGAATTACAATATTGGGAATTGGGAACAACAATATTTACAAAGAATTCCAAAGAGGTTAACTGCTTATATATAAAAAATTCAAGCAAATGGGCTAAAGAACAATTACTTAATAACTGACAAGTTAAACACCAATACACAAGCATTAACACCTACTCTAAAAGAGGTGAACCAATTTCAAGGTTTACACCATTACAACTGTTCTTTTGAGGTAACAAAAAGTGTAGTTCTACACCCAATACTACACTTTTTATTCTGCATTTTAAAATACAAGACTCTGTGTCAAAAATCCAATTCTAACATACATAAAATGTCAAAATCTGATGCGGTAGTTTTGAAGAGCACACATTTTATTGTTTTAAATTTTTCTTTCATACTATTACGAAATTAGTAAAGTAAGGAATACATGCACTGCATAGAACTATAAAAGTGTTATAGGACAAACCGTCTATCCTTATATTGTGTAAGAAGACTGTTCTCTCGAGAGCCTTTGGTGACTTGGCTATAACATGACTTTATATCCAACCAGATTAAGTAATTTGAAGCTAACTTTAACTTAACTCCACATGCCTTTGAAAGTTAGAATCCTTATAAAATACAGCATAAAACACTTTAGATTACCGATTACATGAAACTACAGAGAATAAAATCAAATTCTATTATGGCATTGTATTTAGCATAAGATGTTTACACTATGTTCCTAAATTCAACAACCCCCCTATCACTGCTTTTGCTGTAAATGATCTCTATTTTTTTTTTTGGATTCTCTCATGAACAGACTTGGCATCATGTGTAGAAAGAGTAAACAGGTTGCTGAGTGGACCACTTCTACACTGATGCTGTTGAAGCTCCTTGTTCTGTGGCCATCCAAATGATTCACTACTTATCGTAACCTTTGCAGAATCTTAAATAAGCCAGTTTTTGAATTTACTTTCTCCATCACACCTCTTGTATGTTTCTTATGCAACATTATTATTTGCTTTGCTTCTTAGATCCTTAGGTTATGGTGGTGGGAAACAGCCCAGGGATTAGTAAGATCGTGTAACACGAGAGGAAAACAGTGTGGGACACTGATGTTGCATCTCTTTCTTATCTACTTGATCATCACTTACTGCTGCATAGCTTGTAGGCCAAAGGTGCAGCATAGAAGGACAGCATCTCCACTGGAAATTGTCCCAGAAGCCCCAATGGCCAGTCCAACCTGTTTGCTTGACCTTTCTAAAATATAAAGTGAAATAAACTTTTTTTTTTTCTTAAACCTTTTGCTACTCTCTCTTTGTAAACACTCATGTTGTTTATTCAACTTTTTCTTGATATTATTCCTCTTGCCTGCAGCATGTATTTAATTCAGTTTCTGTTCTGTTTTCTTTTTTCTGTCACAATGTTTTATCAACTACAAACAATAAATCAATGGCTAATGTCCAATTGAATTCAATTCAATTTATATCCAATTACAGTACATAAAAAAAGGATTTCAGTCTCTTACATTATCAGAAGTAGAGGTAGATTAAAATTCTCCTTTTCAAATGATTGCTGTAGCTCAGGGATTCCCTGTTGCACATCCTAAAGGTTGCACCAACTACTAACTTTTGCCACAATTAGTTTATAAATTAGTAGCAAATTCTTGCGGTAAGTAAACATGTTATTTAACTGAGCTGCTGGTTAGAGTTCTTATTATCCTGCCTTGTCAGACATTAATACTATACATTTCAAAAGTTTCATTGACCAAATTAGTTTTTTATTTTCTAAAGCAATTAAAAACTGTGAATGCAGTTGCTAAGATTTAAAGAAATTAAGGGTTCATAATTTTAGTTCATTCACTTGACAAGAAATTAAATCTCAAAAAATGACAACAGTACAAGGGCACTTACCATATGTTTTGCCATTGATATGGCACTTTTTGAATGCCATTATATTCTGAGTGAGGGTGCCAGTCTTGTCTGAAAATATGTATTCAATCTGTCCCAGCTGTTCATTCAAGGTAGTTGTCCTAGCCTTTGCTGGAGTGTCCTTTTCGGCATAGTACATTTGCAAATCCCAGTTAATGAAATGACTCTGTCCCAGACGGATTACTTCAACACTTTAAAAGCCACAAATAAATGACCATCAAGCAAAAATTAAAACTATATTAAAATTTCTACACTAAAATAAACATATATCTTAGATACTGGTATTTTTTAATCTTTTTTCCCCAAAGTAATTTGTAAAGAGCAGTAACATTTTATCTAATTTATCTAACTAAAGATATTAAAATTACACAATACTGTAGTTCCAAGTTTAAAAATCAAATATAAAACACGTGTAATCATACAATTTTACAGCAGATGTACTGTATCTATTAAACATGGAAGCTTCAAACATTTACACCCTGAAACCTAATTAAGCTGACTATAAATATACCTACAATCCTTTCTACTGACAAACTGGAAATGAGCAACCATTTTGTGAATCACTTTGTACTTTCAGGCCTCAATCAGAAGTATTAACAATACACTGAAAGTAACTTTGCAAGGCTATTATTCCAGTCAGTGCAAGTTACTATAAATAACCAAGATTTAACATCTTGACCTGTATAAAGAAAAAATCATCAGAATTCAGTAGAGCCTTTACAAATAAGCAGTTCACATTTTTATGTAATTTGCAAAAAGATAATTACATAATGAAAGTAATTGCATTTTGTTCAATACAAAGGAAGAGAAGCACAATACATACACCAGGAGTTACTATGATGACATGAGCAAAGCTAAAAATAATGAAACTATCCTTAGCATACAGTGGAAACAAAACTCCAGAACATTTCAGAACTTTATGAAACTTTGCGCACAGTGCTGCTATGATTGGCTCCTCACAGCCCTAAACTAGATTAAGCAAGTTTGAGAGAATGCTATATTACAAATAGCTAACAATGTACTAAAGTCAGCATTATTGATCTATGTTTACATTTTGGACTCACCTGACATATAGAGAGATAGGTACCATTGTGTTGAGAATGATTATATAGCCCCAAAAAGTTAGGAAGCCTTGGTAAGATGGAGTGTAATTATTCCCATAATTCAGATACCAAGCATTTGTACCAATTTGCTCTTGCCAGAAAGCATTACCAATGGCCAGACCAGCAGAAATAAGAATAAGAAGACCAAAAATCTGTCAAAAAAAGTGTACTAAATATAAAACTACAATGAAAATTTCAAACTAGCTCTGTAGAAAAAATAATTACAATGATAAAGGATTTAATACAGTATTTAGTAAGTAATTCCATGATGGCTGAACTAAAAAAAAAAACTGCCAAATTTAAACTTTGACAACTAAATAGGATTTTTTAAAGGCTTGGTTAAAATATGCTGAGAGATCCTATAAAATGCACTACACATTTTCTAAAGTAAACACAGAACTAGTTTAGATTCAAAAATTAAAAACAAGATTTTAAGTATTGTGCTCACAACATTTTGTGTAACACGGACTCTTGGAGATAGCATTATTGACGTACTGTAAGTAAAGTCTGTCCATGTTACAAAGGAAATATAAACTTTCAGACCAAAAATTTTTATGTTTATATTTTTATATTTAATACAGGCAATAAAAACTTTATTGCCAAAAGTCTATTCCGAGATGGGATTATAGTTTGGAAAAGAAACAAAAGCCTTCACTTCACCAGTAAACATTTTAACATATGAACTAACTAAGCAAAAAACATCTCATACAAAAAATTCTTCAGTTAGCATCAAGGCCTAAATGCTAAGATGATACAGAACAAAACTAAAATGAGAGACCTTGCATTTACTTTGCTTGCATTTTACAGTTTAATTCTTTAACACTGGAAATCATTTTAAAAGCAACTAAGCGTGACTACTAATTGCTACTTTGTTAGCACTTTGTCCATTAAAAATAAAACATTAATTGCTCTGTCACCCAATTGTTTTAAAAATATAACATACTGTAGAACTACAGTAAATATTAACATAATTATGTGATCAATGCTAAATGATGGGTCTAATATAAGCAGACAGAAAACAGTTTGTATGCATAAAAAGTAAATTTACTAAACAGTTGAAAATAATCCTTTGTTTTTACAAGAACAAGGTTCTTAATGCCACAGGTCATATTTTTCTTGGCAAATTAGTGTCCAAAGATTATTTGTATCTTAAATTCTTTTATCTTAAATTAAATTAATTATTTGTATCTTAAAATCCTGAAAAATATACTTACAGTGTAAACCATGTAATTCATCAGGTAGTCAATGTTGGTTCTTTTGAACCTGGTTTTACCACCATTCCTCATAATTTTCGTATCTGCACCTGCAAAAGTGAAACATTTTACAAAACACAAGAAAAAAAAAAAAAAAAAAACAAACAAATGACTGAGGTGCTGTATTTATAACATTATTTGTAATTAAAAGGAGATTTCTTTATGCCTGCTACCTAACTTTACATATTATTTTACACCACTTCACTCAGCTTTGTTGTGATAAGAAAAAAAAGACTGCAACTCTGCTAAACCCTATGTAAGATTCTTAAAGATGGACGGTGGATACTATGGAATCCCACACACTTATGGATTTAAAATATATTAGGATGATTTGTATTCAAGTTCACGGAAAAAGCACATACATTGTGTGTGTGTGTTTGTGTGTGTATACTTGTATTTATCAATAAATAACATATATACAGGTAGCCTCCGGGTTATGTGGTGACAAATTCCATAGGGTACATAACTATCCCACATTACTGACAGCTGCTACATATTCATTGAGACAAAACTGCCTTGCTTTCTTCCTAAGACACTAGATCACACACGCAACACATATACACATTTTCGAAAAGTAATACAGTTTTTAGCTTTAACCCTAATAATGGAAGAGATTATATTGACTTCTCATAACCCTGCACATACAAACTCATCATGGCAACTTGATGATTCTTTATTTAATCCTACTTAAGTTTCAAAGCAAAGTAATAAAAATGTCAATAGCATTTGGGGAGCGGCTTTTGAAAACACAAACATGTCAGATATATGTACACTAAATATAATCAGATGCAATAATTTTATAATATAGTAATTTTTATAATAAAATTGACAAACCTGCATAAATGACAAGTCCATGACAAATATCTGTATTGCGAATTTTGCAGCCACGAAGTAAAATATTATTCATGTCCACTGGAAAACTCTGATTCCTCCACATCATTGTACCTGTGAACTTGTCTAATCTATTATTTGGCTCTTCGCATTCAACCATAGCTTTAAAATATAAATAAATAAATAAATAAATAAAATTTACATTTATGACAGAAAATGTACAAGTGCCTATTCAAGATCAAATCTTGTTTATTGAAAACAATTAAAACTTTTTTATATAAGTATTTATATATAGCAGATAACAACAAATGACCACAGTTGCCCCCCTGCCCTTCACACTACACTGAATTGACATACTGTAAATAATATGCTAATGCAGAAACTAAAGGATTATACACCTCACATTAGGAAGGCTTGTTATTTGACAAAATGAAATATAAAACCAAACAGGACAAAAAAAGTATGGAAATTTGTGCTAAAACATATAAAGAAGAGGGAACCAAAGATTGCCTTGGACCACCACAGTTACATGATATCATTCCCAATGCATACTTAATTTTGTGACAAACTTTCATTTTAGCTGTACTTTTTGCTTAACTGGAGGACCTGCAGACTGCAATGTACACAGCTAAATCACCAGTCTTAAAAATTAACAATGTTTTCATATACTTAAAGGGTTAAATTAAAACTATAAATAGCTTACTTAATGCTGGAAACTCTATAGTCAAAGTGGCTAAGCAGCTAACATAGCACCAAGTTACTGTATATCTGCTTCCATTCATCACAAAGTAACATTTTAAATAAAAACAGAAATAAAGATTATGTGAAAATTATTAAATTAGGTTCAGAAATATCATGACTCAATTTAAAAAGAAAAGGAATTCACACACTGGTTATAAGTAATAGTCAAGGAGAAAAACAGGACAAAGAAGCCATGCATATAACTAAAGAGTACAATCCACTCATGAAATGGTACTCTTAATTATGAAGCCATTTGCAATAACAGCCTGCAGTTCTCCTTGAATGGAACTCATAATCCTTGATCAAATGTAATTAGCGTGATTATTTTCTAAGCAAAACACATGGCAACACAGAGCTCATAATTTCATTCCCAAACCTCCTTAATCCAATTTAGGGTTGCAGTAGGCAGAAGGAGAATATCCTGGAGCAATGAGGCAAAAGGCAGGAAATCAATTGTCACACTCAAAACATACCCAGAGCTACAGTAGACTTGCCACTCACCTTTGACATTTTAAGAAAATAAGATTCATGGAGAAAAACAAACTCTGACACAGAGGTGGAGGGTGTGTAAAATGATATAGAGAAAAAAAAATTACACACCCTCTCCAAAAGCAACTAGGGAAAATTAATTTGCCATAGAGTCCCACAAATACCAAATGCTTTGATAGATTAAATGAAGCACCAAATATCAAGTATGCCTTATAATGAACTAAACTATATTTAATAATGTACAGAAATGCTCCTCTAAATTGGCGCATTTCATCATTAAAACACCAGATGATAGCTTGGTAATATCAGTTTCGTCAATCAAATTAACTCTTTTAGGGCTAATTACTTTTTTCAGGGCTGAATATTTTTCCCCAAAAAACTCAGTTTTCTAAAAAGCACACAAAGCAATGGTTTCACACATAAATCAACATAAACCACTTCATTTTGACAAATGCCACTCTGTTTTATCTTCCATGAGCCCCTACAGTATGTAAATTCACATACTTATTACATACCTGTGTGTGTCTCATCACTCATAAGATTGTAATGGCTGGTAATCCATAGTGCCCACTAGCACACCGCATCATGTGGTGAAGTCCCGCTGCCAGTTTTCCCCCCACAGATAAATGTCAGTGTGGTCCTCCCAGGCAAACATTGTCAGGGGCGTGTCAGCTGCCTGATCATCTGGAGACTAATCTGCTGATGCAGGTACCCGACTTTCATTTTTTAACCTCCAGATAACTTGTATCAGAATTGGAGTTTGATAAGTCAGAGCCTGTTTCAGTAATAACGCACAAAAAATAACTAAATAATGCAAACAGAGAATTTTTTTTGCGCAGTCACTTTGCTCTCTTGCCTGATGTCGATGCCATTCTAGACGTTGTTTACTCCACGCAACTCCTGCACATACAGGGATTCGACGTCAAGTCAACAAGTCTAAAGTTCTACAAGCAAAGCAGGTCTACCTATCATGTAACAGTGAGTTTTATTGAAATTTAAAGCTTTCATCGCCTTCTGCCTTTGGATGTCAACTTTAGTCGACATGCGCCCTAAAAGAGTTAATGGTGAAAAAGGCTACAAAGGGGTGCTTGGATTGTTACGCCATTTTAGTAGCTTTTTTGAAAGCAGAAACAAATATCATTAGTAAACAAGGTCAAGAGTATTTTTAAACAACTCACCATCAAATTTGGCCAGCTGACTCTCCTGTTGAAGATGTTCATCTGTGACTTTCAGTGCCATCTTAAATTTTAAGTTTGTTTCCCTATACAAAGTAAAACAAAACAAAACAAAAAAAAAAAAAAAAAAAAAAAAAAAAATCAACCTACTTTTTTGATAAGAGAATGCTAAATATTTAAACATATTGCTAATTGGTTGGAGGATTACTTAAAACTACTTAAATATTTATGTTCATTTTCAGACTCTGAATAAAAATAAATTATAGAGCTTGCAGTTAAAAAAATGAAAATTACTACACAGGCTTACCCATCCAATTCTGCTGTTTCAACATAACAAAGGCTATTTGGTTCCGTACTTGACAGTAAAAGCAAATCAGCCTGATTAAAATAAAAAGTGACAAAGATAAACAAACCTTAACACTTTACCTTAACTCTAAAGCATGTATACGATTATGCACAACATGCTGTCACACAGAAATAATGATGTTCTTAATTCAGATTTAGTCCAACACTGGGACACTGTCCAAACTTCACAATGATAACAAAAAAGCATCGACTTTAAGCCCAGGATGCACCACCATGTCACCCATTCTGTAATACTGAAAACTAGCATTCCCAATATTATTTACTACACAACCAAAATTAAGGGAAGACCCTATGGTGACAGCAAAAGGTTATCGGATATAATTTCATCTTGGGCAAAGGCTACCAAGGGACCAAGTACCACAAAGACAAAATAAGGGCAAGGGCAACAGTACAAAACAATCTCCAGAGGGATACAGCACACATTTACTGAAACAACAACAGTACTGGAAGATGGAGACTACACAATAGCACATATTTGTCCAAAAAACAAGTGCCATGAGTATGAAAAAAAACTTTACGAGAGAGAGATACTAAAAGATAATGCACAAAATGTAATGTTTCACTACATTATAAAAAAGGCACCTGTTTCCTTCATGGGAAATTAAAACAGACTATTCCAGAAAATTTAACTTACAGGAATAAAATCATTTTTCTTCAGTCGGACTACATCTCCAACTTTAATGTTCATCCATTTAGATTCTGTGAACCTATAAAACATTTAAGGAATTTAGGAAAAATTTACTACCAACTAGGTATAATCTTCAAACATTTCTATGAGCCTAAAAAAACTTTTAAAAAATTGTCTGTTTTGTTGGTTTAGGCATTTGTTTGATACAAAAAAAGAGAAATGACAAGCAAATCATTATACAATAAAACTAAATGGTCATCACATAAAGTCTACAATTTTAGTAACTTTACTTTAGAAGAAACATTAAGAACATTTTTAATGTGTAGCATAAAAATTGCTTTCATAAATAAATCAAGAAAAATAACCACCAAAAGGGGAAAAATACAAGCTTAGAAAAGTATACACAATTTTTATCTGAAGAAAAAAAATTCAAAATATAAAATACTTTTCATTTTGGATAACGTCACATTTTCTGTTGTTGATTTCATTGTCCATCTTGTGACGAGCCTAAAATTAAAAAAAATGTAAAAAAATTATGGAAGTTTCTAAGAACTTTCCAACTTGCCTAATAAGAAATAAATTGTGTAAGATTAACTTAAGTCACATTATTAAAAAAAAAAAAAAAAAAAAAAAAAAAAAACAACCTTCAAGTAGTTGTCAACTTACAACCTATTCGATTTATCTCAGAGGCAAACGACAGTTTTCACCACGCCAGTTCAGTATGCTGTGACTCATTTATCTCAATCTCAGTTTATTACCTGCAGTGGTTTACACTATTTTCAGTTACATCTGTCTTACAATTACAGGAAAAAAGGCAATTGATCTCGACACAAAAATGAAGGTGATCAAGCAGTATGAGAAGGGAAGGAAAGCGATTGCAATCGCATGTGACTAAGTTACTGTATCCTATTACAAGTGGCGTTTGCTACACATGTTGTGGAGGTCTGGCTTTGAAGCCGGTTAACCTCTGAAACGTCTGTGTTGTGACTCATGATGTGCTGCTTTGTGTGAACCACTACAATGGGGTAATAAAATCACACTGGTCTCCTTATCTGTTAATATTTATTATTAACAGGCTAAAATGTTAAAACAGCACAGTTAAACACTGGGAGAGGCTCACATTGATGATATAACATAACACAAAGAAAGGAATCGTGAAGCTGTTAAAGGTTCAGCACCTATTTGAGCATCAGTAACAACAAAACAAAATAAAAAAATAATTTACACAAAAAAAAGAAAACCTGTACAATGTGCTAAGAATGATAAGAGGGATATAAAGCAAACAATATGACTTATGGGGCTTATTATACAGTACGATACATACGGTAAGTTTTGAATGCACATACCGGTCTGTCTTACGTCCAGATTGATTTACGACCAGTCCATCGGAACAATATTTAAATCAACAAATCGGAAAGATAGTCAAATTAATTTGTAATTGCATCTACAAAGAGCTCTAGAAAAGGATAATCTGTAGTCTGCAGTCAGGAATAATCATCTTATTATTCAAAATTACCATTTAAAAGAAATTACATATTAATGTTGTCAATGCTGAATTCTTTCAAAATTAACACACCAAGAAATCAATTACTCTAACAAAATAAATAACATTTTGACAAGACTATTATTCTTACAATGTCATCAACAAGATCTTTGACAGCAGTGATACCCAAAACCAGGATAAGAGGTACCAATGTTGTATACCAAGGTAATGTTGAAATTTGAGGAATAACCTGAAACAAAGAGAAAGACAGAGGTAATATCTAAAATATGTAAAGCACTTCATATCTGGAGTATAGTACATACTTAACTAATGCACAAACAAATATTCTACACTTCAATAAATATTTCAATTTTCAAATGACAGTGATTTTCAGAGGAACTGCTTTCTGAACTAAATCTTAAGAGTTAATGGTGTTCAACATTAGCAGTTACTGTACTTCTTTCTGACTGTTACAAGCAAACATATGATCAAAAGGAATGCTAGAAACAGTTACAGATCAAATTGCCTGCAAGGTAAATGCTCCTAGGTTTTCCTTACCAATGACTAAAGGAAAATTAAAGCAAGAGCCAATGATGTATATTTTATTTACAAATGTGCAAGATGTCAATGATAGCGCTGAGGCCAGTTATCAACCAAAGAAATATGTACAGACTTTCAGAGGTCAATTTTTTTTTTTTTATTATTATTGTATAAAAGCCATTCACGTCTCTTGTTAAAAATATATATGTATAATATAGATACATGTGAGTTACATACCTGCAAAATTAACAAGGCGAGAAAATAGGCATTTGCTGCTCTCTTAAACTGTTCAAGAAGATTCAATGGCAAGAAAGTCAAAGCATTGTATTTGTATGTTTTAATCGCGTTCCCCTAAATAAAAAGAGAAAAACCAACAACTGTAAAACACACTGGTTCTTGCTCATATTCAAACATCAACAAAACCTCTATGACTTTAAATCACAATATATTTGTTTAATAAGCACATCTGTGTTTATCACACCACAGATTTCAAATCTAGCGTACATGTACTACACCACACAAGTCAGTTTCTCCAAATAATGCAGCTCGGGGCTGAATGTGACATGAAATACTAAAATGTGCTTTTGCCTTTAAAGCAGAAAATCTCTGTTCGATTCCTGTCCATTACATTAAACTTTTTTCGTCATCTAGCATTTCTATTACTATTTTTGTCAGGGACCCAAGCCAACCCAGTGCCATATTACAATATCATATCAATCTCCCACTTTAAACTTATAGGAGACTTCTGAAATAATTCTCAGAAAAAGATTAGAAAAACAAAAATATCAACATAAATATAGATGATTTGGAGGATGTGTTTGTCAGTATATACAGTATGTTTGTTCCAGCACCACTCAAAAAAAGCTGTACAAATGTTCACAAAACCTGGAGGATAACTAAGATAGTTGAACTTGGAGTACAGGGTATATGGCACCTAAATACAATGGAGGAGAGTACTTGGTGAATCTGATATGTTTATGCTGTCAAGTTTAAGTCTCTCTTCTACAATGTCAGAGACTAATTTTAAAGTTGATTGGTTAAAGTTGAGTGACTGTCCAACAAAAGCAGGTCAGCGTCACGGTCAGAGAAAGTGGCCAAGACCTTAAGGGGATTTGACAAAGGAGAATATGTATTTATACAATGGAGTGTTTTCTTCCTGTCAAATCCCTGCTTCGATTTCAAATAACTGCAGTTCAGTGTGTTTTGTAGCCAGACCAAGACATCTATGGTGAAACTTTTTAACTCTGACATAACTATCTATAGGTTGCTTGCTCAGATGAATGCAAATTAAAATTTACAGTGATATCTTGTAATATAACCTAGGTAACATTGAGAAACATAGGTAAAGATTCTGAAAAGTCAAACACTCCTCTTTTAATATATTAAAATCAGAACTTGTTACATGAAATGATAATTTAATGGAGAAACAAAATTACAGAAAGTACAGAATGGGAGAACAGAATTTGTTAAATATAGTAGGAAAGCAGAGCAAGGAGGGAAAGTTAGGAAGTCAGCAAGATGAAGTCAAGCATTTGGTGACCAGTTAATTCACTACATTTATCCTGATGAGGGTGGTAGAGGCCTTAAGCAGAGGTGGACAGACTATGTCAATTTATAGTCAGCAACTTCCTCCAATTAATCTGGCGAATCACTAGATACTCTCAGGCCACTTGACAGATATCAAAGGCATGACCTTCATTCCACTGACCTTCTCCTGGTTAGCCATGCCTTGTTTACCTCCTCAGAGCTGCAATCACAGGGCATGCTAACTACATGTCACAGCAATTTCACACATTTTATGTGCAGCTCTCATTTGTGCCTAGATGTGTCACAGTTACACCATGTTACCAGAAAGACAGACAGTATGAAACACAGGTTTTACTAAAATGTGAGACAATTTAAAGCTAATACACATGAACAAAATGTGCTACGTATATTTTAGGGTTAAGAGTGTGAAAGAACTGGCCAAGTGCCACCAAAACTGAATAAATGGCTAAGGTTTAAATAGCCAAATATCCTTCAACTTTTGCAATGGCCCCAGCTGCAGACCTCTGCAGCTCCACTGGACAGCCAATTGGATTGCACAGTTTGTCTCTAAGTTTATTTGATTTGTGTCAGATAACCGTCCCCTAACACTAATCTTAATCATTGTGTAACCAGGTGTTATCACTGATATATAATAATATAAAGCGACAACCTCCTCAATGGAGTGGAGCTCCGAAAGTCAGCAGCCTGAGTCTATTGAAACTTTTCTTCTGGGTACCTTAACAAATATCAGTGGTAACATTTACATAAAAATATTTTTCCAATTTTAATAATTTATATATAGTCTGATCTTCAAATTTGTGTTTAAGGACAGGATAATAAAATAAAATTTAAAAAAATGAACAGTTTTACCGCATATTTGCTCTTCTTAAAACAGAAGAGGTGTTTTTTCTTAAATTCTGGCAGTTCAAGAAAATTTCTGTCATTAGCCTTTACTTTCCAATTTCCATCTGAAACAAAAAACAGATTCATCATTGTACAAATAGGTTTATGTAATTCATTTAAAAAAAAAAAAAAAAAAAAAAAAAAAAACCACACAGATTAAGCCAAGTTAACTCCTGGGAGTTTCACATGTATTATGTTTTACATTTTTAACTGGAGCAGTATTTTTCACATTTCTTGCCAGTGATATTTACAATAAATTAACAATTCACATTTCAAATAATGCCAATGCCCATTACTTAGACATCAGTTCTAGATATTTCCTTTAGCAACTAACATTAATTAGTAAAATCAAACGAGAGAGAAAGAGAGAGATAACTTCTCAACCCTGGAAGAAATCAGAACATGGGCACAGTGTAAAACCCATAATATGCAGAACCAAAATAAAAAAAAAAGTTGTTTAATGAATCAAACAATGGAGGGAAGAACAAAACGCAAAGTTTTACTGCTTAACAGAACAAAGACCACTGTTTGGGTCCTACTATACAATGAATACAACTGAAGTTGGAAACAAATTTATTAAGTACCATAATTCAAACATTTTGGGACTGTTCTTTGGGCTGAACCTCCCATTAAATACATTGCTTTCCAGTTGAATGAATATTCTTTCACACATACAAGGAGCTGTATAAGAAGCAGCAAACCCTGGTGGAAGACAAATTGCTGACAGTTTCTGGAAAAAGCAACTTTTTTTAGGTTGTTTCTCTCTGGTCTTCTTATGGAGTAAAGGCCTGTTGGGCTGTCAAAAAACAGGGCCTGTCAAACACCATTTGAGGCATTGTGTGACTTTGGGCTATACAAGAAATACAGTACATTGTTATTGTAATGTGCCTCAACTACTTTCACCAGCAGTTGGCAGCAGGAAAATGGAAATGTAGGAAATGCAGAACTAGCAGAATTGTAAAGACTACTCCAGACTTAACTCTATGTATAACACACATTAAGATTACTTATGAAACAGAAATGTTTACAGCATGTTTAATGTGTTGTGAATAGCATATATAGGTATTTAAAGAATTACTACAAAAGTGGCAGCGGTTTCATCCATCTATCCAAAAATTAACCTACAGTAATTAAACACATTCAGGCCTATGGCAACATTTAGCACAAGTGAGGGATCAATCATCCACAAATTGTGAGCCTACCTTGTATGTACGTGTACACACACACATACGCTCACTCTCGGTGCATCTGGCACATTACACGTAATTTAGATCTGGGAGCAAAAAGCGTGATTAGAATGAAAAGACAGACGACATTTAAGGATGTTCTCAAACCTAGTTATTTTCTTTATTCAGTCTTTTTGCTTGAATTCTCAGAGAAGGATACTTGGAGTGGTAGGGTTTCCTACAAAAAGCAACTACATCTTTTTTTTAACACACTTCACCATTCACACACCAACTGCATACATTTAACAAAGTATAGTACTGGCCTCTTTAATAATGTGGTTCAACACAGGCAATATTTTGTTGTCATTTACTTCTTTCATTATATTGGTTTGGATATAGAGTGATCATACATGAATTGTTAAAATGTGATCTAGTTTTGTTCTCTCCATCCAACCACTTCCTTAACTGTACTTACTCCATAAAAACTCTGCAAGACAATTAGGCCTATCTGAAAATTAGAAGACAAAATTTAGAGATATTCTTGTATTTGTGTGATGAAATTATAGCCCATCACTAAACAGTTCATTACCATCATAATGAAAAGTACTATAAACAACAAGGCTGATACACAAGGAGGGAAAGGGAAAAAAAAACAACACACCCGGAATCTTTAAGGTATGGTAGGCTACCTAGCAAGACACTAGCACATTAAGTAAACCTGGAAGCAGTAAGAGTGCTTTTAAAAATCACAACCCACTGGTATTTCACAAATATGTAAACATCCATTTATGGTTACTGCTGTATGGAGCATGTTGCAGATCTACATAAAGGTTCTTACTGGAGCCTTCATGAGGATGGGTCCTTTTAGGAACCAAAAATGGTTCCCCTGTGGCATTGCTCTGAATAACCACTCTGGCACCTTTATTTCTAAGAGTGTTGCATTATTTCAAACTCAAAATTTCAAACTTCTATATGATACTAAGTACTAAAATTCAATACCATTTCAATATCCAATACAGTTTATAACTCAAAAATCTTTTTACATAAGTTACAATTCTGTATGCATTAAAATCTTTACAATGATGAAAAAAAACAAGGAAAACGTAAACAAAACTGACTTATCAATTGGGGGAAAAAAAATTAATCAATTCACAATCATTGCTGTGCTGAGCAGTGCTTTCCTAAATATAGCTCAAACAAAAATGCAATACACTGCCGCATTCACACGGGTGGCTATCACAGCCAGTCAAATCCAATCAACTTTCACTTTATTGACCATCCCACAATTCAAATCCTATTCTAATACACCAACTATATGAGCACACAGAGGAATAATGCCACCGTTAATGCAATTGAGCTCTGAAAAGTTTATAGTTCCTTACATTACATAGTAAATGTGAAGTAGTATAATTTTAAAACTGCACTCAATAAAAGTAAAAGCACACACAATGGCAGCACACATTGTATAATTACAAAATATCAAGAGTGACAAGAGTCATAATTTTAACAGACTGTTGCTCCAAGTGCAGAAAAAAAAAGGTCTGCAGGTAAACTGGCAGATCCCTGTCTTAATGCATTAAATTTTTAACCAATACAAAAAAACATTTTAACCTGTAGAACAGAACACAAATGTCATATCTCTACTTAGAATGCAACAGTTTACAAGCTTAAGTTGACTGATGCTTCCACAATTTAGAAATAAAATACTATAAGAAAAGAGGTTGCAACTCAAACCATGTCCATTGGTACCTTACAGGGCTCAACTGTTAAAAGCCAGAATGAACAGGAAGTAAATTCACAATATAGGCTATAAAATAGAAAACATGAAAAAAAAGGAACAATTGTAAAAATGTTACAATTAATACTTAATGATATTTTAATACATTTGATAACTCTACAACCAAGCATTTTAAAAAAGTATAGTATAAACTACCTTCAAAAAGTAAAAAATATAAAAATGATCAGCTAGTCGATAGTTAGCATATCTGATGTGTATAAGAGTTTACAGAAAATCGTATACTAATTAACAGATGGTGGCTAATGTACTTTTATATGAACCTTAATATTCTGGTAATATGCCAGAAAACTCATTTAACATACAAATGGTATGGCTCAAAGGGCTTTACAAGAAAGAAACGTTTATATTAAACAAAAGTAAGATTAGGCAATGCTGAGTAACAAAGAATAAAATAAGGTCAGATGGCCAGGAAGACAGGGAAGGGAGAGAAAAAAAAAAAAATAATAAAACACTACAGAGAGACCGGAAGTTTAAAAAAAAAAAAAAAAGTCTGCAGGGGTTCCAAGGCCAAGAGACGGCCCAGCCCCCTTTGAGCATTCTACCTAAAATTAATGACTAAATCAGTCTTCATGGATTTCAATCCTTCACATGAAAGAATTCAATGATGATGGTTATGTGGGGTACTGCCTTCAATCCATCAATGTAGGGACTGCATGGTGAAATTACAATTAAAAGTAATAATCTCAATGATTTATGCACCTTGTCTTAAAAACTGCATATACTGTGCTCTTTTCTCACTCTCTCACACACACACACACACACACACACACTATACGATAGAACCTCAATTTCTCAGAACAAAACGCTTAAAAGTTAAGAATTGGTAAATACTAGATTTGAGAATAATTAAATTAGTTTGTACTAATGTCGTTCCCCCCCCCAATTAAGATCACATACTTACAATAAAAATTGAATGACTTCTTTTTAATACAGTAAATAACCGATTCACAAATCTTTAAAATAAAAAATAAGTATACCAAATAGTTTTTTTTTTTTTTTTTTTTTTAAAAAAAAAAGGAGCAAAGTTACTTTTCAAACATCAGACATTACCACTACTCCCCATTGAAAAATGTAAAATGTTGGGAAAATGTTAAATATGGAAATGTTAAATTGGGGCTCTGCTGCATTAAGAAAGCAAATGTTGCATGTGTATGCAAAATACGGACAACAATACAAATTTCCATACCGGATTGGTTGAGCCCCAGGTTAACAACAACCGCCACCGGTACTGTGAGCCAACAGGGTGCTGGCGGAAATTGGGCTACTGTTGGCCAAAGAAGAGGGGGAAGATGTGTCCGGAGGAGAGGAGGAAAGTAAAAGAGTGTAACTCAGGATAGGAACTTTGAATGTTGGCAGTATGACTGGTAAGGGGAGAGAGTTAGCAGATATGATGGAGAGAAGGAAGGTTGATATATTGTGCATGCAAGAGACAAAATGGATGGGGAGTAAGACAAGGTGGATCGGAGGTGGATTCAAATTGTTCTATCATGGTGTGGATAGGAGGAGAAATGGAGTAGGGGTTATTCTGAAGGAACAGTATGCTAAGATTATTTGGAGGTGAAAAGAGTGTCAGACAGAGTAATGATTATGAAGCTGCAAATTGGAGGTGTGATGATGAATGTTGTTAGTGCATATGCACCACAAGTTGGGTGTGCAATGGGTGAGAAAAGATTTTTGGAGTGAGTTGGATGAAGTGATGAACAGTGTACCCAAGGGACAGAAAGTGGTGATTGGAGCGAATTTCAATGGATATGTTTGTGAAGGGAACAGTGGAGACGAGGAGGTGATGGGTAGGTATGGTGTCAAGGAGAGGAATGAAGAAGGTCAGAGGATAGTGGATTTTGCCAAAAGGATGGACATGGCTGTGGTGAATACGTATAAATATTTTAAAAAGAGGGAGGAACATAGGGTTACATACAAGAGTGGGGGAACAGACAGGTAGATTACATCCAATGCAGAAGAGTTGATCAGAAGGAGATTTAAGACTGCAAAGTGGTGGCAGGGGAAAGTGTAGTTAAGCAGCATAGGATGGTGGTCTGTAGGATGACGTTGGAGATCAAGAAGAGGAAGAGAGTGAGGGCAGAACCAAGGATCAGATGGTGGAAGCTGAAAAAGGAAGATTACAAGGTTGAGTTTAGGGAGGAGGTGAGACAGACACTGGTAGCAGTGAAGAGTTACCAGACAGCTGGGAAACTACAGCAGATGTAGTAAGGGTGACAGCAAGAAGGATGCTTGGCGTGACATCTGGAAAGAGGAAAGAGAAACCAGGTGGTGGAATGAGGAAATACAGGAGAGTATATAAAGGAAGAGGATGGCAAAGAAGTGGTGGGATAGTAAGAGAGATGCAGAAAGTAGACAAGAGTACAAGGAGATAAGGCGCAAGGTGAAGAGAGAGGTGGCGAAGGCTAAAGAAAAGGCGTATGATGAGTTGTATGACAGGTTGGACACTAAGGAGGGAGAAAAGGACCGGTGGGCTACACAGAGGGACCGAGTTGGGAAAGATGTGCAGCAGGTTAGGATGATAAAGGATAAAGATGGAAATGTACTCACAAGCGAGTAGAGTGTGTTGAGCAGATGGAAAGAGTACTTTGAGAGGCTGATGAATGAAGGAGAACAAGAGAGAAAAAGGTTGGATGATGTGGAGATAATGAATCAGGAAGTGCAACGGCTTAGCAAGGAGGAAGCAAGGACAGCTATGAAGAGGATGAAAAATGGAAAGGCTGTTGGTCCAGATGACATACCTATGGAAGCATGGAGGTGTTTAGGAGAAATGGCAGTGGCGTTTTTAACCAGATTGTTTAATGGAATTTGGAAAGTGAGAGGATGCCTGAGGGTTGGACTGGTGCCGATATTTAAGAAGAAGGGGGATGTGCAGGACTACAGTAACCACAGGGGAATAAAATTGATGAGCCATGGCATGAAGTTATGTGAAAGAGTAGTGGAAGCTAGGTTAAGAAGTGAGGTGATGATTAGTGAGCAGCAGTATGGTTTAATGCCAAGAAACAGTACCACAGATGCAATGTTTTCTCTGAGGATGTTGATGGAGAAGTTTAGATAAGGCCAGAAAGAGTTGCATTGCGTCTTTGTGGACCTGGAGAAAGCATATGACAGGGTGCCTCAAGAGGAGCTGTGGTATTATATGAGGAAGTCGGGAGTGGCAGAGAAGTACATAACAGTTGTACAGGATATATACAAGGGAAGTGTGACAGTGGTGAGGTCTGCGGTAGGAGTGATGGACGCATTCAAGTTAGAGGTGAGATTACATCAGGGATCGGCTCTGAGCCCTTTCTTATTTGCAATGGTGATGGACAGGTTGACAGACTAGATTAGACAGGAGTCCCGGTGGACTATAATGTTTGCTGATGACAATGTGATCTGTAGCGATAGTAGGGAGCAGGTTGAGGAGACCCTGGAGAGGTGGAGATATGCTCTAGAGGAGAGGAATGAAGGTCAGTAGGAACAAGACAGAATACATGTGTGTAAATGAGAAGGAGGTCAGTGGAATGGTGAGGATGCAGGGAGTAGAGTTGGCGAAGGTGGACGAGTTTAAATACTTGGGATCAACAGGACAGAGTGATGGGGATTGTGGAAGAGAGGTGAAAAAGAGTGCAGGCAGGGTGGAATGGGTGGAGAAGAGTGTCAGGAGTAATATGTGACAGACGGGTATCAGCAAGAGTGAAAGGGATGGGCTACAGGACGGCAGTGAGACCAGCTATGTTATATGGGTTGGAGACAGTGGCACTGACCAGAAAGCAGGAGACAGAGCTGGAGGTGGCCGAGTTAAAGATGCTAAAATTTGCAATGGGCATGACAAGGATGAACAGGATTAGAAATGAGTACATTAGAGGGTCAGCTCAAGTTGGATGGTTGGGAGACAAAGTCAGACAGGCGAGATTGCATTGGTTTGGACATGTGCAGAGGAGAGATGCTGGGTATATTGGGAGAAGAATGCTAAGATAGAGCTGCCAGGGAAGAGGAAAAGAGGAAGGCCTAAGCGAAGGCTTATGGATGTGGTGAGAGAGGACATGGAGGTGATGGGTGTAACAGAACAAGATGTAGAGGACAGAAAGATATGGAAGAAGATGCTCCGCTGTGGCGACCCCTAACGGGAACAGCCGAAAGAAGAAGAAGTATGCAAAATCAAAGCAGATAATAAAATCTTACACTTCAGTAACAAGATTAAAAAGTTTCTGTAAACACAAACTGATGGCTCTACTGCACATGTATGTAAACACATTAAATGTAACATGAACATATTAAAAGCTCAAAAGTAGATTAGTAACACATTGCTACTAGACTCAGTCCTTGAATAGGTGTGTCCTTGCTCTTCTTGAGAAAAGTATCCCAAGGCAAGGTGCATTACTTTAAGAGAGGCATGGTTGCCAGCAACTGCTTTTCATCTTAAATTCCTCATCAATAAAATAAACTATCATGCTTCCATTGTTCTACTCAGCCACACATTTTTTGAATAAAGGAAATGCAATTTCAGAAGAATAATTGCAGAGTGGATGACTTTTCTTACACTGACTGTTGATCATTTTTAAGCCCTTCATTGGGCAGTTTTAATGGAAGCCCTATGTTTTGATAAATAAAACACAAATGACTACTATTATCTGATTTTACTTTTGATAGCCTCTTGCATACCGACGAGTTAGCATAAACAGGTAATGTTATGTTTGACAGACCTAAAGTTAATGGGACTTCAATGTGGTTTAAGATTTTACAAAGTGAGAGTCTGAAAACAAAGTATTTCCAGATTACATATGATTCTCTTCATTTTACTACTTAAAATTCTGGTGATCCAGGTTCAACATTACTTAAATTCTTTAAGCTGACGCAAACAGAAAATAAATGTATGCAGACTTTTTAAGAGATGTTATCTGGGATGAAACTACTAAAAATTAATTTAGTATTCAGCACATAGTCATATGATACAAGTGCCTTGGATTCGCCAGTCCACTCGCGTTTAGTGAACGTGCTATGCTTGACATTTATAGGTTAGAGCAGTTTGTAACTGGGAAAGCTCAATCTCTGAAAAGAACTAAACCAAATGCAATATTATCACTTTCCAAATTTAGTATAATTGTGCAGCCATAGGCTCTACTCATTTCATCCAAGTATACCTTTTTTACTAGGAACCCGGTTGTCTTCAGTCTCCTGATTAACACGGTTTTGCTCATCATCAGTTCTTGGCAGTGGACTCTCCAATTCATCCTCCGTTTCATCATCACTATATGGCATATCTTCATCATTGGGGTCTAATGAATCTACTGAGCCCAGCCGTGAGTTAAGCTCCATTGAGAAAGGTTAAGGTCACTAAAAATGAAAAACAGAACTGTTATAAACCTTTATTAAAATGCAGAAAAGAAAACATTCTTTGCTACATACTGTTTAAATATACATTAACCCCGGATTTTTTTTTTCTACATAAACACAAGTTTAAATACTTAATTTGTTCCTGAATTCAAACATGTACCATAAAATAATTGTTAAAAGTGAATCACAAAAAAATATAAAAAAAATATACATCTGCAGCAAAGATAAGAAAATAAAAATAACTAATCTTTATTCTTTCTTGATTTTTTTATTCGTATACTAAAAAGTGCAGAGTGTGGGGGTTTAAAAACTGCTGTAAATATTTACAGATGGAAAATGATTATTGGTCATTGAATTTCATAATCAAAAGCTAACACCTTTGAACAATTTGATCAATCACTAAAATGGACATTCTGCATAACCGTTCTTAACATGATCATTTTTTCCTGAAACTTTTTTTTTTTTTTTTTTTTATAAATACATTATGCATGTAGTGAGACACCTTGTGAAAAAAGGTTTACATTAGTGAGAAGTGCCATATGCATATTTATTTAGGAACTGGAGAACCTTAACATGCTAGGAGTCTACCAAATGCACAGCCAGTTTGCTGTCAGGCTGCCAGCTGAGAACATCCACTTTAAGTCAAAGTTCTTTAAAACGGTAAGCATTCTGAGACAAACTAAAAACCAAGACAGAGTTGAAGGTCAAGAACAAGATCTTGCCACTAACTAAGAACTTACTACTATGTTTTGCATACAGACAAAGGAACACTTGTAGAAACTACACTGTTTATTAAACTTTCTTCTTCTGTATTCAGCTAAAGAAGATGATTACAAAAATAGCTACTAACGCACCCTGCTGCGATAGGCTGGCTATCACAATGGTCTTACATCTGATGTCTCTCTGATTGGAACCTATCAAGCTGTTCACCCTTTGGAACTTTATACCAAGTCACTAAGACACAGCAGAGGAGCCAAGAAATCAGAAACACACAAAAACGTTTCCATGACTAGTAATGATTGACTACACTTGGTCTGATGTAGTACTAAACCCTGAAAGATGCGTTTCCACAGGGTATAGCAGAAGTACAAGTCCCCAAGTGTTATTTTTCTGTGATTTTTTTGTTCTATACTTTCACTTCCTACATCAAGGTATGTGAGGAAAGATTATTAATTACTCAAGGTTACAAAAGAAATGTACATCGACAATATGACTGAGCAGATTAATTTATCTGACCAGAAAAAATTATACTATATAGCAAATGCAAAGTACCAAATCGTGCTCTAAATATTTCTGGAACCCACAATGAGTAAGCAAAATGTGACACTGCTCCTAAAAAAATACAGGCAAATTGTACTTGTACTTACTTCATACTGTAAATGAACTGTAAATGGAGAAAGAAATTAAGCCTGTTCTTTTAAAATAAAAATGAATACTTTGAAATATACAAACTACCAAACATATGCTTAGAGAAAAAAAAAAGTTATGCTTAGACCTGTGTAAAAATATAGATTTTTAAATGAAAAATAACGATTAATTAAAACGATGAAATATTGACTCTTAAGGTTAGATCTCATGAATCTCACTTACTTGCCCGGGGAGTTTGGTCACGTCATTGCTGTTATTGTTTACATCCCTCCTCGGGCGAACGCGGAGATAGCGGGTGACATCATCTATTCTGCGGTTGCTAAGTTACATACGCAGCACCCGGAGGTGCTTGTGCTAATCGCTGGAGACTTTTAACTATGTGACGCTGGACAAAACATTACCTGCCTTCTTCCAGTATGTGGATTGTAACACCCGGGGAAATAGGACTATCGATTTACTGCATGCAAACGTTAAAGACACATACAGCGCCAACCCGCTGCCTGCGCTTTGGAAAGCAGATCATAACTTGGTTCTGCTTCAGCCTCACTACAAACCAACAGTGAAGGCGCTACCTACAACCACACGCTCATTCAGGAAGTGGTCTCCTGAGGAAGAGCACATGGGTTCACATAGTGAGAAAATTTATGAGGTTGTTGACTGCACTACTGACTATATCAACTTCTGTATGGACATTGTAGTTCCAGTAAGAACTGTACGCTGCTATGCTAACAAGCAGCCATGGATTACAAGTGACATCAAGGGCCTTTTGAACCAGAAGAAAAGGGCCTTTAAAGGCGGTGATCAGCATGAGCTCAAGCGCGTGCAGAAGGAACTCCGAGTCCAGCTTAGGGTGGCGAAAGAGCAGTACAGGAGAAAGCTGGAGCAGAAGTTGCAGAATAACAGCATGAAGGAAGCGTGGGACGGGATGAAGATCATCACTGGCTACAGTTCGAAGCGGGGTGCCACCATTGAGAGAGACGTGGAGAGAGCAAACCAGATGAACAACTTATTCAACAGGTTTGACCACCCTAACCCACTCTCACCTCGAAGTACTGCACCCTCCACCCATCCTTCTGCTGATACCAGCATAGGAGAGACCCCACACACAATTACAGCAGCCCAAGTAAGCAGAGAGCTGAAGAGACTTTGTGCCAGCAAAGCAGCAGGTCCAGATGGAGTATCGCCACGACTGCTGAAGGCCTGTGCATTGGAGCTGGTTAGTCCTCTACAGCGCATCTTCAACCTGAGCCTGGAACAGGGGAGAGTCCCAAGGCTTTGGAAAACATCTTGCATCACCCCAGTCCCAAAGGTACCACGTCCTAGTGAGCTGAACAACTTCTGGCTTGTTGCTCTGACGTCACATGTGATGAAGACCATGGAAAGGCTGTTGCTTCACCACCTGAGGCCACAGGTCCGCCATGCCCTCGATCCTCTGCAGTTTGCATACCAGGAGAAGGTTGGAGCGGAGGATGCCATCATCTATATGCTACACCAATCCCTTTCCCACTTGGACAGAGGCAGTGGTGCTGTAAGAATTATGTTTCTAGACTTCTCTAGCGCCTTCAACACCATCTAACCTCTGCTCCTTAAGGCCAAGCTGACGGAGATGGGAGTAGATTCATACCTGGTGGCATGGATCATGGACTATTTTACAGACAGACCTCAGTATGTGCGTCTCAGGAACTGCAGCTCTGGCATGGTGGTCAGCAACACAGGAGCGCCGCAGGGGACTGTACTTTCTCCGGTCCTGTTCAGCCTATATACATCAGATTTCCAATACAACTCGGAGTCCTGCCACGTGCAAAAGTTTGCAGATGACAATGCTATCATGGGCTGCATCAAGAGTGGGCAAGAGGAGGAGTACAGGAACCTAATCAAGGACTTTGTTAAATGGTGCGACTTTAAACCACCTACAACTAAACACCAGCAAAACCAAGGAGCTGGGGGTTTATTTTAGGAGGCCCAAGCCCCTCGTGGACCCTGTGGTCATCAGAGGTGACTGTGTGCAGAGAGTGCAGACCTATAAATACCTGGGACTGCAGCTGGATGATAAATTGGACTGGACTACCAATACTGATGCTCTGTGTAAGAAAGGACAGAGCCGACTATACTTCCTTAGAAGGCTGGCGTCTTTCAACATCTGCAATAAGATGCTGCAGATGTTCTACCAGACGGTTGTGTCAAGTGCCCCCTCTTCTATGCGGTGGTGTGCTGGGGAGGCAGCATAAAGAAGAGGGATGCCTCACGCCTTGACAAAATGATGAGGAAGGCAGGCTCTGTTGTAGGCACGGAGCTGGACAGTTTGACATCTGTGGCGGAGTGACGGGCACTGAGCAGACTCCTGTCAATAATGGAAAATCCAGTGCATCCACTGAACAGTATCATCTCCAGACAGAGGAGCAGCTTCAGTGACAGACTGCTGTCACTGTCCTCCTCCACTGACAGACTGAGGAGATCGTTCCTCCCCCACACTATGCGACTCTTCAATTCCACCCGGGGGGTAAATGTTAATATTATACAAAATTATTGTCTGTTATACTTTCATAGTTATCACTCTTTAATTTAATATTGTTCTTTATCAGTATGATGCTGCTGGAGTATGTGAATTTCCCCTTGGGATTAATAAAGTATCTATCTCTGGCCTGCTCAATTACTACATGCAGATTTTTGTTCATCTTTGTTTTTGGCGTCTGATCCAATAGTTGTTGCTAATGCGCCTGTTATAACTTTCATTGGAAAAAGCAATTAACTACACCGCTTTAAATAGTGTGTCATCCTAAACTGAAATGAGCACCCACACTTAAATCAGATGTATGGACTTACTACGGACTCAAACAGTGCATATGTAAGCTGTGCAACTCAGAAGTATTGTTGTAGCACAACAAATTTGAGAAATCTTTTATCCCGATATCACATATAAATGTAATCTCAGTTGACATCTAAACAAGTAGAGTTTAAACAATCTGTACTAAAGGTAGCATTAGTACCTGGGCTTTATAAAGATCTTAAGCAAAGCATTGCCACGTCTCTCACATCACTACATTAAAAACAACTGGGCACATGTGATGGATGTGCTGCAGACAAGAGTGCTGAATGCCAGTCGCACCAGGAGCAACCTTACTGCCAAGATGGCTGGCCGTAGTTCCAAAAACCTTTCTAATATTCAGGGCTGTGGAGTCGGTAGATAAATGCTCCGACTCAGACTCCTCAGTTTCTAAATCTTCCGACTCCGACTCCTCTGTATGTATATACTATGCTAATGTATTTTCTACATCCATTGAAGGAAAGGAAGGCAACAAACATGTCATTTCACCACAGAACTACTGGCTAGGAAGCCAACACTCTACTATAATGCCAGATTAAAGACAAACACAATGAAAACAAGGTTTTGTTTATTTTTTTTATTTTATTTTTTATTTTTTTTTTTTTTTTAAACAAGTGTCTGGATAGTAATAGCAGGCATAAAAATCAGGAAAAATCGAAAAATCGGCAGTGCATCTGTAAATGTATGGGGGGCTTTAGGCTAGGTTCACAGTTCCCTGTAACAGTGGAACACAACACAATGGAAAGCGGTGCCGCACCTTACCTGTGCATTACATCCCATATAGTGACGCATAGAGTCAATGAAAAGCATGCTTCATGGTTACTTGACATGTTGGTTTTGTGGTAACATTATGCACTGCATGCATTGGGCTTTATTCTTACAGCAGAGAAGTAGTTCATTATGACTGTTTGTGAATTGGGACATTTCAACTTACTTTTTTAATTCCCATTTAAATTTAGTAGGAGTTGGAGTCGGTTAACTTTTTGCCGACTCCAACTCCGACTCCAGGTACCCAAAATTGTCTCAGACTCCGACTCCGACTCCACAGCCCTGCTAATATTACCAACCTGCTGTTCCATCGCAGGACCACATCATTGTGTTTTGGCATGTCCAATAAACCTTGCTTCTCTTTAAGCATACTGCTAGTTGTACTGATACAGTGGAAAAATGTTTGCAACATGCCTCTCACCCAGTTAAAATTGAGGGCAAATGTTGGAATTTTCGGTGCAGCCTGCAATACCAAAGTGTGTAAAGTAACCATATAGCAGCTCCATAAGATGTACCTCACAGATCATATTAGCTGTGATGTTAGTCACAATGGCTGCTTCTTTGACTTTTATATTCCATTCATCCAATGCCACTGTCAACATGCATCAGATCTAGATCCTCACTTCCTTTTTGTCTGTCTTAGGAGGAACAGTGTGGACACATTTTTGACACTTGTTTACATGACTGCTATAAGTGAGCAACTGATGATGTGTGTAACCTGTAGAATTATCCAGAGATAAGAGTGTCTTCCCACTGAATCTTTATTGGACATTTACAATCTTTAATTAGTCAAATTAAAGGAATAAATTTGTTTAAAAGTTTAGTTAAAGGGAGTCAACTTGGAGATTCATAACATAGGAACAGGCTACTAAATAACATTTATTATTTAACAAGTCATATTTGATCATTTTATAATAGTTTTCACAAGTTATAGATATTACATCAAGTAGATGTCACTGCATTGAAGTAAAACAAGGAGATCCCCCCACCAAAATATGTATGGGCTCTGATGTGGCAAGAGATAGTAAATTGTGAATTTTGAATGACAGCAGTCATGTTATTTTTTAAGAGCAATCTTAAATATAGCAAAAGTTAGACCTCTTGTAACATTGCAAGATGCGGAAAAAATTGTTTTCGCTTTGGTTTTCAGTTGGCTAGATTACTGTAATGCACTCATCTCAGGACTACCCAAAAAAAAAAAAAAAAAAAAAAAAAAGACATCAATCAATTGCAATTAGTGCAGAATGCATCTGCTAGACTCTTAACTCGGGGAAAATGAAAATCCGAGCACATCACCCCAGTTTTGATGTCACTACACTGGTAACCTGTATCTTTTAGAATTGACTTTAAAATACTGCTTATGGTTTACAAAGCCTTAAATAATCTCTCTCCATCTTATATTTTGGAATGTCTTACACCTTACGCTCCAAATCATAACCTTAGATCTTCCAATGCGTGTCTATTTAGAATTCCAAGAGTTAAACTTAAAAGAAGTGGTGAGGAGGCCTTCTACTGTTATGCACCTAAAATCTGGAATAGCTTGCCAATAGGAATTCGTCAGGCTAATACAGTGGAGCACTTTAAAACATTGCTGAAAACACATTACTTTAACATGGCTTTCTCATAGCTTCATTTCAGTTAAATCCTAATGCTCTGTATATTCAATTAATTATCATTATTATTCATGGTGGCTCCAAAATCCATACTAACCCCCAACTTTCTCTTCTGTTCTTTTTCCGGTTTTCTGTGGTGGTGATCTGCCCCAACACCACTTAAAGCACCGTGAGGTCCTTACATTGATGGATTAAAGGCCAGAAGTCCACATGACCATCGTGATCAAATTCTTCCATGAGAACCCTGAATTCAATCAGGACTGACTGAGGTCATTTATGTAAGGTAGAATGCCTAAAGGGGGCTGGGCGGTCTTGTGGCCTGGAACCCCTGCAGATTTTAATTTTTTCTCCAGCCGTCTGGAGTTTGTTTTTTGTTTTTTATGTCATCCCTGGCCATCAGACCTTAGTTTTACTCTGTTAATTAGTGTTTCCTAATTTTAATTATTTATTCTGTCTTTTTTCTCTTTCTTCATCATGTAAAGCACTTTGAGCTACATTGTTTGTATGAAAATGTGCTATAGAAATAAATGTTGTTGCTAAATTTTGCAAATACTGATGTTAACTGTTCATTACCAATCAAGTATTGCTTCTTAAATGTCATTCCTTGTTTAAGCATATGTTATGAAGTCACTATGTAGACACCCTTCAAATAAGTGTTACTGAAATTTGTCACATTATATTAATGTTCTTTGTGCTTGGTTAAGTATTCTCTAAAAAAACCAGCACTTCAAATATACAAGCGCACACTAACTCAAACAAGATCGATATTGATTTGAATCAGACATTGTGAATCGCAACAGAATCAAATTGGGATATCAGTACTGATACCCAGCCCTAGTTATGCTTATCCACCCTAAAAACTTAAGTCTCCAAGTAATTAATACTAGGCATCTTTCTCAACGAATTATACCTAAAAAGACACAAAAAGAAGAACTTCATGACAATCTTGTTTAGGAAGGTCCAAATATAACCATCACCAGGTACCCAAAACAAAAAGGCTAACAGATCTCAGGATCTGCTGATATGACGGAAGGATTGTGCAGCTGATGAACAAAAATGAAAGTTGCCTCTCATGTTTGTCAGGGAAAGGAATTTTTTTTATTAAATAAAAACGTATGCATCTTATTTTTCTACTCTATTTATACAGGAAAAAAAAAAACCAAAACAAAAAACACACACAGACAAAGAATTTGATCTTAGTTGTGACCTAATTTTGGTGTAAGCTTCAGAATAATCTAGGATTTAAAAATCAAAGTCACAAATGAATTACAATGAATTTTAATGATATTACCCCAACACTAAGGTTATGAAATATTACATTTTCTTTTATATTAGGAATTCTGATTCAATTAAACAAAAAATTGCATTCTTACATTCTCTTTCTGTTTTACAGAAGTTAATGTTGAAACCATATTTCTATAAGAAAAAAATGTATCACTTTATTACACTCAGAAAAAAAAAATTAAAAATTAAAAAAAAAAAAACGACTCAATTCATGCCAATTAACTCTTTCAACTGTATTAATGGATGTTAAGCCTCTCGACATTCTCCACTGTATAATTAACAGTACTGGGTTACGGAACAGCTCATTGATCTGTAGATTGTACACCTGTAAATTTTAGTCTCACTGAGACAGACATAATACAGTGTATATGTCTGGAGATAACCAAGAGTGAATTTTGCTTAAAACTGAGAACAATTTAATCTCTAACTGAGGGTCACCATCTAAACCAATCCAATGCTTCATGCAAGAGGTTCTTCATATATAGACTGTGATTTTGAACTGCAAAGAGCAGTGGTGCTCTCATTAACCTGACCCAACAGAGGGGAAGCATCTAATTTCAATAGTCTACAACTTAAAAATTCTCCTAAAAAGACCCCTAATTAAACGTGTGTCATATGTGAGGACAGCAAGTTGCATGTGTTAAAAATAAAAAAATCTGCTGCAAGATAAAAACCTTTCTGTAACATCAGATCATCCATTGGCATTTAAAGACATCAATAGACCAGTGGTAAAAGTGAACAATACACTGTTACAGGTGTTGTACGTAATCCGTTGATAATTTACAATAACATCTGGGTGAATGCAAGGTTAAAGAATTGGTAGATATATTTTGCAGTTAATTTTCACAAACATAACTTAAAAAAAAATAAAAAAACAAATGTGTCCCCCCAAGAAAAGGTGGTGTAAAGGACTCCTGTTGAGAGTATTAAGGAAAGAACCTCAGGAAATGCAGATGTCAGGGCTCAAAACACTTGAATCAACAAATCTGCCCATTAAATCTTTAGATGCATATAGAAGCCTGCACTGCATTCACCTTCTAAATGCACAGCTAAACGAATAATTAAAGTTAACATTACTCTTTAATTAGAGATGTAAGCATGCCCCTGCCAGAATATAGCCACAGTGTTTTAACACATAGAACATACCTAGACCACAAGGCTTATCTAAATTATATTTGCTACTGTTATGCCACTTAGTGATGCAATAATCAAAATGACAGAAAATAGTTGACAAGAGTACAACACAAGCATGTAGAGGCAAGTACTTGCAGTGGTCTACATGTGTGTCTGTTGTCTGTCTGTCTTTTGCACTCATTACAATGTGCAAATTAATCATTACACTTTAGTTACATTCTGCTACAAAGCTCCTGAAATGATAACAGGTCTTCTGTTCAGTTTAAAGTGCACAGACTGGAGGAATTGGGGGAGTGTGTTAGGGAAAAGTCCTGTGGCTTTGAAGTGGCAGACTTCTCTGCTACTCTCTACAAACCTTTCAACAAGTTGTCCCCAGACAAGCATTCTGCTTCAAGAATCACTTCTGACCCCGCTAGACTATACAAGTTGAAGTCTAGACAAGTTATTGTGAAGTAAGCCCTAATATTTATATTAGCAGGGTTAAATAGTTGAGATTAGAAAAGTTTTATATTTAAATGTTACTGGAACATATGTATTTCTGAATTTAAATGTTTTTGAGGATACATGTAGGGTCTTGCCATGAGGTACATAGTGATATTAGTAGCTTTTTTCCAAAATAAATTTACAACCATTGTACACATTGCTGCTAAACTATTTCCTATGTTTCTTTCTGCCTTTCTTTTCTTTTGGAAATAAGCCAAGGATGACAACAAACAACGTACCCACAGAGGCCTTGCAAACACTACAACTGAATATGGCAAACCATTTCTGGTAGGGTTTTTTGCGCCTCTTTTGCATTCGTTACACTACTTTGTGAGTCTTTGCGTCTAGTGTCTTGGAATACTGCAATTTAGAAACACTGTCATAATAACAATTAATGTCTATATTATTGTTTTGTTGCTGTGAAAAAAAATGAACCCAGATACTCAACTTAAATGTAAGCAGACAAGAATCTCAGCGAAAGTACTAACATTTGTTGTCCATCTTATGTGTGAATGTAGAAGCAATGTATTTTGTTACTCAAGTACCAATAAAATGCATCATGATTTTGAATAGCCAAACGTGTACTGTGATATATCACAATGGAAAATATAAGAAAACTCTAATGTATTGACTCACCCATCTACCCACTTACTACTGAGCCATAAACCCCCCAAAATGAAAGGGAGTTAAATGCAGTTTTTAAATTATATAAAAAAAAAAAAATACAAACATACACATAAGGCTGCTGTCTTAACTATCCTCTTCTTTAACAGAAATCAAGATTTCAACAAACATATGAAAAGACTGAAGTGCTCCATAGGTTAACACAATTACTTATACGATAACAGTAATAACACAAAATTATGGTAAAAAATTAAATAAACCATTTTTTTTTACTTCCCATTAGACACATTTTAACTAGATCCATATCTGTTTTTAAATGTATTAAAAAAAAAAATTACAACCGGTTTACACAGAAGCTAGGCACAATGATTGTAAGTTTATTTTTTTTCTTTTCATATCACTCAAAGGCTGCTCTGTAATTTCATCCCTATTAAAACCAAAAAAAGGTCTAAATATAAACTATGGAAAAACTGAAACCATTCTTCAGTCCAACAAATCATCAGTGTCTAGATAATAACCCTTTAACGTCAAAGTTGGCTGTGCATGTGAAACACAGCACCAGAACATTACCTTGTTGCACTGGGCAGCTGCCTTCATTATCTTCATTATATATGCATGAGTGCATATCAAAGAAGCTACCTTTTTATTATTAAACAGATTTGCACTACACACTGCTTTGACTTTGCATCTGATGACAGCTTACCTACTCTGAAGTTGCACTTTTTTTTTTTTTTAATTTAAAAGTGCATTATTTAAATATAGACACAGTATGTCATAACATAGGCCAGATGCATCATGACCAAAAGTCAAACATTTAATGTTATTGCCTAATAAAGGGAAACGCAACCTTTTGCTCAACTTCTACAAGGACAACATATGATAAGCTTGTTGAGATGTTAATGAAGAATGAAATAAGGCAAAGGCTATTATGATACATTGATCGCAAGTTGCACTCAGTACCTCAAAAACTATTCTATTTGACACATGACCTTCCACAATTCTTTTGGGGTCAGCTCATCAATATGTAGCCAGTCCAACTAGTAGTAATAAAACACAGCCTTTTGAAGAGAAAATGCACATAAAATGTTAATTATTGACTTAGTCCTTATATGGTCTAAAATGTTTCAAGAGACACTCACAAATCTGTATTATCTTTTTGATTTAACAGATGGCTATACAAAATTCAACCAAATTATGTAGGAATAAACCATATTAGGAATAAATATATAAAAAAAATTTTATATAAATATATATATATTTAAAAATAAATATAAACAAATATATAAATATTTATATATTTATATATGCACATCATAACAAAATTAGACAGGTGCATGAATTTGGGCGCCCCAACAGAGATATTACATCAATACTTAGTTGAGCCTCCTTTTGCAAATATAACAGCCTCTAGACACCTCCTTATAGCCTTTGATGAGTGTCTGGATTCTGGATAGAGGTATTTTTGTGCATTCTTCAATACAAAATCTCTCCAGTTGAGTTAAATTTAATGGCTGCTGAGCATGGATAGCCTGCTTCAAATCATCCCATACTTGCAATTGACCACCTTAAATACCTTTTCTTATGATTGGACACACCTGTCTATGAAATTCAAGGCTTAATGAGCTAATCCAACCAATTTGGTGTTGCAAGTAATCAGTATTGAGCAGTTACATGCATTCAAATCAGCAAAATTACAAGGGGACCCAAATTTTTGCACAGCCAGTTTTTCACATTTGATTTCATTTCATACAACTAAATACTGTGTCACTAAAAATCTTTGTTTGGAAAACACCCCAGTACTCAGATGTTCCTAGGAAATATATATTAATTAATAAAAAAATATACACACAAACCCACATACATTAAGGCAAACCTGAGCCCCTGAAACCCATGCACTTAAAATGAACCATAATAAATACAGTATGTTGGCCTTATTCTTAAACAGCTTACATTTTCTGTCAATGACATAGTACCTCAGAGTTGGAAAAGGCAAAAACAGCAACCACTAACTGACGACTGATCACTAACCAGAGACGTGCTGTCTTACTGAGGGTTCACTACGAGAGTCACTCTCTCAGCAGCTGCACCCCCTGAGATTGTACAGGTATGGCTGCAAGGTGTACTTGGGATGCTGGGAAGAAGCAGGTTCTACCTATCCTCAGTTAAAAGGGCACCTTCCCTATCAAACTCTTTCCTGCAACCGACCTTATTGCTTAGCTTAGCATGATGTTGGTATATTCAGTAAAACAGGATGCCCCTGCTAAGGTATTGCCAAGGGTCATCTCCTCCTTATAGTAGGTATGCTTCCTGAGGTGTAACAGCCGAGATGCATACTTAGGATAAAAAGAATTACAGTCAATTGCCAACTGAGCTACTTCCCAGTGACTGAACTTAATGTGCGGCTGTGCGTGTTGCTGGTTACACTCGCCAATATGTGTGCACATAAGCACAAAATGATTGAAAATGATAAAAGTTCATAGTGGGAAGTAGTATTTCTAATTGTTACTGATGAATATTGACTGAAATTCAGTTGGGGGGGGGACCAAGAATGGACTATATGCTGTGCATCTGTAGAAGATACCGAGAACAAGTTAAGAAATCTAAGCTTTCCTCAGACATCTGAAGTAGTACAGGCATTCAATTCATCAGTGATGGTCCCTCCTACAAAGTTAAACATGATTGCCCTTTAGACAGCATACCCTGCAATGTAGATGGCTTCTTTTGTAGATAGGTGAATACTCAAAGGCTTTTAAATAAAGATTAAGAAATTAACATTATCCCTACATAGCAAAGGTCATGGAATAAAGAAACATCCAGATTATGCTCCTCAAAGATTTGGTGAGACACTTTTTGCTGTAGCCATCTACAAAGATTTTTCTTTTGAATGGTTTCTATAGTGTGTCTTTCATATTGCCCAAGAAGAGTGACCATCTGTTAAAGCAGGATGCTAACTTTAACAACACAGTCCATTTAAAACTTTAGATCAAGCATTTCATGTTACTGTAACTGACAAAGATAGGTAATCCATACAACCTCCTAGATATTCAATCAATCACCGTGAGAGGCTAACTTTCTTGATGTGTCTTCCGTCAACTGAGATAACCAGAAAACAGCTTTCTGCAAATGCAAAGTTTGATTGACATAACCTGTTATTTTATTAACCTCCTTTGGTAGGCTTGTACATTTTCAGCACCTTCTATCCCTGCAAGTTCCACATATCCAACCCTATCTCATTATTTCTCTATTTTACTTGTTACTGTAATAATTACTTTTATTATTGAGTTATACTGTACTTTAATTTCTCACAGACAGGCCCTTCCTATTTGCGATCAATTCTCTGCGGTGTGTCCAACTTCAAAAACAAGTTATGTCTAGGCAGCTGGTTTGGGTCAGTCAACAATTATTTCCTCTAAAGACACGAAGGTGTGATTTTGTGAGCAAAATCTGTAACCACGTTACCATGTGAGAATTATTATGCAATATAATTATCTACTCATGTGTATCAATCTGAATTTTTAAAAAAAATAACTAACTCGAAAATATATTTGTTAAAGTGACGTTTTTAATTCAACTATTTGGGCACAATCAATTTATTCATTTATTCATGAAGCTGAACAGAAATACTAAGTTACCCATGACCAAAAAAAAAAAAAAAAAAAAAAAAATTGTGCCGGTAACTTAACCACAACATTTTTAAAAGGCATATTACATACAAGTACATTAAAAATAATTCTGGCTTGATTTAAAAATTGCTATTAAAAAAAAAAAAAAAAAGCCAATCTGAACTTCCATGTTTTACATCCATTAACCCGTGATTGAACCTGCCTAAGCCACCAGGGATTAACCAGAAAACATCACGTGCAAAGCAGAAATTAAAACCAGACACCAAAAATAGTTAGCTCACAAAATGAACAATACACAAGGAATCAAGTGGGGGAGGGGAAAAAAAGAAAAAGCACAAACCACCAAAAGCCACCTCCAAAAAAGTGAAAGGCAAACAGCAAACATAAGAAAACATTTAAATGTACTGTAAATAAAATCCGGTGATTTGGGTTTGGTGTTAAACACTGAATTGACCCTCCTATCATGATCTGACAGGCTTCATAGTTCACATCATTAACAACCTTGTATATCAACATGTATGTGTTTGCACATTTTACAGAAAGCAGCTTATCCTACTTTGCTGTCTTCAAACCAGTTATACTTCACATACTGCTGCAAATAAAAATATTGCAATTTTTCAGAATATCATAATTGTGTTGTAATTGTTTTAATCAAGTTTTGTAAACTTTACAATGGGACCAATTCACTCTAAACCACTGTCACAAAATCTGTTCTTTGATTCAACAACTTGCGGTCAGATCAGATCACATATCAGGACTTTCTTAAAATCTGAAATTTCTTTTGAAATGTAAATTCATCGAGCTTTGCTTCACAATATTTCACAAAGCAAAGTTACTTCAAAGCAAATAACTACCAAAATGTGCACAAAGAACATGTGCAATAAGTGGGCACAAGGTCAAATTAACTGGGTCAATTTAATTTCAGTTTTCAAAGGATTCACCAATTTGCCTTCCATGAGAAGTTATCACAATTGATTACTGAGAGAAGGGCCACTGTGCCATTCTGCCTTGATACCTTTTTGCAGGGGAGTTTTATAACTTGCTTTTTGTGCACTGAAGCTTAAATATTTGATAACACTGAAAACATACTTCAGGAAGAAACACTGAACTGTAGACTACCAATAATTATGTAAAAAAACAAACAAAAAAAAAAACAAGACGACAATTTGTTTCCAACAATTTTTATTTATCAGTTTATTATTGAAAATGTGGTTTTAATTTCAATGTAGTTTTCACTTATTATTGTTAACAAAAACAAACAAAACTAAAGTAACATTGCAAAGTGAGCTGTTTTGGGGAATCTTGGAATTAGGCCTCAAGCCCTTGTTTGCTGGCATGACTGGAACAGGAGGAAAAATAATGACAATGTAACAAGAAGCAAACTGTATCTTTTATATTCTTTAAAAAAAGTGATGATGTTTTAAAGATTGCATATCATCATGAACTAGCTTAAACCAATAACTCTCACCCTAAGAATTACACTAATAACACAAAAAAAAAGGCAGAGAAAAGAACTCAAGTACAGTATAGAGGAGAAACCCACTATGCAAGACAAAGACAGAAAAGCTACTGCATTTGAAATTAAACATTAAGAAACTCTTCCACATTTTGAATTTCTGCATGGGATTGTGGGTAAACCACCTATTACTATTACTGCATGAGAACCATACAGAAAACCACAGACACATGAAATATGTAGTAGTGGGGTAGACAAGAGGAATTTAGGGACCTTCAAATCTATGCTTGACCTTTTTTTGGAAGAATTAAGGGGATAGAACTGGTGAGCTTTGTTGGGCTGAATGGCCTGTTCTAACATTTTCACGTAAGGCAGGAGAATACAGCTATGCATTGAAAACTCATTGTTGCCATCATAGAATTTGTTGTCAAACAAAAATACACAATTTGTTCTGTACATGCTTTTGGAGTGCAATGTTGTGAGTGACAAGTTATTTTAATACAGTGCCATACACTGCTACAACAAACAGATGGAAGCTTTGTATGTTATTATTAATTTGTTATTAGAAGTTGTGCATTCAGCAGTCCTTTTCCCCGAATGGCGCATCTAGTTCAGGCTCACTGGGAGTCGGTGCCAATCCCAGCTAACTTGGTGCAAGGCAGGACCAAACCATGAATGGAGCACCAACCCTACACACAGATTACACGTTATTGTAAAACAAAGGATATTTACTTGGTGTTTCAAAATTTCCACGCTGGCTAGATATTTGTTAATGAAGTCCAAGGCAAATCTTTTTAATTATACAACATGTTAACAGAAACACAACCTCAGAGACACTCTTAGCAAAGTTACGGTAATGGTATACTTAAATCCTGAAACCAACTCAGTAAATACCAAGTTTATATCATTTGTTAATTTTTAATATAAAAAAAAGTAACTGGTAGTTTATTAATATCTATACTAATAAAAGGCAAAGCCCTCACT